>JAYESD010000001.1:92818462-93356686 GCA_036927565.1 Tuctoria greenei
TTTAGCCAATCTGACTATCCGGTCAGTAGATGCATCATCGTCAGGAAGGATGTTTTCTTTCAAGTAGCTCCGGATCTCCGAGATCCATGCATCGGAGCTAACTTGAGCATTTGAGTCTTGCGTGCTGGGTTGCTCGGAGCTTCTGGCAGCACCTACGACCCTTGATGGCTGCCATGGTAACAGGGCCATCGGGACCGTCAGCTTCGGTATGCTGATCTCGCCCCCTTCGCTCAGTTCGGTAGGCTGAGCTGTGGGTTTTGACAACCTCCGGACAAAAGTTCCGTCAGGAGCCGGAGCTCCGATTGACGCTTTCGTCGAGAGTTCGTCGGCTTCAGCTTTGAGGGCACGCTGGACATGGTGGAGATCTAGGACTTCGAAGTCCTTCTGAAGCCTCTGGACTTCAAGGAGGTAAGCAGCTAGCTGGAGATTGTTGCAGGAGCATTCACCCTTCACCTACTTAATGATGAGCTGTGAATCTTCCTTGACCAGCAGTTGCTTGACACCGTATGACAGTGCCACCCTTAGTCCGTAGATGAGTGCTTCGTATTCCGCCATGTTGTTGGTCGCCTTAAAGTCAAGGTGTACCATGTATTTTACCTTTCTCCGGTTGGTGTGAGGAGAAGGATTCCCGCTCCGGCCCCCTGCTTTTGCATGGAGACGTCGAAGTAGAGGGTCTAGTGAGGCTCGGTGAATACCGGAGCCTTGTGTTCCGGCTTCTGCTCACTAGGGCCCCAGGATTTGATGGAGAGGGAGTCCATTCAGCCACGAAATCCGCCAATGCTTGACTCTTGATTGCTTGCCTTGAAATGAATTCGAGATCGAATTCAGCCAATTCCGCTGCCCACTTTGCAATATTCCCAGTTGAATTGGGATTATGCAAAATTGCTCGAAGTGGGTAAGAGGTCACCACTGAAATCTTGTGAGCTTGGAAGTAATGGCGAAGCTTCCTGGAGGCAATGAGAACTGCATAGAGCAGCTTATGTACCTCTAGGTACCGAGTCTTGGCATCATGAAGTACTTCACTGATGAAGTACACTGGGCGCTGGATGGTCCGGACCCTCGCGGAGGGGCTCGGAGCTTCCTCTTCACCGACCCGGATCCTCCCTAAGGGATCCGATCCTTCTTCGGGGACCTCCGGGTCCTGGCTGGAGGGACCCGGAGCTTCTTCAGAAGCGACCTGGACCCTCCCGGAGGGGTCTGAGTCTTCTGAAGTAACTTTTTTTGGACTCAAGTCTTTGAGCTGGGACCCAGACTCGATTTCAAGAACTTCTGGACCCTCCCGGAGGGGTCTGGATTCCTTAGCATGGGATAGTTCTGGTCCCTCCGCAACCAGGACCATACTGACGACTTCGTCAGTTGCTGAAATGTAAAGCAGCAAAGGCTCACCAGGGTTCGGAGCTACCAGAGTTGGTAGGGTGGTGAGGAACTGTTTTAGCTCCTGGAACGCCATTTCTGCTTCTTCAGACCATTGGAATGGTCTGGACTTCCTCAATAACTTGAAGAAGGGAAGTGCCCATTCCGCCAGTCTTGAAATGAACCGGCTAAGGGCTGCTAGACATCCAATCAGCTTTTGGACATCCTTGATGTGGGCTGGTGGCCGCATGTCTTCAATGGCTTTGATCTTCGCCGGATTAGCTTCTATGCCCTGGTGACTTACCAGGAAACCAAGAAGTTTTCCGGAGCTAACACCGAAGACACACTTGTCTGGGTTTAGCTTTGTGCGCGTGACACGCAACTTGTCGAAGACAGCCTGTAAGGTGTCAAGGAGTGATTCCTTGTTCTTGACCTTGACCACGATGTCATCGATGTACACTTCCACTATGTCTCTAATGAGTTCTTCAAAAGTTTTGTACATAGCTCGTACAAAGGTTGAAGCTGCATTCTTGAGACCAAATGGCATGGCTGTATAACAATACAATCCATCTACTGTGATAAAAGAGGTATGCTCTTCATCTTCACCAAACATTCTGATTTGATGATACCCAGAATATGCGTCTAGGAAACACAGTAATTCACACCCGAAGGTGGAATCCACTATCTGATCTATTTTAGGTAGTGGGAATGGATCTTTTGGACATGCCTTATTTAGTGTTGTGTAGGCGATACACATCCGAAGCCTTGGGTACAACGACTGGGTTTGCCAGCCATTTTGGATGGAAGACTTCTCGGATGAATCCAGCTTCGAGCAACTTCTTCACTTCTTGTCAAATGAAGTTTTGTCGCTCCACGGATTGCTTCCGTGGCCTCTGGTGTACGGGCCGGGCGTCAGGGTAGATCTTCACATTGTGCTCAATCACTTCCTTGGGGATCCCAGGCATTTGTGACGGTTGCCAGGCAAACACGTCGACATTAGCCCGGAGGAAAGCGATGAGTGCGAGTTCCTATTTGTCATTCAGTCCTCCTGATATACGGGTGGTCTGAGCGGCATCGAAACCTATTTGGACGACTTTGACAGGAATGTCGGTGTCGCTGCTTGGCTGCAGACGAGGTGCAGAAGTCGAGCCCCGCTGACGAATGCTCGAGGGTTTTGGAGCTTGTTCCTGCCTGGAGTCCTCCTCTTGGGCCGTAGTAAGCGCATGAAGTTCTTCCAGGGCAGTTACTCCGGCAGTATGATCTCCACGGATCCAGAGAACGCCTACTGGTGTTGGCATTTTCAACACCAAGTAGCCATAATGAGCAGCTACCATGAATTTGTACAAAGCAGGCCTGCCCAAGATGGCGTTGAAAGGTAAGTTGATCTGAGCAACGTCAAAGACCAACTTCTCGGTGTGATACTTCTCCCGGGTCCCAAAGGTAACGGGAAGGGTAATAGCACCGATTGGGGTAATGGCTCCCGGACCTACTCCGGAGAAAGGTCGGGAGGGGTGGAGATCCGAAGGTCAGAGCTGAAGCTTGGTAAAAGCTTCGAAGCTTATGAGGTTGAGCCCCGAACCTTCGTCTACCATAACGTGGTCGAGCTGGATGTAATTGATGGTAGGAGACACCATCAAAGGTAACTGGCCTACTCCAACCATGCTTCGAGGGCAGTCCAAAGCATCAAAAGTAATGGTTGTGTCCATCCACTTCCGATGAGGTTCCGCCCGGGCTGTAGGAGCTACAACAGCCATGTCCTGGCGCATTGTCTTGAGGAGGCGACGGGAGGTGATGTCCCATGATCCACCAAAAATGGTGTTCATGGTCTTCCGACGCTCGTTGTCAGAGACGTCAGAATCGTCGTCGACGGAGGTGTAGATGGCCTTCAGGACCTTTTTGGGATCCTGAAAACCTAACTCCTCTTCAATCGGAGCTTCGTCAACTTTTTGCTTTCCTTCCCTCTGTCGGAAAGGAGCTTCTTCCCGGTGCTTGTTGTAGCGCTCGGCATGGTTTTGGACCTCCCAGCAGTCTTCCAAACTGTGGCTGTCCGTTTTGTGAATTGGACACCACACCTTGGGTTTGCCACCGTCTTCAGAAGACGGTCGAGGTCGCTTCTCGGGGCGTGGCCCCCGGCCACCCGGAGCTGCAGCAGCTGCAGCATTAGATGCGCCGACCGACGGCTTCTTCTTGCCGTTGGTCTTATTCTTCTTCTTGCCACTCCCGAAGGTAGTGGCTTCGCCTTTGGAGGATTTTTTGTGATCCTCTGGAGGTGGTTTGGAGTGCATTTCACGGCCCTCCGCAGCTCTGGCACATTTGTCAGCCAAGCTGAAGAGTTCCGTGACACTGGTGATCTCTTTGATCGCTAGTTTCTCCAACATCTTCTTATCCCGTACACCCTGTCTGAATGCCACAATGACAGAAGCGCTAGAGATAGAAGGGATAGTGTTTCATACCTGAGAGAACCTCTGGATAAATGATCGCAGGGATTCTCCCCCTTTTTGCACGATTGCAAAAAGGTCTAGTTCAGTGCCTGGTCGGGTGTATGAACTCCCGAAGTTGGCGGTGAACTGCCGGCACAGCTCCTCCCAACTGTTGATGGAGTTGGGTGGAAGGCTCATAAACCAGGACCGGGCGGTCCCAGTTAAAGCCACTAGAAAATAATTCGCCATTACAGCCTCATTTCCTCCAGCTGCTAGGATAGCAGTGGAGTAAATCTGAAGAAATTCAACAAGATTAACGGTCCCATCAAACTTCTCCGGGAGGTGAGGCCAGAATTTCTGTGGCCACCTGACCATACGCAGATGCATGGCCAGGGCCGAACAGCCTCCTCCTACTCCTTCAGGAGCAGGAATGTCCTGAGCTTCTCGTCTTTCACGAGCACGCTCAATATGGACTCAGCCATCTTGTTGACGGTATCGGCGATCAAGCTCCGCCCGGAGGTCATGAGTTGAAAGCCTTGACACCGTGTGAGTGAGCCGTGCCCCGGAGGGCAACGACTTCACTTGCTGCGAAGCAGCACGTCTCCTATTGTTGGAGACGTGCGGACCAAGTCTGCCAGACAAGGTCCGTCGCTGCGACGGGGCCCGTCCTGAAGGAGGAGGACCCTGGTTGCTGATGCGGTCGGCTGCGGCTGCAACCAAGTGTTCCACATCGGCCCTCCACTGCTCCATTGCATCCCGGGATGCATCCGGAGGTGGTGGGCGCTGAAGAAGAGCATGTGCTACATGGAGCGCGTGTTCCGAGTTGTCATGATTTGCCGACGCAGTGATGGACGCCGGTGCACCATCGCGCCGCCCAGCTTGATTTGCTAGTGGAGGCGGCAGTGGTGGTAGCGTGACTCCTGCTGGAACTGAGGCTCCTGCTACTAGCTGCATATTGGAGGGATTGCCCCCAACAGCTTGAACAGCGGGATGACCGTTGGATGATCCAGCAGCTGAGTTCACCATTCTTGAAATCTCAGGCGCCCCCTACCTGGCGCGCCAACTGTCGGTAGTTTTGATCCGGCAGATCTCCCGACACTACTAAAGTGTTAGAGGAGTTTGAGGTTCGGTGTGGGCGCGCGGAGATTCAAGAAGGTGAAGTGTAAATAACACAAGAGACACGAAGATTTATGTGGTTCGGGCCGCCTGAGCGTAATATCCTACTCCACGGTGTGTGTTGGTGTTGTATTGGATGTATGAGCTCAAAGTGAGTTCAGAGTGTAGAGTGAGCGCGTAGTCTGTGTGTCCTATGTATCGTCGGCCTGTCCTTTTATAGTACAAGGGCAGGCCGTTACAAGTTAGCCTGGCCCGACATGTGGCCCCGGCGGTTACTAATATTGATACACATTTGATGCGCTTAATTACCCTTAATAACCGAATTACGGGCTTTGATAGAACCGTTACTGGTAATTAAGGTCGTCCGATCGTGTGTCATTAATATAGTATTAATGACACTTAATCGGGTCTTGAAGTCCTTGATTCCCTTTGAAGATTCTGAGCCGTTGTGGAGTCTTCCGGAGGTTAGAGGTTGAAGGTCCGACGGTTGGACACGTGGCAGCTCCGGAGCATAATGTGGGGAGCAGGTAGGTCCGGTGCTACTTAACACGTGTCAGTTCTGGAGCTTCCCTCGGTCTGGGGTTAGGTCCAGAGGTGCCGCTATGGTACATAGCCCGGAGCTTCCCCCTTGTGGGCAGTAGCTCCGGTTTGATAGTACACGTGGCGACCCTGGGACTAACCAAGTTGGGGAAGCGGGTCCAGTTATGTCTGACATGTGGGCCTCCGAAGGTCTTCAAATCAAGTAGATGATATTCCCTTGAGATCTTTGCAATCCCAAGGGGTATACAGTACCCAGGGTACCGACAAGTTGAACTTGTCATAAATATTCATTAGAGCTTGTATTTGAGGATAATATGGTTTGTGTAATAAATTTTGGTTAATTAATCTTGTTCTGTGGTAATTTTCTATATATCATTTGTGATTGCACTCGTGTATGTGTGATGAACATCCTGGGCACACATATGCGTTAGCTTGGTTCATTTTTTCGGAACCGAGCGTCACAGGTAACAAGTATGGTTTAGTGATTGTTGATGACTTTTCGCGCTTCACTTGGGTTTTCTTTTTGCATGATGAGACAAAAACTCAAGGAAGCTTGAAGAAGTCCTTCAAGCGTGCTCAAAATGAGTTTTCATTGACGATCAAGAACATTCGAAGCGACAACATAACAGAGTTCAAGAACACCCAGGTTGAGGAGTACCTAGACGAAGAAGGCATAAAGCATGAGTTTTCAGCACCTTACTCCCCTCAACAAAACGGTGTTGCCAAAAGGAAGAACTGAACCCTCATAGAGATGGCGAGAACAATGCTCGATGCGTACAAGACCTCGGATCGATTTTGGGCGGAAGCGGTTAACGCTGCTTGCCACGCCATAAACCGACTCTACCTTCATCGACTACTCAAGTATTTTTGAGTTTTTGGTTCAAATGCTATATTTTGAACAAGAAGCCTAGGACATCAAAGTTTGCTTCAAAGTCCAATGAAGGTTTCTTGCTTGGTTATGATTTGAACTCTTACGCCTATCGTATCTTCAACAAGACCTCCGGACTTGTTGAAGTAGCACGTGACGTAGTGTTCGATGAAACTAACGGCTCCCATAAGGAGCAAGTTGATCCATGTGTGCTAGATAGAGAAGAAGCTCCTTGTCAAGCATTGAGAAGAATGGCGTTGAGCGAAGTTTGACCACAAGAGCCAGCTCTACATGTGCATGAGGAAGATGAACCGCTAGTGGAGGCCACATTCAATGATCAAGGGGGAGCTTCCACACAAGATCAACCTCAAGAAAACGAAGATGATAACCAAGTTAATGAGGGCAACAATCTAGGGGGAGAAGAAGAAGATCATGAAGACACAAGACTGCAAATGCCACACCCAAGAGTACACCAATGCGTCCAAAGAGAACACCTAATCGACAACATCATCGATGACATCCAAAAGGGAGTAACAACTAGATCTCGCATAACCATCTTTTGTGAGCATTACTCGTTTGTGTCCTTTTTGGAACCACGCAGGATTGAGGACGCATTGAGAGATCCAGACTGGGTGGTGGCGATGCAAGAAGAACTGAACAACTTCAAACGAAACGAGGTGTGGGAACTCGTCGAAAGATCTAACGCGAACGTCGTTGGCACCAAATAGGTCTTCCACAGCAAACAAGACGAACACAGGGTGGTTCAAGGAACAAGGCACGACTTGTGGCCAAAGGGTATTCACAAGTCGAAGGTTTGGATTTCGATGAAACCTTTGCTCCCGTAGCTAGACTTGAATCAATTAGAATATTGCTTGCATATGCTACTCACCATGATTTCAAGCTCTACCAAATGGATGTGAAAAGCGCCTTCCTCAATGGTCCAATCAAGGAGGAGTTGTACGTGGAGCAACCTCCCGGATTCGAAGACAAAGAGTTCCCCGACCACGTATCTAAACTGCGTAAGGCTCTCTACAGCCTCCAACAAGCTCCTAGAGCTTGGTATGAGTGTCTTAGATATTTCTTAATTGGAAATGGTTTCAAGATTGGAAAAGCAGATTATACTCTATTTACAAAACACTTTGACAATGATCTCAATGAAGATGGACCAAGCATGGATCAAAAGGTATATCACTTCATGATTGGATCCTTACTCTACCTATGTGCATCTAGGCCTAATATTATGTTGAGTGTATGTTTGTGTGTGAGATTTCAAGCCAATCCTAAGGAGTGTCATTTGACAGCCGTTAAAATGATCTTGAGATATTTGGTTCATACACCCAACCTAGGACTTTGGTATCCCAAAGGTTCCAAGTTCAATCTCATTGGATACTCCGATGCAGATTATGCCAGATGTAAAGTAGATAGAAAAAGTATCTCCAGCACCTGCCTGTTTCTAGGTAGATCTCTAGTTTCTTGGTCCTCTAGGAAAAAAAATTCCATTGCCTTATCCACGGCCGAAGCGGAGTATGTTGCAGCCGCGAGTTGTTGTGCACAAATCCTTTGGATGCGACAAACTCTAAGGAATTATGGTTACAATATGATCCGTATTCCACTCCTTTGTGATAATGAGAGTGCCATCGAAATTGCTCATAGTCCAGTTGAACACCCTAGAAACAAACACATAAACATCTGGCATCACTTTTTGAGAGACCATTCAATGAAAGGAGACATAGCCATTTCCCATGTCAACACCGAGAAGCAACTAGCCGATATATTTACCAAGCCACTAGATGAAAAACATTTTTGCGAGCTCTGAAATGAACTCAATATCCTTGATGCTCGGAATGTGGCTTGAAAACATGCATACCTGTACGAACTCTTCAAAATATATTGTTTGAGTTGCGAAAATCATCTTTCTCAATTTTCTCCAAAAACTATTTCAACTACTTGATCTTGATGAATTGTGGTCATTGCTTGACTGTTGTATGCTTACTAATCATATTCATCAAGATTATTTGATTTGATTTGCCTCCCTATTTTTTTAGTAAGTACCTTCGAATATATACAAATGGGCTAAGCACTTATTTTCTGGTGACCACGGACTACTCCGTGGTTAACCGGACTAGTCCGCCCCTACAGACTAGTCTGCAGAGTGACTGTTAGTCCGGACTAGTCCGACCGACTACGGACTAGTCCGATATAGGCAATGTAAAAGTTCGGACTAGTCCGATTATTTTCGGACAAGTCAAATTTTTTGACTCCATAACTCTAGCCGCCGCCAAACCCTAATCTTCTTCACCCTCATACTTGTCTCAAGCTTTCTCTCTCCTCGCTCGAGCTCCCCACGGCGATTTGGTGATTCCTCCATCAAACTCTCCAAGTTTGGGTGGAAAACCACCTCCTTGTCATAGGGATTGAAGACCAGGGACTTGTCCTCACCTTCAACCCCTTCATTCTCAAGAATCGAGCAATTTCAGTAAATTTTCCTCCCAAACCCTAGAAATTACTATTTCCTTCGTTGTTGATCAAATAGCTTAGTTCCTTTCACCAAATACATGCTTCCATGATGTATTACATTGATATTGAGCTATTATTGCATTGAGAAACACCATTGGCCGTCTAGTTAGGGTTTAGGGTGATGAACACCGGACTATTCCGCTCCATGTATGGACAAGTCAGGTCACCCGGACTAGTCCGTACCTGTGTACCGAACTAGTCCGAATTTTTCTAAACTCAACCCTAATTACGCATTCCTCAATGCAATTCCTTGCCAGCCATTCTCATTTATACCTTGTGTAACCCATTCTCAGGACAATGTCAAGCACCATCAATGAAATCTCTGACTTCGAGGCCGAGATGGACCAAGAAGCCTTGCTTTGGTCCTCGACGGGCCAAGGCAAGAAGCGCCAAGAGCGCCCGTTTGAGCCGGCGCCTTCGCCACCTCAGGCTCGACGCAAGGTCCTTGCTAAGAAGCCTATGTCCATGCCTAAGGACACAACCGGCTCCAGCTCAACAAATGCTCGTCAAGTGAAGGGCAAGGGCAAAGGGATTGCCACGGGACCGGTTGGCCCACTCAAGCTGCATGCTCCGAGGCAAGGAAATAGAGATCCCTCCGAGGAGAGGTTCAACGGCAAGGGAAGCGACACTGCTTCCAAACTCAGATTCACTGATTGCTACAGCTGTTCCAAGAAAGCTAACGATCCCTGGTTTTGGAGCAACTTTCACTTAGATTTCTACAGTTCCGTCTACCTCACTATGAAGACCATAGTTGTGCGCAACCAATGGATTGATTGGGCGCACTTTGAGAAGAAGAGTTGCTCGACTTTTGATGAGGTGGTCGAGGCAATTGAGAGGCATGTCTTGAAGGATCTCTTTGCCTTTCAGAACAACTGGAACGATGAAGTTATTGTCCAATTTTATGCTACTTGTTTCTTTGCAAGTGATGAGGAAGAGCGACTGACTTGGATGACTCATGGATCCAAGTACACCATTACCTATGACGAATTTGCGAGATTGCTACATCTTGATAGCTCACGCAACGACAACTTGGTCATTCACAACATTGGTGTCCTTGAGAAGGACAAGATGTAGTTTCTTTATGACACCCGTTCAACTTTCAACCCTCCTTCCACCAAGAACATGAAGCCATTCTTTGTGGTCCTCAACAGGGTGCTGAGGAAGACAATAGCACCAAAGGATGGGGATGCAGGAAGTGTCCAAGGCTATATAAGTACACTAATGAAAGTGATTAGCAAAGACAGGAAGTTCGATGTCTTTGATTACATATGGAATGACATGGTGAACATCTCCTGCACTCCCAACATGTCCTGTGTCTATGCATCTTTCTTGATGTTCATGATTGAGAAGGTCACAGGGATAGAATTTGTGAAGGATGTGGAGCACACTCCATTGAGGCCACAAAAGCCTCCTCAAGCAACAATCCAAGATGCTCCTTCTCCAGTGTCTAGTGAAGAGGCACCAAGGAGAGCCAGAGGTGATGCAAGGGCTGATTCCACCACTAGGGCCCCTCCCCAAAAAGGGTCCCCTAGTGGCATCCTGAAGTACTTGGCAGCTATTTTTGCCCCTTGCAAGAAGGCTGAAGTGAACACGCACAAGCTAAAAAAGGCAAGAAAGGTGGACATGCGGCATGTTAAAGAGAATGTCAAACACATCTGCCAAAAGCTCGAGCACATATGTCAAACATATTTTTGATGACTCAGCTTCAGATTTCACTGAGCTTGGTCCCTTGACTCCCTCTGAGCTTGCTTATTTTGGCATTGGGGGCTCGAGTGGATCTGTTCCTCCTCCTCCTCCTCCTCAGCCCGAGAATGAAGATGAAGATGATGAGAGGACAGACAGCAAAGACTGAAGATCTTATATCCCTCCTCTCCTTCTTTTTGGTGTCTTGATGCCAAAGGGGGAGAGATTGGGGGGAGGGGGTCATCAATAGATCTTTGCTGTAGGTTGAGAGATGAGAGCCTCCTCTCTTATGCAACTTTTTATGTCTTTTGGGGTTGTAAGACTTAATATTGTGCTCTTTTTTGGTACTTTTAATCATGTGATGAAATGCTATGAATGATTTATGCTCATACTCATGAAATCTGTGATTTTGCCTTGTAATTGACATATATACTTGTTGATTGATATATTGATGTCAATTATTCCACTATCATCATGATTATTGCTCTCACTCATTTAGTTTTGCATCCCACTATAAAGAGTGCACATATGTCTTATGTTGTCATTGCTAAATAAGTTTCAAGCTCATATGTGCACACTTTATGAAAATTCTGCATTTTTATCATATTTTGTGAAATCTCAATTGGTTGTCATCGATCACAAAAAAGGGGAGATTGAAAGTGCATCTAGACATCCCTTGTTGCTTTTGGTTGATTTATGACAAAGAAATGAGATCCTAATCATATTATTGAGATGAGCGCAGGTTTTAATGAAAGAATGAAGAAAGTGCCAAAAAGAAAGGAGAATGAGGATCAATTCAGAAAAGAGCTCAAGAGCTTAATGGAATACATCATTGTGTAGGGATTGTGTTGGTGTGACACATCCCAAGAGCTCTAACATAAAAAATCCTCACACACTTCACATTTCACAGGAAAAACGGACTAGTCCGATTCACACCGGACTAGTCTGATATCCTCTCTGGACAGGTTCGGAAAAGTCTAGCCAATGCGGACTTGTCCGCACCGGACTAGTCTAAAAAAGTCCGGACTATTCCGATAATGCCCTTGACTAAAATCGGACAAGTCCTCCAAGTGCGGACTTGTCCTATATTCACTAAGGGCATCACCACACCGGACAAGTCTGATATCAGCACAGACAAGTCCGAAAACCTTTCTGACTAAAATCGGACAAGTCCGCTCCTAGCCGCACAAGTCCGATATTTCTGGACACTTAGGGTTTCCTACACGCCGCACACCGGACTAGTCCGGACTCCACCACGGACTAGTCCAGACCCTCGAAACCCTAATGGTAACTTTTGAAAACCCTAATATAAATAGATGTGCGCGACCCAACTATAAACGAACTCGACCCCCTATGTCGTCACGCCCTCCAAGAGCCTAGAAAACACATCTCTCCACGCAATCCAATGTAAGAAAGATCAATCCCTTGAGGATTCACTTTGGATCAAAGGAGAGACACGATTCTACACTTTTGAGCACTTGGGTTTGATCTCTAACACACTCCTATGGTTTCATTATTGATCTTACGAGTGTGTTCTTGGTGGTGTTTGAATTGTAATCTTAGGGAGCCCTCAAGTTGTGAGAAGGCCCCTTGAACTTGGTGATTTGCCCCCTTTGTGATTGTGGAAGAAGAATTGGCCTTCGTGGCGATTCGACGAGGTTAGGGTCAATGAAGACCAGTTCCTTTCGTGGGCACCTCAACATGGATGTAGGTTGCCTCTGTGGGAACTGAACCACGAGATAAAATTGTGTGTCAAACTTGTTCTTATTTTTCATATTGTATTCTAGGGTTTTGTCAATCTTGCATAACCTATGTTAAAACTTTGAAACAAGAATTAGTTTGCATTATACTTGGTTGCGTTGACTCAATACTCGCAAGTTACATACTATATTCCGATGTGTACTGTGTTTGTATTGAGATCATTGATCAAACTTGATCAATTTAGTCCGCACGCACCGGACTAGTCCGCACTCTACTGGACTAGTCCAATATCTCGCGATTTGATCAGTTTGTTAAGTGTTGCAGGTTCCGACTAAAATTCAAAAAGGCCTATTCACCACCCTCTAGGCTACATTCATCGGGCGAGCTTTTCCTCGCGCTCGGGTTCATCAGGACTCGGCGCGCTTTGGTATGGGCGATGTGACAAGGTAACAGATGTCGAGGGCATGGATTTTTGAGGAGTATGTTAAGAAACGAGTTGTCGGGATAGCGGATGATATTGCCTGTAGTCAAATGTGTCATTACATTTCAAAAGCTTATGAGTGACATGTTGGGATGGTTTCTTCTGGTTTTACAAGTATGTACATGGACTTTCTCAGCTTGTAGCCCTCGAGTGATGCAGGATGAGCTATTTTGGCCCACTTGTCATGCCGCGCTCGGAAGGTGGGGGGTTGCCTAGTCATGTAACCCTTATTTCCACAGGCTCCCAGTCCTTGTGCATCGGGCGTTTTTGTTGGCCGGTGAACCTTGAGCAATGTGATGTGGGTTGCTTGGTCCACTCCTAGTGCCACACCTCGAGGGGTGGTTTGGTCGCTTGGTGTCAGTTCCTCGATTCTTCACATTGGGATTTCTTGCCGGTTGGTAGCACGCCAGTGCCGCGGGGCATGCGGTTCGACCTGCTTGCTGCGTTGTGGCTAGGGACGGAGGTCCGACCATAGTCCTCTGGGTTTTGGCACCAAGCTCTAGTGTTGGCCATGCGTACGTGGAGTCAAGCATCCTGATGCTGGTGTAGCCCTTGGTGGCGCCTGGAGCACTAGACTTGTATATACTACAACAAGTCCGCTGGACTCGAAGCGAGTGACAGTCATTGACGCGATGGTCGCTGGCAACAAAGGTCGGGCAATTGCCATTAGAGTGTGTGTCCTTCACTTGTTGACCCCTGGATGGAGGTCGCAGGGTGGACCGTCTTGAGGATGTTGGTTATAGACCGGTACCTCATCTACTAGATCTCATGAGCGATGGATCTGCTTAGATATAGAGACGGAAGACAGTCGGTCAGTCACAGCTCTGCGCGGAAGCTGGTGCCTAATCATCCATACTGCATCGACAATTGGTGCGTTCGGGCTTGGAAGAGAGGGACCAGTGTTCTACCACTGCTTAGCGCTTGCAGCTTTGTCTACCAAATTGCGTGAGCAGTTGTTTGCTGCACACTGACTGGTGCTGGGATGCTGACGCCAATGTTTGGCACGTCGGTGCTTGGAGAAGAGCTTTGGGACAGTCGGGCTGGGATACCCGTGTCGGCATCAGGCCCATTAGTGATTGGAGAAGAGCTTTGGGACGGGAATGGAGGCTGGGATGCCCATGCCAAAATCTAGCCTGACGGCGCTTGGTAGAGCTGTAGAGGCAAGAATGATTGAGAGTTCTTTGTCCTAATCGTTTGGATCGATGGGACAGCGAGGTCCCGTCAGTAGGGCTCGGGCTCGCTCGACCTAGCCAAACTGCAATCGGTGGACCAACCCCAGGCTCCGAATACCCGGGTATCTGGACCCCGTGAGAGATTGTGGGGAGCGTGCGACTTTAAGTCAGGTTGTTTGCCTTGTTTTAATCGATGTAGGATAAGAGGGGTCATTGGTGACAGCTCGCCTCCTGACTGTGTAAGGGCACTAGTTGGCGCACTGGCTTTATAAGCCGTTGTGGCTGGCCCCTCCTCAGCACGCGCTCCTTCCCTTTGCTTTGCGCTTTCTGCCTCTGCTTTCATCCGTTCATCCTACGAGAGCTAGAGAGCTTTGAGAGAGTAGCGAGGAAACATTGGGGAAAAATTAGCGCCTCTGCCTCTTCCGTGGCTTGGGGTTCTTGTTGGTGTCTGATGCCCACGCTATCCATCTTACCACCGTGGAGCCCATTATCATCCCGAGTACCAATGAGGTGGTGACGTCCGTCACCTTCCATAGGCGATGGCTTGGGCTACCGGCGCATGTATGTTGATGGTCCTTAAATGCTAAATTTGATTGTCAATTCACCGCATAAAATTTAGAAAAATCGAGAATACAACATTGTTTTAGGGGTTAATACTAACCAATTCCACTAGTCTTAGTGTCTACTTACAAGCAGGTGAATTAAGCCCCAAAATACCAAGAATGCAGGGAGCAATCATAAAAGTTACCATTTGACCAACCAGGTGAAGACATGTGGCATCACATGGATCCATGGACCCATTTCTAGGAGTATCCAAGGGGATCCAACATCTATTCACGTGGGAAAGAGATGGGCCCACCAGTCAGCCACCCCGAGAAAGCACAGTCGAGGAGGGACCAGGACCAGGTCGGCCGACCACCTGGCTCGACCAACTTGGTCTGGGCGTCAAACGCAGTCAATCGACACGTGGCGCCCTCCTATGGCTCCCTGATGGCAGTAACAACTGATTCTCGCGCTAATTTTGGCGCCAAACCGACTCAACTCATGTATAAATAGCCCCCGGTTGACGGCTGTTATATACCAATTTCACCCGTCAATATAACTCAATTATGTGAAGGAACTATCATTTCTGGCACACATCCCTTTTCTATCTAACCTATTTCCACTTGTAGATAAATTGGTGCATGCAGGAATTTTATACAGAATTGGAGTGAAACAAGGGGATGAATCCTATAAAATATCATTCCAGCCAATCAAGTGCTAACATGTGACACCACATAAATCAAATGGCCCACAAACAGAAGTATTCGAGGTCATCCAATGGTATACACCCTATACCATTAAGGGGATCCACCTGGAAGTCATACCAATGTAAAAAGCCCGCATTTGAGAAGAGCAAGAACGCAAAAATCCGAACATGAAAATTTTGAAGTTAGATTATAAAGTCAAACTCAAGAAATTAAATCATTCGTATATTTCACATATTTGATAAAGAAGTTCTGAAAAAAACTTTATTAATAAAGACTGAAATAAGCAACAAGTCGATATTAGGTAGACCCAAATTCAAGTTGAAATTTGAATTAAAACATAACTTCCTCAAAAATCAAATTTTGTGTCACCACTGTGTTTTTCATGTTTGAAATGGTCAAATTGCAAACTTTTACCATTTTAGGAATATGAATGTGAGATAAATTGAATCAAAATAGAAATGCAATTCGAACTTCAAATTTTAGATCTCCACCATAAATTATTCACAAGCAATATTTAAATTGACTCTCATGTTCCTCAACATTTATTTGGACCAAATGTGATGTTTTATAATTTTTGGTAAACAATTGCTATTTTTAATTGTAAATGAGAGAGGATAAGGAGGGAAGAGCTAAGTGGGTCCCGCATGTAAGCCACAGAAGCAAGGAACCGCCTCTGTTTTTCTTCTCAACTCACATATGCACCCCACGGCGCTGCCCACAGATCCACGTCCATAGAAATCGCCCATGGAGAAAAAACAGCGTCGTCTCTCGCCCTAATCCTCTCA
Source organism: Tuctoria greenei (assembly GCA_036927565.1). Taxonomy (NCBI): domain Eukaryota; kingdom Viridiplantae; phylum Streptophyta; class Magnoliopsida; order Poales; family Poaceae; genus Tuctoria; species Tuctoria greenei. Next base: position 92,834,349 of record JAYESD010000001.1, read on the forward strand.
TCCTTCTATCATTCAACTGCACACAGCAACTAAAAACTCGTTTCCTCTCTCTGCACCAGGATTAGGGATGAAAACGAAACAGGAAAATCCCATTCCGATCCGAACCGTATATCGTTTTTTCCCGATCGTTTTCGAAAAATACGGGATACATTAGAAAACGGTACGAAAACGAGACGAAGCAAATCGGGATCGGTATCGAAAACGGTTGAAGGATTTTCCCGACCGTTTCTTCGATTCCCGTTTTTTATTCGGTTTATCCCATATTCATCTCGATTCAGTTTGGATTCGGTATTATGTATTAGGCCCAATAGCCGGCCCAATGCTCAGCGCCCATGGCACCCGGCACGGCCGCACAGCCACGATGCATCCCAGAGTCGAGATTCTCAATCCCAGTTTGGACTCGCAGTCATCGTTGAACCCTCAACCCTAGCCTTAGTCCCGTGACTCCCGTCCGCCTCCCAGTCTCCTCACCGCCGCACCCGCACGAACACCGCCGCACGGAGCGAGCACCGCCGCACGCCGCACCGGAGCAGTCAAGCAGTGGAGCACGCGCCGCCAGACTGCCACTCACGGAGCACGGTGCATCCCGACCCCCGGCCCGCTGCGGCGTCCCATCTCCGGCCATCGCGGATTGTGGTCATAGTTCCCGCTTGTGTCGATTGAGGATCGTACCGTGTGCGGTCCTGCTGGGTAAGTTTGAATATGTACCAGATGCATACTGGCTCTAGTGGACCCAACAAACTGATGTAACATGTTAACCTGGGTGTTGATGCATACTCCACCGTCTTAGACATCACCACGCACGTCGACAGGAGGGTAGAGATCATTGTGGCATAAGGTCTTCATGTGAGGCTTACTGCCAGGACGGTAGGACCGGTTCAATGCTTGGGTGTCTTGTGCAAGGCGGCCATACAGAACGTTAACGAAAGTGGTTGATCCCCTATTTCAAACGAGTGTGTATGTCATGCAAGCCGGGTGTATCTTGATTCAAATCACCGTCACTTGCGGAAGGGAGCATACTTGTTCACTGAGTTGTGACATAGTAACATCTGGAATTAGGAGTAAAATGTTGATAGAATAACTAAAGTTATGATTCTAAGCAACTACACCTGTTATTACATACCTGAAACAAGGATGTACTAATAGTGAACCATTACTTTCTGTAGTTTAAATTCAAGTCTTACGTTCCCAGCATGTAGAGTTTCATGTTCTTAAGTGAGAAGGTTAAGTCTTGCTAAGCCTTGTGCTCACGGTTGCATATATACGAGTTTTGCAGGTATATAGCTATTACGGGTTCCTAGAATTTGCCCTCATATGGGTTTATAGCCAATGGAATCCATGGACGTTTCTGCTTTCTTTTGTGCTGCTACGGTGGAGTATCCGCGGGCTAATAATGACCGCTACTGCTTTAGTGTAGGTTCGGAAGAGTAGTATGAAGACTTTCGCTGATGTAAGCTCTTCTGTATAAAACTCTTAGATCAATGTAAGTTTCTCACTTATGTTATGAGTTCTTTGTTCTTTTTTTATGTTGTGCTATTTGGTGTCGCATCGCGTGACACCATCCAATGTGATTCGTTGTTTGAATGGACTCTGGTCTTTACACCCAAGAAGGCACAGACCGTTTGGAGGACCTGGTCTTTCCTCCAAACTCAGTTAGCTTCCAAGCGTTGGCTCCTCTCGGCTTGAAGAAGTCACTGATGTCTGATTCGCACACTTTTAGTGGCGGGAACCGACCCTTCTCCAAGATATAAATAGGACTCCTCACCCCTCACATTGACACACACCACTTGAGCATCATTCTATAGTATCACTAGTTCTCTTTGTCCTTAGTGGAGTTAGGCCATAGAGAGGAGAGCCTCTAGTCCCAAGTCCAAGTTGGGAAAGGTACGGCTTATGTATCTTTTCTTATATTTGTGACTTTATGCATAATAAAAATATTATCTTTAGTCTTCTTTTATTCATATACTTGGATGAAGCATTTCTTGTTTGATTAAAAGATTCCATGTATGTGGTAGGAGTAGTCTCTGTGATTATGCCATATCACTGCTAATCTATCATCATAAACACTACAAACCCCCACTATAGTCTAATTAGTTATGATATGATCATGTTAATATGAATAACTTATGATATGTCTCAACATTGGTTAAACGATGTTTAGGTTAATCATTGCCTTAGAGAGGTACTTGTACTCGAGCCTCTAAGGTATTATTTAGTATGCTAGCAATGGTGCTAGGATAGTAAGTAGCGTTGGATGTCTTGTAGACCGACGGATTGAAGAGGTAGGCAGTAGGTGATGTCAGCCCTATCTGTCCTTTGTAATCCTCCATGTTCGGCTATGCCACAAGCTCTTGGCAGGAGTCATCCTAGTATTGCTAGGGTAAACCCGTCCTCGATGTGTTGAGCAACTTAGCATAAGGATTCACCATTGACATGCTCATTGATATCTAACCTAGGCTATTATGTATATTAGAAGCATTGTAGGAGCAACTTCCCAACTCTTAGTCTAACCTCCTTTATGACCCATCTACCCTTTAGAATAGATTTCTTAGGTGTGTGTTACACTACCCATATATTATCAACTTACCCCTCTCTTGATAATTGATTAGTACCCCAGAGCTTGATCATAAGAGTAGTGTTTACTTTACTCCACTACCTTTCTTTGGGATAAATACGATACTCTTGGGAATACTCTTAGGTGAAATGCTACACGACAGTTTTCGCAGGCTTGCAGACCTCATCTCTTTGGAGAGATGATATGTGACGTAAGAAATGTCAACACCCCCTCTCTCCCTCATTTCACACACCACAAGTTTGAGAATAGTAGTCCACTCTAAAGGTTAAGTGGTGCCCAAGTAGCCAGCCAAGTAGAAGGAGAGTGAGGAGAAGCTGGGAGGAGGAAGCTTGGGCTTGTCAAGTCCCTTTTTAACACTTGTACCTCTATGGAAGTTCTGTCAGAATCGAGTTAGAAACTTTCATGAACTCAATACAAGTTGGATTTCTATTTCATAGTAGTTTGCTTTGTAGCTGCTTGTAGGTTCACTACCTTAATTCATTAGAGGGTCTAGTCGTAGCTTTGCATTCGAAATGATTAGAGTTGTGAATTATAAATTGAGTGTGGTTCTTAGGTTTGAATTTATCAGTTGATATCTCATAGACACACGGATTGAAGAGGTAGGTATTAGGTAGTGACAGCCCTACCTGTTCTTAGTAATCCTCTACGTTCAGCTACGCCATATGCTCTAAGCAGGAATCATCTTGGTTTTGCCAAGGGTAAACTCGTGCACAAAGCAAGTATCTACTGTAGGCTGTTGTGGCTTAGAATCAAACCAATGAATTCCGCTCAAATCCTTACCTACCAAACAAACCGTGTATCCTTGGGAGAACAAGATCAGGAGATCTCACACATGTTCCGTTGATTCGATACCCTTGGCAATACTCTTTAAGGGGAAAGCGGTTTATCCGTTGCTGATTTTCATTTGTGACATACCAACCGTCAACAAGCATTTCTACCGCCGCTGCCGAGGAACGGTTGTTGTTGATCTTCGAACCTTGTTCAGCCTCGTATCTATTTTTTTTTCTTATTTTCTTACCTTTCCGCCAGCAAAATGGAGCAGCCCACCATTCTCTCTTATTCTGCCCCAAAGGGCGAGTTCTACGAGCCATCACTGTCGGCGGAACCAATTTACTCAACTAGCTATGAACTCCATCCTTACTTTATAGCCATGGTTCAAGAAAAATCCTTCTTAGAAACAGATTGTAAAAACCCTTACCACCATATGCGAGAGTTTGAACAATTGTGTCCTTGCCTTTTGATTAAAGGCATGACACAAGAACCACTCAAATGGAAGTTGTTTCCTTTTTCCTTCAAGGAAAAAGCGAAACAATGGTACACCCATAATGTTGGAAAAACAAACGATGATTGGAGAGAATTACGAGACAAATTGTTTCTCTATGAACAGAAGTACTAGGCTTCCAAAACATGGAGAAGGAATCAATAGGTGCAACTTGGGATAGATTTTTGCTTTTGCAAATTTTTTGCCCAGATTTGTTAATTTCGGTTTTGTTGTTATTACAACATTTCTTCATGGGACTTAACAAAGGGTTTGTCCTATTTCTCGACATTACTACTGGAGGGTCTTTTCACCATAAGATGCCGAAAGAAGAGAAGGAACTTCTAGATCGTATTCTAGAAAATGCCTCCTTCATTATGTGTCTTAATGAACCTCCCTGGAGGAAGCTATGTCGAGCATCGAGGACACTCCTAGAGCTAAGGAATAACCTGTAGCACACCCATCACACGCCTTGCTTGTAGAATGCTCTCCCGAACCTAAACCATCATAGGATAAAGAAATTCAACTTTCAGAATTCCCGTTCTTCTTCGAGGAAGAGATTTTTGAAGATTATAGAAATACCTCGAACTACTGTTACCATAAGAAGCCATCATTGCCTTCAACTCCACCAGGCCCACCTGATCGAGTATTCCTCCAAGAGACAATCAAGGAGTTGTCCTCTATTTTGTGTTCAAAATGGATGGCAGAGGTTGAGAGATCATCCGATATCCTTCAAATGACCTCACCCTTGGCTACCATTCTATGTCACATTAGAGTAGCAATGATGTGAGTCATATATAATACCCACATGGGAGCTAATATCATTTCTTATACTTGTGCTCACTCCATTTTGGGCGATGTCTCAGTGGAACCAACACAAAAATCCTTCCGAGATACATTTGAAATATTCTTGAAGGATATGAGATTTTGCAACATGTGTTGGTAAGACAGAAGAATGTTGAGGTTTTCCTTGATTTCTATGTGTTCGAAGTCCGTGACTTTGACATTATGATTGGGGTACCCATTGAGAAATTTCTCATGGAAATTCCCTCAAAAGGAAATCTCAACATAAATCTTGGAGGGGAAAAGATTTATATGCCCATTCTGTGTTGTAAGAACACATCCCCAGAACCTCCCCTCCAAGATGGGCTAATTGAGGAGGTTAGGACTCTTAAAAATTTGGAACCTGCTGAAGTAGTTGGAGAAGAAGATTTCATCCAAGAAGAGGATGAACTTTAGGAGACATTTGAATTGCCCAAGGAAGAGCGCACACCGAAACCTCCTATTGAGCTCAAAATCTTGCCTCCAAGCCTACCCTATGCTTTTCTAAATGGACAATTGGAAGCCCTTGTCATCATAAGTGACAAGCTTTCAGATGCAAATTCATAGCATGGTTAGAAAATCATAGGACTATCTTTGGCTACTCACTCCAAGACCTCAAGGGCATCAACACTGTTCTTTGCATTAATTTGCATTCACATTTACCCTGAGTGTACCCTCTCACGATAGACTTGTTGACGGATGTTATATACCAATTTTACGCGTCAATATAACTCAATTATGTGAAGAAAATATCATTTCTTGCACAAATCACCTTTCCATTTAACCTATTTCCACTTGTACTTGAAGAAATTGGTGCATGCAAGTATTTTATATAGAATTGAAGTGAAAAAAGGGGATGACCTATAAAATATCATCCTAGCCAATCAAGCGTCAACATGTGGCACCACATTTATCAAATATCCCACAAACAGAAGTATCCGAGGACATCTAATGGTGTAGCACCCATATCAAGGGATGGGACCCACTTAGCAGTGACCTGTAGAAAGCACAAGTGAAATGGTGTAAAGACCAGGTCGACCGACCTCCCTAGTCGGCCGACCTGGTCCTGGCACCAAACTCGGCCAGCTTCCACATGTTGGCTCCTCTCGGCTTGAAGAAGTCAGTGGTGACTGATTCACGCGCTTTTAGTTGCGGGAACCGACCCTTCTCCACCTATAAATAGGACCCCTTACCCCTTACTTCAACACACACCACTTGAACATCACTCTATTGTATACACTAGTTCTCTTAGTACTTAGTGGAGTTAGGCTATAAAGAGGAGAGCCTCTAGTCCCAAGTCTAAGTTGGGAAAGGTATGGTTCATGTATATTTTCTTATATTTGTGACTTTATGCATAATAAAGATATTATCTTTAGTCTTCTTTTATTCATATACTTGTATGAATCGTTTCTTGTTTGATTGTGGCTTCCATGTATGTGGTAGCAGTAGTCTTTATGATTATGCCATATCAGTCTCAATCTATCGTCATAAACATTACAAACCCCCACTATAGTCTAATTAGTTATGATATGATCATGTTAATATGAACCACTTGTGCTATGTATCAATATTGGTTCAACGATGATTTAGTTCATTGCCTTCGGATGACTTGTGCCGGGGCTTATAATGTATTTACTTAATATGTTAGCATGGTGCTAGGATAGTTAAGTAGCGTTGAATGTCTCGCAGACCCACGGGTTGAAGAGATAGGCAGTAGGTGGTGACAGCCCTTTTTCTCCTTTGTAATCCTCCACGTTCGGCTATGCCGCAAGCTCTTGGCACGAGTCGTCCTAGTATTGCTAGGGGTCAACCCGTGCCCGATGTGTTGAACAACATAGCATAAGGATTCACCATTGACATGCTCATTAGTGTCTAACCTAAGCTATGTATATGTATATTAGAAGCATTGTAGGAGTAACTCCCAAACTCTTAGTCTAACTTCCATTAGGACCCATCTACCCTTTAGAATAGACTGCTTAGGTGTGTGTCACACTAGCCTTATATTATCAACTTACACCTGTCTTTATAATTGATTAGTATCCCATAACTTTATCATAAGAGTAGTGTTTACTTTCAACCATTGCCCTCCTTTTGGATAAATATGATACCCTTGGGAATACTCTTGGGTGAAATGCTACATGAAAGTTTCTGTGCGCTTGCGGACCTCATCTCTTTCGAGAGATGATCTGTGACATAAGAAACGTCAACAAGCATTTCTGGCACTGTTGCCGGGAAAGGCAAAGGAAGTGAAGAATAGCTATCACTTTTGATTAAGCTATAGGTACTAATAGTTATTAGGTAGGATTACCCTTGTTTGTTTTCTCCTTTTGTGGTAAAAAAAGGGTAGTGTTGGCTAACCCTTTTCATAGGATAGCCAACGAGGACGCCAGTGCTCAACTGCAAGATTATTCAAGGCATACCTCAATAACATCCACTAGGCAACACCATTGCCTTTTGTGGAAGAATTTCAACTTCTAGTAGGAGCCATAGTCATCCATTCTCAACCTTCGGGGAGGCTCCAAGTGTTTTTCTCAGTTTGCCTCTACCATAGGGTGGATACTTGGCTTCTCATCCAACATTCATGTCATGGGTTGGTCCATCAATACATGACCACCTTTGTGCTGGAGTTGAAGGAGTCCTATTCTCATTCATCATGGATAAGAATATGGTGTCTACTCAAGGGGTGGATTGAAGAGTACTCTAGTTCCTTTAGCTTGGCATGCACACCACTTAACAAGGTGGACATGCTAGCTAAGGAACTACACCTCCCATTGAAGTATCTTGAAGATAAAACCAATAGAGAAATGTTTGGATGATCCAAGCCATGGATAATCATATGATTTGTGAAAATTCATGGCAACATGGGGCACTTGGGGAATCATTACCCTAAGACCAGTGGGGATTATTCCTTCCAAATACAACTCCAATGGCTATAACGAACAAGGAGGTCAAGGGTGAAATCAATATCACCCTTGTAATCATGGAGGCTATGAGGATTTCATGGGATTTAAGCTCAACTAGCCTACCTTGAAGTATTTTGTCCGTGGCCAATCAAGAAATCAAGTCAAAATGAAGCTCTTGGCCAAGGACAAGAAACTTAAAAAGCATTCAAGATCCATGATATCCCACAATCACTTGTTGGGATTCCTACCATTCGACCAAGCCCATGCAACCTATAGCAAGTGACATTGTGGATGAAGCGTTTCTCGTTTGATTGTGTAGTCCACATGTCACCATGCACAAGGAAGCTTTTGATCCATGATCAAAGTATAGGTTAACTCAAAAGAATATCAAGAAGGTCAAAGTGACACCCCTAAAGAAGGACAAGCCTCACCATGCTCATAAGAGAGTATCTTAAATAGGGAAAAGCCATCACTACATCAACAAGTGTTCATCGAAATGACAGAGATGCTAGGTCCATCATGTGGTCCACATGTCCAACCGACATGCCAAAGGTGTTTTTGGCATGTTAATCAATAGAAGTTGTCCATATCTTCATCTCCGGGATCGGACAACAAATCATCACACTAAACAGGACGAATGTAAGTCACACTCATCGGACTTCAAAAATTCGATGAGTCCTTCCCAATAGGTTAATTTGTAGTTATCTCATATTTGATTTCCCAACTGCATATTTGAAATTCCCATCAATCTTTGTATTTGCATTTAGCATGTTTGAATTTTCACACTTGCATGTTGGAATGTAAAATTTCCAACCATCGTTAAACTAAAATTTTGAATTATTAAATCAATTTATTTGGATATGAACCTTGGGCGTAACCATTTCAACTCATATTCCTAATTCAAACCAAATATTTCCCTCAATAATTCAATGTATTTGCAAGTTGTTTGAAGTTGAGCAAAACAATTTGACAAATGGTACAACATGCTTTTTAGCTAAAGTAACTGTAGGATCGAAGAGCACGTGAAAAGCTACCAGACGGGGGGGGGGGGGGGGGGGGGTGAATGGTAGATTTAAAAATCTTACGCAGCGGAAACAATTAAACCCCAAACCCTTTTGGCAGAAAAACGATCTGTTAAAAAAATCGTGTGTGAGACTAATCTAGAGGTGTTTCACCGTGACAAAAGTGATAAATATCAGAGAGAATCAAGTCACGAAGACAACACAAAAAGAATCACTCAAATCCGTCTAGAAAAACTCAAGTTATGATCGAAAGATCAAACAATAGCCAATCTGTCCTACCCGAGAAAAAACAGTTCTGGAATGCTGCAAAGAAACTCGTGTAGATCATAGACCACAAATCCAATGACCGTGAAATTTTGACAGATGATAGACAATCAAGATGTGAAGACAACTCAAAAAGAATCACGTCAATTGGATCAGTAAAACTCGATTTATGATAAAACCACCGACGAAAGGTAGTGCTGTCCAGAAACTCGACGAGTAAAACTTGTCTGGAACAAGTCGGACGAACAAGGCACAAAAGTTCCTTAAAACTACGAATTTTATTCAATAAAACACAATAGGAACAGCCCCAAAGTCGTGCACCACGAGCTATGGGTTCCCTTGCTTATATAACCAGCCCTTAGGCCAACCCAATATCAACTAGGACTCCAATCCTACTCAGATCACGAATCATAACATTCCATAACTGCTCAAGATACTTCTATACGCAGATAGAAGCAATCTTAAGACTTCCAAACACCTTAGGAACGTATCCCACATTCCTAAACAACTCAAATTCGTGACCCACACGAAATCCTATCATAACCAACTCAAATCTTTCCATATTTGAGTCAAACCCGACTCAGCCGCAGCCTGAGTCTATAACCTAGTCGGTTGGACCTTTTCGACGAATTCTTTACATCCACATCTCTTCATCACGTCCCGGAACCATGTAGCCACGTACATGCACTCCTTGCATACGTGCAAACATCTTCCAACGACGTCCACGATACCTTCATATGCATTGTTCTTGATTCAATCATGCTGCGCAACCTCCTGATCAGCTCAACCACAATTCCTCTTAAATTTGGTTGTTGGAACCTCATCTCCTCCCTGATACTAGTGCAATGGATCCCGTCACCAGCCATGTCTTGAACTCAAGCAACACCTGCACATGAATAAACAACCAATCCATACGAGCCCAAGGCCTCGACTTGACTCAAGTTAGTTCCGAACACAACACCCTACATGAGAACCTCACATAAGCATGTTGCAAAACCACAGTAACACGATATCATCCATATCAACCAAAACACACCAAAAACTTAGCAAATAAATACTAAGCAAACTTTCCAACAATGTAAAGCAAGTACGAAACATTGCAAATGAAAAGCAGAAGCACTGCGGTCAAGTTCCGGACCATCCCACAGCAAGCCGGAGCTTGAGCCGGAGCTTACCAAAACTAGAACAATGATGTACCTGCCGGAGCTTACCAAAACTAGTAGATCCTAGCACCGAAGCTTACCAAAAACTAGTCAAAACTAGTCAACCCAAACCCGGAGCTAGACAAAGTACGTCAGAGCTTAGCAAAAGCATGTCGGAGCTATCAAATATATGCCGGAGCTAACAAAGACATGCCAGAGCTAAAGATAAAGCTCACCGGAGTTGATCAAAGCTAGTCGGACCTAGCATCGAACGTAACCGGAGCTACCCAAACAAAGCCGGACCTACCGTCGGACCTTGTTGTAGCTCAGAGCTAGAGTCGGACCTTGATAAAAAGGTGTTTTGGTGATATTCAAAACTTTTATCATTAAAGCCAAGTGTATTCACTACAAGCCAATGTATTCAGCACATATAGGTCTTACAATCTCCCCCTTGATGAATGCATTGGCAACACCATTTAAAATCCGAACATTGGCTTATTCACATAAAAGTTTTGAAGATAATTTCTCCCCCTTTGTAAATCAAAAGTAAATGAGTAGAAAAATTATCCCGTATTATCTCTCCTTATGCACATATTCTCTCTCTCTTCATGCTTATCTCTCCCCCTTTGACAATGTATTCAGCAAGTCATGAGATATAAACAAATTATCTCTCCCCCTTTAGTTGTTATGAGCATATTATAACATATACATATAAACAAAGCACATCCAAGTCATACTATCAAGTACCTTACATTATCACATCAATGAAATATATAAAGTAGTGTAAGCCATGCTAGAGATCAAATGTAATTTTCAATTTAATCAATTCATGATCTCACAAACTTAACTATTTCAAAACCTGAAAACATGACACTAGTTGCTGCATTTTATTATTTTTCAAAGCATAAATTTGGATCATATGATATTTGCAAGAGATTATATGCGCATCTGCCTTATTCTAACCAACCAAGCCAAGCCTATGTCATTTGACAATCAGAAGCTTAAGGACATGGTTTTAGTCATACACAACTTCTTCCAAGTTCATATCTAAGTGCAATGATAAGCCATCTCAAAAAAAAAAGAAGTGCGATGCATGCACATTCTCTTGATCTTTTCTCAATTTATATTTGTTCATAAAAACTCAACATGTGAGTTGATTACTTGATTAATTCTTAATGATTAAAAGCACTTGTGAACATGTTAACAAGTTCAAAACAGCAAGAAAGTTCGACCATGACCAGTTTTAGTGTAAGTAATTATTCCAATTACTAGACATGGCAAAAACTACAAAATGTATAACACGAGTAATGTAGTAAGAACTTTCAGCATGTAAAAGGAATCACAAAGTCATATATGAATGAAATACTATGCTCATATTATTTTAATTTCAGATTCACACATAGACTTCCCAAATTTCAAAAACTCCCCCTCAATTTAAGCCATGAGGATGCATAACCCCTATTTCACTACGAATGTAACAAAAACGAGTGAAATCCAAAGGCTTTGTAAAAATGTCAGCCAATTGTTGTTCGGTATCTACATGGTGAAGCACAAAGTTTCCTTTTTCAACATTATCTCGGAGAAAGTGATACCTAATGTCAATGTGCTTAGTTCTAGAATGTTGCACGGGGTTTTTAGCAATACAAATGGCACTAGTGTTATCACAAAATAGTGGAACACTATCTAGATCAACCCCATAGTCCTTAAGTGTTTGAACAATCCAAAGAATCTGTGAGCAAGCACTAGCAGCAGCTACATATTCAAATTCGGCTGTGGATTGTGCAACTGAATTTTATTTTCTAGAGGACCAAGCAACAAGATAATTACCAAGAAAATGACAAGCACCGGAAGTACTTTTCCTATCAATCCTACAGCCCCCAAAATCAGCATCCGAAAAAGCTTTGAAAGTAATGGTTGAGGAAGAAGGAAGAAAAATGCCAAATTCTTGAGTTCCATGTAAGTACCTGAGAATCCTTTTGACGGCTTGACGATGTGAAGCATGTGGGGAGGCTTCAAACGGTGCACAAAGACATACGCTGAATTGTATGTCCGGTCTTGATGCTGTAAGGTACAAAAGTAATCCGATCATGCTTCTATATTCCTTTTGATACACGGATTCACCATCTTCATCAAGTTCAAGAGTTGTTGCTGTTCCCATTGGTGTCCGAAGAGGCTTGCTTTTGTCCATGTTGAAGCGCCTTAGGAGGTCTTTGGTATACTTCGTTTGATGCACAAAGGTACCCTCCTTGGTTTGCTTGATTTGCAGCTCCAAAAAGTAAGTGAGTTCACCCATCATACTCACTTCAAATTCGGAACTCATCATTGCTGAAAACTTGGACACATGATCATGAGAAGCACAACCAAAGATAATATCATCCACATACACTTGAACGAATAATGAGTCATTGCCATGCTTAAGCACAAAAAGAGTTTTATCAACCTTGCCCATGGTAAACCCCTTTTCAAGTAAGAATGTTTTTAGCCTATCATACCATGCTCTAGGGGCTTGTTTGAGACCGTATAAGGCTTTGGACAGTTTGTAAACATGTTTAGGAAAATCTAGATTTTCAAAACCCGGTGGTTGTTTGACATAAACCTCCTCATCTATGTAGCCATTAAGAAAAGCACTTTTAACATCCATTTGATATAGCTTAAAACCTTTAGATGCTGCAAAAGCTAACAAAATTCTTATGGCTTCTAATCTAGCGACAGGAGCAAAAGTTTCATCAAAATCTAGACCTTCAACTTGAATGAAACCTTGAGCAACCAACCTAGCCTTATTCCTAACCACAACCCTATCCTCACTTTGTTTATTTTTATATACCCATTTAGTTCCAATTAAAGTATGACCTAGAGGTGGAGGTACAAGTTTCCAAACATTATTTCTTTCAAAGTTTTCTAACTCTTCTTGCATGGAAATAATCCAAGATTCATTAGTGAGTGCGTGTGATATATCTTTGGGTTCAAAAGAAGCAACAAAAGCAGAATGAGCATGAAAGTTTGGATCGCAAAACCTGGACCGTGTGACTCGTTCGTGCAAGCTTCCAATCATCTATTGTGGGGGATGATCTTTGTAAAAACGTAAGGGAACATATGTCTCACAAGCTTCTTCTTCATTAGGTTCATCGTAGATTGATGAGCTTGTGACTTGTGGATGATCAGGACCAGCATAGGTGATAGCCGGAGCTTGTTCAATGTCCGGAGCTGGACACATGTCAACTTCGGAACTACCAGGCAGTATCACCGGCTCTTCTTCATCTTCGAAAATATCCTCCCCCTGAGGATACGGATCTGGTCCTACAACACTGGAGCTAGTACCTGGGCTAGCTTCATCAAAAGACACTTCACAAGTCTCCACAATTTTGTTAGTGTCAAGTAAAAGCACACGGTAGCCTCTAGTATGAGATAGATAACCAAGAAACATGCCATCAATGGATCTAGGTTCAAATTTATCAAGATTACCATGTTTCTTAACAAAGCATTTGCAACCAAAGACCCGAAAGTGTGTAACACTAGGCCTATGTCCAAACCGAAGCTCATATAGTGTTTTACCTAGCTTAGCACGCAAGAAAACACGATTTGAGACATAACAAGCGGTTGCTAACGCATCAGTCCAAAATTTCCTAGGAGTTTGATATTTATCAAGCATAGTCCTAGCCATCTCAACTAAGGTTCTGTTCTTTCTTTCTACAACACCGTTTTGTTGAGGTACATATGGTGAAGAGAATTGATGATCTATTCTATTTTCAGCACAAATGTGATCAAAAGATTGATTTTTAAATTCGGTTCCATTATCACTTCTAATTGCTTTTAATGATCTTGGGTGATCAATTGATAATCTAAGAAATAATGTTCTAAAGTGACTAAAAACTTCATTCTTAGACGCCATAAAGTAAACCCAAGAGTATCTAGAATAATCACCAACGATAACAAGAACATACCATTTACCTTCGAAGGATTGAACACGTGAAGGTCCTACAGTGTCAAGATGCAAAAGTTGACATGGTTCAGTTGTCATGATCATTGTGAGAGGAGTATGTGAACCTGCAACCATCTTAGCATGTCTACAAGAAGAGCACACAATTTCTTTGTCCCTTTTAAGCTTAGGCAGCCCACGTATGCGATCAAGAGCACTAACACGCGTTAGGTGATCAAAGCCTACGTGACCAAGTCTACGATGCCAAAAATATAAGACCTTTGAATCATTAGCAACTAGACACCTATGCTTAGAGGAAGACATATCAAAATCAGCTTTAAAAACTCTTCCAAACTGAGACATGTTAAAAATAAGCTCACTATTTGAACCTACAACTTTGCAGCAGTTTTTATTGAAAATAATTTCTAGATTTTCATCTAGCAATTGTGCAACAGAAAGCAAGTTATATTTCAAATTTTTGACAAGTGCCACATCCTTCAAAGTGTAGTGATCATTTACTCTAACCGAACCCTTAGCAATTATAGGAGTTGAAGAATTATCGGTAAAAGTAACATTCTCTACACGTGACACAAAAGAGAGGGAGGAGAACCAATCTTTGTTACCGGTCATGTGGCGTGAGCAACCTGAATCCACCAATCCAAACGTTCTCCTTCCTCAAACGTGTAACCTACATAGAAGCACAATACGTTGATGACTCAATACTGGGGTTAGTCAAAAGGCAGTTAGGAATCCAATACTGAGTCACGCGACGTGCAGCAGGAAAAACACGCGAAAGCTGAGACAAAACAGCAGGTTTATGACTCAAAGTTTGAGATTTTTTATTCTTGACTACTGACCTATAAGGTGTTACTTGTGTAGCACAGAAATCAGTAGCTCCGGAGGCAAAAACAGAAGGTCCGGAGGTAAACATTGAATGTTTTTGACTCAAAGCAGCAGGTTGTACATTCGGTTCAATGTGTGCAGCAAATTTTGCATGAAAGTTATGAGATCTAGCAACCATTCTTTCCCTCTTATGTTGTTTAGCTTGTCTATAACAAAAATCTATGACATGACCATCTCTACCACAGATGGTACAATGAAATTTAACTTTGTGTTCATGTCTAGATGAGCAAGCAATATTTTTATTTGAAACCGAATGAGGCAACACTGCTGCAGATTTGAAAACCACTCCTTTTTGTTTAGGAACTGTTTGAATCAAACCACTTCCTAATGACTTTACAATTTTAGGTGGATGTGCCTTAGCATGAGCATGAGAATCAAAACCTAAACCAGTTTTATCATTGCATGACTTGGAAGAATTCAGCAGCAAGTTTAGGTTGTTATTCCCATTACAAAACCGATCTAATATCCTATGCATGACATCAAGTTTATTGGACAGATCAAGGCAATTTTCACATGAAGTTTTTCCTTTTAGTTTGCAATTGGAACAAAATTTAACTTCATGAGAACGTAAAGCATTGTTCAATATAGAAATTTCATTCATAGCATCCTGTAGTTTCTTATCAAGATCATCACAAGTAGAACGATGCAAATCAATTGTAGAACAGCTAGCATCTTTCAAGTTTTTATCATTAAGTGCAGCAAGCTCTTTGTTCTTTTCAATTTCTAACTCAATTTTATCAAGTGTGGAGGTGTGCGCACTTCTTAATGAGGACAATTGTTCATATATTAAATCACATGAGGGACATGCATCATCACTAGGAATCAAAGTTTTTAAACGGTTGATTTCAGATTCTAGTGATTCAATTTTAGCAGCACTATCCCTAAGCTTTTTGTCCTTTTTTCTTAACAATAATAGTGGCACGAGAAATAGCATCACACATTTCTTCGCAAGTAGGACATACCTCTTAATTGTCGCTGTTGTGTTCTGCCTCCTCCATACTTGATATTGACTTGCCCGCCATGAAGCACAAGTTTGCCAAATCATCTTCATCTTCATCACTTCCAATGTCCACGTCGCTTGAACTGAACTCTTGAAGCGCGGTGATGAAACTGTTGATCATCTTGCATCCTATGGTACCTTTCTTCTTCTTGTTGAAATTTCCAGAGGAGGTCCGAACCTTACTTTGTTTTTCTTCCCGGGTGGTCGGACCTGAAAGGTTAGGGCATTCTGTACGAAAGTGTCCTGTTTTACCACATTCAAAACAGCGTTGAGGTCCGGAGCTTCCTCTCCTTCTAGTTCTCACATTTTGCAATGCTTTTTAGAATCTAGTAGAGATGAGTGCCAACTCCTCTTCTGGAAATTCTTCGATCTGCTCCAGGGTTAGTGAGGACAACAAAGCAAGAGTATTGCAGGATGATGATTGGCTGGAGCTAGGCATATCATGTTGAGAAACAAAAGCAATAGACTTGTTGGAGTTCTTACATGATATTATATCAATTTCATGAGTTTTTAGATTGGAATATAGCACATCTAAAGTAAGTGTACTCATGACAGTAGATTCACGAATAGATGTAACTTTCATCTCCCAAATTGACATGTCTAATGCACTTAACAATTGCCTAGCATTTTCAGCATCTGAAAAATTAACATTGACACTACGCAAGTTGCTGAGAATCTTATTAAAGCGAGCAAAGAGGTCATCAATAGACTCATCGGGTTGCATCTCGAAGCGCATGTATTCTTTCTTGAACATGTCTTGCCTTACCTCTTTGATCGTGTTGGATCCTTCGTGGTAGTCACAAAGTGTTTTTCACACATCGTATGCAGATCGGAGGTGTGCAACACGGTCGAAGTCGCTTTGTGTTAATCCTTGTATGATCAAGTTCTGAGCCTTGTTGTTGTTGTCGACATCTCTTAGATTTGTAGCTGTAACTTGATCGTTTGATGGCACTTCGTAAGACTTGTATACCTTCTCCCATATTGCAAAGCCTTGTGCCTGGATGAAAGCCTCCATGCGTGCCTTCCAAACCTGAAAATCAATACCAGCGAACACACAAGGTTTGGCAGAGTACTTCTCCATGATGATTAGTCAAAAACACGCGCAAATCACAAATATTAGAGCTCCGTGGCTCTGATACCAATTGTAGGATCGAAGAGCACGTGAAAAGCTACCAGAGGGGGGGTGAATGGTAGATTTAAAAATCTTACGCAGCGGAAACAATTAAACCCCAAACCCTTTTGGTAGAAAAACGATCTGTTAAAGAAATCGTGTGTGAGACTAATATAGAGGTGTTTCACTGTGACAAAAGTGATAGATATCAGATAGAATCAATTCACGAAGACAACATAAAAAGAATCACTCAAATCCGTCAAGAAAAACTCAAGTTATGATCGAAAGATCAAACAATAGTCAATCTGCCCTACCCGAGAAAAAACAGTTCTGGAACGCTGCAAAGAAACTCGTGTAGATCATAGACCACAAATCCAATGACCGTGAAATTTTTACAGATGATATAAAATAAAGATGTGAAGACAACCCAAAAAGAATCACATCAATTGGATTAGTAAAACTCGAGTTATGATAAAACCACCGACGAAAGATAGTGCTGTCCAGAAACTCGACGAGTAAAATTTGTCTGGAACAAGTCGGACGAACAAGGCCCAAAAGTTCCTTAAAACTACGAATTTTATTCAATAGAACACAAGAGGAACAGCCCAAAAGTCGTACACCACGAGCTATGGGTTCCCTTTCTTATATAACCAGCCCTTAGGCCAACCCAATATCAACTAGGACTCCAATCCTACTCAGATCACGAATCATAACTTTCCATAACTGCTCAAGATTCTTCTATACGCAGATAGAAGCAATCTTAAGACTTCCAAACACCTTAGGAACGTATCCCACATTCCTAAACAACTCAAATTCGTGACCCACACGAAATCCTATCATAACCAACTCAAATCTTTCCATATTTGAGTCAAACCCGACTCAGCCGCAGCCTGAGTCCATAACCTAGTCGGTTGGACCTTTCCGACCAATTATTTACGTCCACATCTCTTCATCACGTTACGGAACCATGTAGCCACGTCCATGCACTCCTTGCATACGTGCAAACATCTTCCAACGACGTCCACGATACCTTCATATGCATTGTTCTTGATTCAATCATGCTGCGCAACCTCCTGATCAGCTCAACCACAATTCCTCCTGAATTTGGTTGTCGGAACCTCATCTCCTCCCTGAGACTAGTCCAATGGATCCCGTCACCATCCATGTCTTGAACTCAAGCAACACCTGCACATGAATAAACAAACAATCCGTACGAGCCCAAGTCCTCGACTTGACTCAAGTTAGTTCCGAACACGACACCCTACGTGAGAACCTCACATAAGCATGTTGCAAAACCACAGTAACACGATATCATCCATATCAACCAAAACACACCAAAAACTTAGCAAATGAATACTAAGCAAACTTTCCAACAATGTAAGGCATGTACGAAACATTGCAAATGAAAAGCAGAAGCACTGCGGTCAAGTTCCGTACCATCCCACAGCAAGCCGGAGCTTGAGCCGGAGCTTACCAAAACTAGCACAATGAAGCACCTGCCGGAGCTTACCAAAACTAGTAGATCCTAGCACCGGAGCTTAC
The DNA here is from genome assembly GCA_036927565.1 of Tuctoria greenei. Lineage (NCBI taxonomy): Eukaryota > Viridiplantae > Streptophyta > Magnoliopsida > Poales > Poaceae > Tuctoria > Tuctoria greenei. The sequence continues at coordinate 92,852,807 of JAYESD010000001.1, forward strand.
CAAAAACTAGTCAAAACTAGTCAACCCAAACCCGGAGCTAGACAAAGTACATCGGAGCTTAGCAAAAGCATGCCGGAGCTATCAAATATATGCCGGAGCTAACAAAGACATGTCGGAGCTAAAGATAAAGCTCACCAGAGCTGATCAAAGCTAGTCGGACCTAGCATTGAACGTAATCGGAGCTACCCAAACCAAGCCGGACCTACCGTCGGACCTTGCTGTAGCTCAGAGCTAGAGTCGGACCTTAATAAAAAGGTGTTTTGGTGATATTCAAAACTTTTATCATCAAAGCCAAGTGTATTCACTACAAGCCAATGTATTCAACACACATAGGTCTTACAGTAACCTGTTTTCGAGTTGTTTTGTTTGTTCTTGATTATTAGTGCAGCCAGGACAAAATTTGTGAAGAGGTTGGAATGCCCCATCAAGCGCATATCCCTCCATCGATCTCATTTTGAGTTAATAGTGGAGGAATGCTCAAGATGGTAGTCCAATGGAGGAACAAGATGAAGCTCATTTAACTCCTACCTCAACTTGGCAGGAGACATTGAACATGAAGGCTACACAAAAATCCATGATCGTGAGTTTCTCACACAACGACCTTCAACCAAGACTGCTCTTTAATTGAGGTACAAGTTTAGAATTTTCCATCGTTGGAATTACATTAGGATCGAATGATTTTTGATTACATTGGTAAAGAAGGTTTACAGCTTCTCATCATTCAATTCTTATGCATCCCCAAGAGAGTAAGTGCTGACATTACTCTTTTTGATTCTTCAAAAAGAATGTCACCTTACTTGCGAATGAATTTAAATAGGTATCTAAAATTTCATGAGCATTGCTGAAATTGAGTTAGACATTTTCCGAATAGGTAATGCTTATGGAATAACTTAATGGTTGAATTGGTATGTAGCAACCTAGGAATAGTGATATCTATAATTTTCATTTGAAACTCATTCATGCATGGATCTCTAAATTTCAAATTCCTAGGCATGAAAATTCAAAATGTTTAGGAGGTTAAAATTGAGAATATTCTTTGCCATGACCTAAATGATAAACATTTGCTCTTGTGTAAAAAGCTATGATGGTTAGAAAATTTACAAGACGAAGGGATCCATATAGTGTATTTATATCATTTGCATTGCTATGAGTATGAGCTTTAGAAAAATGTGCAAATTGATGTATCCATAAAGCCCCACTCCTATCGATGATTCATACATTGTTCATGAATACACTTAAAATGGACCCGCTGCATCTTTGATTTTCTTCTTCCCCATATGTACAAATGAAGATTCGGTTACCTAACCTGAAAATTCATTCGTACAAGTATCAGGAGCTAACCATTCCTCTCTATCATAGAGATGAAGTTTGCAGAAGTGAAATAACTATGCAGGCATTCAAAGAACCGAATGTTGAAATCCTAAGAGGATTCCATTTCAATATTTGTTGGCCAAGGAGTAAATTAGGATGGTTGCTACTTATCGGAGATTAAGTCCGAAGGTCAACCATAACTATACGAGGCAGGAGATTTGACATGAAAACCCTCCATGAGCAACCAATGGGCTGCTACGAATATGTGAGAGAATTATGCTCTCAACTATTCTAAGCACTCATTCAATCTCAAGGAGATTGCCAGCATCATTGGATGTAAGTTATTCCTTTGCGGCTAAAAGGTATGATGCACCTTAACCAAGGAATGACAATATCACATCCAATGTACATTGGGTGCAAGTTGTTCCTATGTGGCTAGAAGATATTTTATACCTTAGCAAAGGAAAAATGGATCACACTCAACCCATGTTGAGTGAACGTCATCCCTTTGTGGTTATAGGTACGTTGTACCTTAACCAAGGAATAACAGGATCGTACTCAACACATGTTGGGTACATGTCACTCCTTTGTCGCTAAAGGTTATCATTGACTTAAGCCAAGGAGTGACAGATCACACCCAATGCATGAGAGATACAAGTTATTTCTTTATGGCAAGAATGTATGATACACCTGAGCCAAAGAATGACGGAACACACTCAACCACGTTGAGTGCACGTCATTCCTTTGGAGCTAAGGGTTATCATTACATTAGCCATGGAATAACCAAGTACATCCAACCGATGGGAACATTGAGCTGTTGATGAGCAACATCGACAACACTCTCCTCGACCACACTCGTGGAACCCATGGAAGGAAACTCAACATCAACATTCAACCCTCCAATGTCAAAGCCATGCTGCAACAAGGTCAGGCCAACCTCATGGCCTACATCCGTCATTAGGGTTTTAGCCCCTAGCGCATACCTTGAACAAGAACAAGCTTGGGGTAGGACCCCACTTGAGGTAACTTGTATCACAACCCTTGCATATTTATTTTCAGTTATTCATCATCGCCTTGCATATAAAAAGTAAAAAAGTAGAGTAGATTTGCTTTCAAAATAAAATAAGAGATGTGCAGTAAGAATGACGTGGAATTCACATAGATGAAATGATGAATAGTTGCTCTGTTTTAATTTTTCTAAGTCCCTAGTTTACAACTTACTACTCTCCAAAATATTGCTTTCATTGGCTAAATTGCTTTTACCGTGATTTAGAAATTTTGGGTAGCAAAAGCTTAATCCAATTCTAAGTTGTTGTGGGATATGATATAGTGAAATGGCTGTTATTCCTAGTTTGAAAGTGACACTTAGATTTCTCAAAAAATTCTAAAAAGATTTAAGTTATTCTCATTTGATTAGAAATACCTACCAAAGCCATATGATACATTACATTGATAGACCTTATGCATATGCTATTTGTCTTAACATTGAGCTTTGTCAAACTTGTAAACACCCATGTGAGATTTCATTCATTTCTTTTTGAATTCAAGACTTCACTTGCACATGCTATACTTCTACACTAGAAGCAAGCATAATCCCATCATACCACCATTCCATAATAAAAGGAGAAACTCCATATCCTTCATGCTTAGTACTCTCTTAATATTTATTGCATAAAAAGGGAGTAGAAGACATGGCTACAAGAAAAATACAAAGAAAATGCATGCTTACATCATAAGCACGAGAAAAAAAATAAAAAAGTAGCCATGTTTCATCCCTGCAAAATAAGAGAGTCCACTCAAAAAGGAGTCATCTCAAATATCCACCTCCACTCCAGTCCATCACACATGCACAAGTCTTGAATCAAATAGTTTTGAATTGATTTATCCTAAGGCTTGCTTTTTTTGACTTAGCAATATTATGTGTTGCAAATATGCCTAATATATTCCCTACCAAGCTCCACATACAAGCCTTATTTAGAGATAGGATGAAATTAGGCAAATGCCTTTGTGAGGAAATATTTCCACTAGACACAAAGGATAGACCAAGAGAATCAAATTTGAGGTACTTAGAATCTAAATTGAACTCTCTGAAATTTGAGTGGAACTTGATTTCTAGGGTATATGTGCTAAATTTGTTGTTCTACCTTTCAACAACCCATGTATAGCAGATGGCATAAGCCCATAATGACTTAAGATGGGTGAAGTACCATGCCAATTTTTGAAATACTAAGTAGAGTATTTTGTTGTGCACATGGTACTTTTGAAAAGTAGAACATTGTAGCAACTCATAATCATCAAGCTAAAGTCTTGACTTTGCTAGAGACGAGCAAAGGATAAGATTGGGGGAGTTTGTTGACGACTGTTATATACCAATTTCACGCGTTAATATAACTCAATTATGTGAAGGAAATATCACTTCTTGCATACATCACCTTTCTATTTAACCTATTTCCACTTGTACTTGGAGAAATTGATGCATGCATGTATTTTATACAAAATCGAAGTGAAACAAGGGGATGGATCCAATAAATATCATCCCAGCCAATGAAGTGCCGACATGTGGCACCACATGGATCAAATGGCCCACAAATAGGAGTATTCGAGGCCATCGAATGGTGTAGCACCCATATAAAGGGATGGGAACCACTTGGCAGTGACTTGGAGAAAGCACACGTGAAACAGTGCAAAGACCAGGTCGGCCAACCCCCCTAGTCGGTCGACCTGGTTCTGGCACCAAACTTGGTCAGCTTCCATGTTTTGGCTCCTCCCGGCTTGAAGAAGTCAGTGGTGACTGATTCACGGACTTTTGGTGGTGGGAACCGACCCATCTTCACCTATTAATAGGACCCCGCACCCCTCACTTTAAAACACACCACTTGAGCATCATTCTATTGTATACACTAGTTCTCTTAGTCTTTAGTGGAGTTAGAATATAGAAAGGAGAGTTTCTAGTCCCAAGTCCAAGTTGGGAAAGGTATGTCTCATGTATATTTTCTTATATTTGTGACTTTATGCATAATAAAAATATTATCTTTAGTCTTATTTTATTCATATACTTGGATGAAGCGTTTCTTGTTTGATTGTGGATTCCATGTATGTGGTAGGAGTAGTCTTTATGATTATGCCATATCACTCTTAATCTATCATCATAAACACTACAAATCTCCATTATAGTCTAATCAATTATGATATGATAATATTAGTATGAATCACTTGTGCTATGTATCAACATTGGTTTGACGATGATTTAGTTCATTGCCTTAGGATGGCTTGTGCATCGGCTTCTAAGGTATTTACTAAATATGTTAGCATGGTGCTAGGATAGTTAAGTAGCATTTAATGTCTCGCAGACCCACGGGTCAAAGAGATAGGCTGTAGGTGGTGACAACACTATCTGTCCTTAGTAATCCCCCACGTTCGGCTTTGCTGCAAGCTCTTGGCGCGAGTCGTCCTAGTGTTGCTAGGGGTCAACCCGTGCTCGATGTGTTGAACAACTTAGCATAAGGATTCACCATTGACATTCTCATTAGTGTCTAACCTAGGCTATGTATATGTATATTAGAAGCATTGTAGGAGTAACTCCCAAACTCTTAGTCTAACTTCCATTAGGACCCATCTACCCTTTAGAATAGATTGCTTAGGTCTGTGTCACACTACCCTTATATTACCAAGTTACACCTGTCTTTATAATTGATTAGTATCCCATAACTTTATCATAAGAGTAGTGTTACTTTCATCCATTGCCTTCCTTTTGAATAAATATGATACCCTTGGGAATACTCTTGGGTGAAATGCTACACGACAGTTTTCGTGCGCTTGCGGACCTCATCTCTTTCGAGAGATGATCTGTGACATAAGAAACGTCATCAAGCATTTCTGGTGCTGTTGCCGGGGAAGGCAAAGGAAGTGAAGGATAGCTATCACTTTTGATTAAGCTATATGTACTAATAGTTATTAGGTAGGATTACCCTTGTTTGTTTTCTTCTTTTGTGGTGAAAATAGGGTAGTGTTGGCTAACCCTTTTCATAGGATAGCCAACGAGGACGCCAGTGCTCAACTGCAAGATTATTCAAGGCATACCACAACAAACATCCACTAGGCAAAACCATTGCCTTTCGTGGAATAATTTCAGCTTTTAGTAGGAGCCATAGTCATCCATCCTTAAGCTTGGGGGAGGCTCCAAGTGTTTTTCTGTGTTTGCCTCTACCATAGGGTGGATAGTTGGCTCCTCATCCAACATTCATGTCATGGGTTGGTCCATCAATCCATGACCAACTTTGTGCTGGAGCTGAAGGAGTCCTATTCTCATTCATCATGGATAAGAATATGGTCTCTACTCAAGGGGTGTATTGAAGAGTGCTCTAGTTCCTTTAGCTTGTCATGCACACCACTTAACAAAGTGGACATGCTAGCTAAGGAACTACACCTCCCATTGAAGTATCATGAAGATCAAACCAATGGAGAAGTGTTTGGATGATATAAGCCATGGATAATCACGTGATTTGTGAAAATTCATGGCATCATGGGCCACTTGGGGAACCATTACCCTAAGACCAATGGGGATTCTTCCTTCCAAAACAACTCCAATGGCTATCACCAACAAGGAGGTCAAGGGTGAAATCAATATCACCCTTGTAATCAAGGAGGCTATGAGGATTTCATGGGATTTAAGCTCAACTAGTCTACCTTGAAGTATCTTGCCCGTGGCCAATCAAGAAATCAAGACAACATGAAGCTCTTGGCCAATCACAAGAAACTTAAAGAGCATTCAAGATCCACGATATCCCACAATCACTTGTTGGGATTCCTACCCTTTGACCAAGCCCATTCAACCTATAGCAAGTGACATTGTGGATGAAGCATTTCTTGTTTGATTGTGGAGTACACATGTCACATTGCCCAAGGAAGCTTTTGATCCATGGTCAAAGTATATGTTAACTCAAAAGAATATCAAGAAGGTCGAAGTGACACCCCTAAAGAAGGACAAGCCTCACCATGCTCATAAGAGAGTATCTTCAAGAGGGAAAAGCTGTCACTACATCAACAAGTCTTCATCAAAATGACGGAGATGCTAGGTCCATCATGTGGTCCACATGTCCAACCGACAGGCCAAAGGATTTTTTGAATGTAAATCAAGAGAAGTTGTACATATCTTCATCTCCGGGATCGGCAACAAATCATCGCACTAAACAGGACGGAGGTAAGTCACACTCATCGGACTTCGAAAATTTGGTGAGTCCTTGCCAATAGGTTAATTGGTTGTTATTTCATATTTGATTTCCCAATTGCATATTTAAAATTCCCATCAATCTTTGCATTTGCATTTAGCATGTTTGAATTTTCACACTTGCATGTTGGAATGTAAAATTTCCAACCATCATAAAACTAAAATTTTGAATTAGTAAATAAATTTATTTGGATATGAACCTTGGGCGTAACCATTTCAACTCATATTCCTAATTCGAACCAAAAATATTCCCCTTAATAATTCAATGCATTTGCAAGTTGTTTCAAGTTGAGCAAAACAAGTTGACAAATGGTACAACATGCTTTTTAGCTAAGGTAACCTGTTTTCGAGTTGTTTTGTTTGTTCTTGATTATTAGTGCAGACAAGACAAAATTTGTGAAGAGGTTGGAATGCCTCATCAAGCGCATATCCCTCCATCGATCTCATTTAAATTCATAGTGCAAGAATGCTCAAGATGGTGGTCCAATAGAGGAACAAGATGAAGCTCATTTAACTCCTACCTCAACTTGGCAGGAGACATTGAACATGAAGGCTACACCAAAATGCATGATCGTGAGTTTCTCACACAACGACCTTCAACCAAGACAGCTCTTCAATTGAGGTACAAGTGTAGAATTTTCCATCGTTGGAATTATATTAGGATTGAATGATTTTTGCTTACATTGGTAAGTAAGGTTTACATCTTCTCATCGCTCGATTCTTATGCATCCTCAAGAGAGTAAGTGCTAGCATTACCCTTTTTGATTCTTCAAAAAGAATGTCACCTTACTTGGGAATGAATTTAAACAAGTACCTAAAATTTCATGAGCATTGCTGAAATTGAGTTAGACATTTTCCGCCTAGGTAATGCTTATGGAATAACTTAATGGTTGAATTGGTATGTAGCAACCTAGGAATAGTGATATCCATAATTTTCATTTGAAACTCATTCATGCATGGATCTCTAAATTTCAAATTCCTAGGCAAGAAAATTAAAAATGTTTAGGAGGATAAAATTGAGAATCTTGTTTGCCACGACCTAAATGATAAACATTTGCTCTTGTGTAAAAAGCTAGAAAATTTACAAGACGAAGGGATCCATATACTGTATTTATATCACTTGCATTGATATGAGTATGAGCTTTAGAAAAATGTGCAAATTGATGTATCCATAAATCCCCACTCCCATCAATGATTCATACATTGTTCATGAATACACTTGAAATTGGACCCTTTGCATCTTTGATTTTGTTATTCCCCATATGTACAAATGAAGATTCAGTTACCTAACCAGAAAATTCATTTGTACAACTACCAGGAGCTAACCATTCCTCTCTATCATAAAGAGGAAGTTTGCAGAAGTGAAATAACTATGCAGACATTCAATGAACCGATTGTTGGAAACCATAAGAGGATTCCATTTCAATATTTGTTGGCCAAGGAGTAAATTAGGATGGTTGCTACCTATTGGATCCGAAGGTCAACCATAACTATACGAGGCTGGAGATTTGACATGGAAACCCTCTGTGAGCAACCAATGGGCTGCTACGAATATGTGAGAGCATTATGCTCTCAACTATTCTAAGAACTCATTCAAGCTCAAGAGGATTGCCAGCATCATTGGGTGCAAGTTATTCATTTGTGGCTAAAAGGTATGATGCACCTTAACCAAGGAATGAAAAGATCACATCCAATGTACATTGGGTGCAAGTTGTTCCTATGTGGCTAGAAGATATTTTATATCTTAGCCAAGGAACAATGGATCACACTCAACCCATGTTGAGTGAACGTCATCCCTTTGTGGTTATAGTTATGTTATACCTTAGCCAAGGAATAATAGGATCGTACTCAACACATGTTGGGTACATGTCACTCCTTTGTAGCTAAAGGTTATCATTGACTTAAGCCAAGGAGTGATGGATCATACAAAATGCATGAGAGGTACAAGTTATTTCTTTATGGCAAGAAGGTATGATACACCTCAGCCAATGAATGACGGAACACACTCAACCATGTTGAGTGCATGTCATTCTTTTGTAGCTAAGGGTTATTATTACCTTAGACATGAAATAACCAAGTACATCCAACTGATGGGAACATTGAGGTGTGGATGAGGAACATCGAAAACACTCTCCTCAACCACACTCGTGGAACCCATGGAAGGAAACCCAACATCCACATTCAACCCTCCAATGTCAAAGCCATGCTACAACAAGGTTAGGCCAACCTCATGGCCTAGATTCGTCATTAAGGTTTTAGCCCCTAGCGCGGACCTTGAACAAGAACAAGCTTGGGGTAGGACCCCCACTTGAGGTAACTTGTATCACATCCCTTGCATATTTATTTTCATTCTTTCATCATCGCCTTGTAAAAAACAGAAAATTAAAAAAGTAGAGTAGATTTGCTTTCAAAATAAAATAAGAGATGTGCAGTAAGAACTATGTGGAATTCACATAGATGAAATATGAATAGTCGCTCTATTTTAATTTTTCTAAGTCCCTAGTTTCCAACTTACTACTCTCCAAAATATTGCTTTCATTGGCTAGAATTGCTTTTACCGTGATTTATAAATTGTGGGTAGCAAAAGCTTAATCCAATTCTAAGTTGTTGTGTGATATGATATAGTGATAGGGCTGCTATCCCTAATTTGAAAGTGACACATAGATTTCTCAAAAAATTCTAAAAAGATTTAAGTTATTCTCATTTGATTAGAAATACCTACCAAAGCCATATGATACATTACATTGATAGACCTTATGCATATGCTATTTGTCTTAACATCGAGCTTTGTCAAACTTGTAAACACCCATGTGAGATTTCATTCATTTCTTTTTGAATTCAAGACTTCATTTGCACATGCTATACTTCTACACTAGAAGTAAGCATAATCCCATCGTACCACCATTCCATAATAAAAAGAGAAACTCCATATCCTTCATGCTTAGTACTCTCTCAATATTTATTGAATAAAAAGGGAGTAGAAGACATGTCTACAAGAAAAAGACAAAGAAAATGCATGCTTACATCATAAGCATGAGAAAAAAAAGTAGCCATGTTTCATCCCTGCAAAATAAGAGAGTCCACTCAAAAGGAGTCATCTCAAATATCCACATCCACTCTAGTCCATCACACATGCACAAGTCTTGAATCAAATAGTTTTGAATTGATTTCTCCTAACGCTTGATTTTTTTGACTTAGCAAAATTATGTGTTGCAAATATGCCTACTATATTCCCTACCAAGCTCCACAAACAAGCCTTATTTAGAGGTAGGATGAAATTAGGCAAATGCATGGGTGAGGAAATATTTCCACTAGACACAAAGGAGAGACCAAGAGAATGAAATTTGAGGTACTTAGAATCTAAATTGAACTCTCTGAAATTTGAGTGGAACTTGATTTCCAGGGTATATGTGCTCAATTTGCTGTTCTATCTTTCAACCACCCATGTATAGGAGATGGCATAAGCCCATAATGACTTAAGATGGGTGAAGTACCATGTCAATTTTTGCAATACTAGGTAGAGTATTTTGTTGTGCACATGGTACTTTTGAAAAGTAGAACATTGTAGCAACTCATGATCATCAACCTAAAGTCTTGACTTTGCTAGAGACGAGCAAAGGATAAGCTTGGGGGAGTTTGTTGACAGCTGTTATATACCAATTTCACGCGTCAATATAACTCAATTATGTGAAGGAAATGTCATTTCTTGCACACATCACCTTTCTATTTAACCTATTTCCCCTTCTACTTAGAGAAATTGGTGCATGCATGTATTTTATACAAAATTGAAGTGAAACAAGGGGATGAATCCTATAAAATATCATCCAAGCCAATCAAGCGTCGACATGTGGCACCACATGGATCAAATGGCCCACAAATAGAAGTATTCGAGGCCATTGAACGGTGTATCATCCATATCAAGGGATGGGACCCACCTAGCAGTGACTTGGAGAAAGCACACGCGAAACGGTGTAAAGACCAGGTCGGCCGACCCCCCTAGTCGGTCAACCTGGTCCTGGCACCAAACTCGGTCAACTTCCATGTTTTGGCTCCTCCCGGTTTGAAGAAGTCAGTGGTGACTGATTCGCGCACTTTTGGTGGTGGGAACCGACCCTTCTCCACCTATAAATAGGTCTCCTGACTTTAAAACACACCAGTTGAGCATCATTCTATTGTATACACTAGTTCTCTTAGTCTTTAGTGGAGTTAGACTATAGAGAGGAGAGTCTCTAGTCCCAAGTCCAAGTTGGGAAATGTATGGCTCATGTATCTTTTCTTATATTTGTGACTTTATGCATAATAAATATATTATCTTTAGTCTTCTTTTATTCATATACTTGGATGAAGCTTTTATTGTTTGATTGTTGATTCCATGTATGTGGTAGGAGTAGTCTTTATGATTATGCCATATCACTCTTAATCTATCATCATAAACACTACAAACCCCCACTATAGTCTAATCAGTTATGATATGATCATGTTAATATGAATCACTTGTGCTATGTATCAACATTGGTTTAACGATGATTTAGTTTATTGCCTTCGGATGGCTTGTGCTTGGTCTTCTAAGGTATTTACTTAATATGTTAGCATAGTGCTAGGATAGTTAAGTAGTGTTGAATGTCTCGCAGACCCACGGGTTGAAGAGATAGGCAGTAGGTGGTGACAGCCCTATCTGTCCTTTGTAATCCTCCACGGTCGGCTAGGCCGCAAGCTCTAGGCGCGAGTCGTCCTAGTATTGCTAGGGGTCAACCCGTGCCCGATGTGTTGAACAACTTAGCATAAGGATTCACCACTGACATGCTCATTAGTGTCTAACCTAGGCTATGTATATGTATATTAGAAGCATTATAGGAGTAACTCCCAGACTCTTAGTCTAACTTCTATTAGGACCCATCTACCCTTTAGAATAGATTGCTTAGGTTTGTCACACTACCCTTATATTATCAAGTTACACCTGTCTTGGTAATTGATTTGTATCCCATAACTTTATTATAAGTGTAGTGTTTACTTTCATCCGCTGCCTTCCTTTTCGATAAATACGATACCATTGGGAATACTCTTGGGTGAAATGCTACACGGTAGTTTCCGTGCGCTTGCGGACCTCATCTTTTTCAAGAGATGATCTGTGACATAAGAAACGTCAACAAGACACAACAGCGATTAAATAATGCAATGCGTGAGGTTGTCAAGAAGGAGGTCTTGAAACTTCTTCATGCCGAGATAATTTATCCCGTGCCTCATGGTGAGTGGGTCAACCCAATCCAAGTAGTGCCAAAGAAGGGAGGAATGACAATCGTTCAAAATGAGAGGAATGAATTAATTCCCTCAATGAACTGTCACAGGATGGAGGATGTGCATAGACAACTGAAAACTCAACAAGGCAAATAAAAAGGATTATTTTAAACTTCTCTTCATCGTTGAGATGTTAGAACGGTTGGCAAAACACTCCTTCTTTTGTTTCCTTGATGGATATTTGGGTTGTCATCAAATTCGAATCCATCGTGGTGATCAAAGTAAGACCACATTCACATGTCCATATGGATGTACCCGTCTCTTTTGAAAGGTGCATGATGTCTATATTTTCCGACATGATTGAGTAATCATGGAAGTTTTCATGGATGATTTCTCCATATATGAAAGACTTTTGATCATTGTCTAGAATATTTAGACAAGGTCTTACAAAGATCTCAAGAGAAGGACCTGATACTAATTGGGAGAAGTGCCACTTTATGGTCCGTGAAGGCATCGTTTTTGGACGTGTAGTGTCCGAGAGGGAGATAGAAGTGGACAAAGCAAAAATTGAAGTTATTGAAAAACTTCCACCCCCTGTCAACATTAGAAAAATTCATAGCTTCTTAGGTCATGTGGGGTTGTATCGACAATTTATCAAGGATTTCTCCAAAATTGCTAGACCCCTCACAAACCTATTAGCTAAGGATGCTCCCTTCGATTTCGATGAGGAGTGCCTTAAATACTTCGATACAATCAAAAAGGCACATGTCTCAGCTCCAATCATCCAACCCTCCAATTGGACACTTCCACTCGAAATCATGTGTGATGCCAACGATTTTGCTGTTGGTGCAGTTTTAGGCCAAACAGAAGATAAGAAGCATCACACCATAGCCTATGCTAGCAAGACTCTAACAAGACCACAACTCAATTACGCCACTACGAAAAAAAGGGATCCTGGCAGTAGTCTTTGCTATCGATAAGTTTGGGTACTATCTGGTTGGAGCCAAGGTCATTGCCTACATGGACCATGCAGCCTTGAAATTTTTATCACCAAAAAGGATGCTAAACCAAGGCTAATCCGAAGGATTCTCCAACTCCAAGAATTTGATTTGGATATTATGGATAAGACAGGAGTGGAGAATTCTGTTGCAAATCATCTCTCATGTATGGAAGTCAAACAACACATGGACGTACCCATTAATCACTTCCTACATGATGACCTGTTGCTCAAGGTGACCGACTCTCACCCTTGGTGTGCGGATATCATGAACTTTATGGTCACAAGTTACGTACCACCAGGGGAGAACTAAAAGAAGCTCATTTATGAGAGTCATATACACCTATGGGATGACCAATATCTTTATCGAGTATGTGCTGATTATCGTCTTAGAAGGTGTGTACGCACCATCGAAGGCACCAAAACCATTGAAAAATGCCATGCTAGCCCCTAGGGAGGTCATTATGGTGTTTATCGTACTTAGGCAAATATCTGGCAAAGTGGATTCTATTGGCCTTCTATGTATGAAGATAGCAAATAATTTATTCGCCGATGTTCAAAATGACAGAAGTATGAAGGAATCACTGCTTGTAATGCCATGTCCCTCACATATAATCTCCAAGTCGATTTTTTTGATGTGTGGGGTATTGACTTCATGGGACCTTTTCCAAAGTCCTATAGTTGCGAGTATATTCGGGAAGATGTCAATTATGTGTCGAAACAGATAGGAAAATGTTCCATGAGATCATTTCCAACGCTTTAGCACTCCCCGAATGGTCATAAGTGATGGAGGGTCTCATTTCATTGATAAGACCTTCCGAGACTTTCTAAGGGAGCTCGAGGTCCAACATAACATTGTTACTCCATACCACCAACAAACAAGCGGTCCAGCAGAAACATCCAATAATCAGATCAAGAACTTTCTGAAAAATACCATCTTGGAAATGAAAATGGGTTGGAAGCATAAACTACAGATGCTTTGTTGGCATACCGAACTGCCTACAAGCCACCCATTGACATGTCTCTGTTCCAACTTGTCTATGGGAAGACTTTCCATCTCCCTGTAGAATTGGAACATAGAGCACATTCAGTCATCAAATGATGGAACATGGATCTTATCGAGGCTGGGAAGCACCATTTGAGGCAATTCTCCAAACTTGAAGAATGGAGGGATAAGGCGTATCATAGCACCAAAATCTATAAGGAATGGACTAAGAGATGACACGACAAAAGGATTATGGCAAAATAGTTTGATCCTAGAGATAAAGTCCTCTGCAACTCCAGTGTAAAACTCTTTGAACATGCGAAATTACGAAGTAAATGGGAAGGACTATTTACTGTGATAGAAACTTCATCTTATGGAGTCCTCACACTCTAAGATGATGAAGGACATCTATTTATGGTGAATGACACCGTCTCAAAATATTTCTAGATTCCCACGAGGATATGGAGAAGGAAGTCAACGTGATAAATTTAATCGATTTTCATGCCGTTCTTCCAAATTCCACATAGTTCCTTGAAGTCCAATAAGTGAGCCCATTATAAAGATGATCCATATGGCCCACAGAGATGTCCTGCAAAACAGCATCCCAAATAGGGCCTATCCCCAGTCGACCGAATCCTAGGTTCGGCCGACTCTTGGTTGACACCATCTTTGTTCAGTTTTCGTGGGTGATATCCCTCGTGTTATCCCAATAGAACCCTCAATGCGATATATTGAATCTCCACCTCGGCGATATTAAAAAGCAACGAACAGAGAGCTAGACTTGCGCTGCTCCAGAAAAGAAGCACCCTCTTCCATCTTCCACCAATTCCCATCTACCATGGCCAACAAGGACATCGTGCCTCATGCTTCCTCCAGTTCCAGGTTCAACCTTAGTGGGGAGCCTACACCGACGAGCAACAGAGCCGCCTTAGTCATTGAATCTATCATGGCGTTGGACATGGCACCTCTTGCTGCGATCCCACCACTTGGTACGCACTGTGGACATAGCCTCGCTCGTTGCCACATGGCTCGCTTGCTCTCTCATCGTAGAGCGCCAATAAAGTCGCAAACTCGGATGCGACATCCAATGATGGCGGCTCTCAAGCCCATTGCAACTTGTCTTTCATGAAAAAGACAAAGTCCATCCTACACTCCATCATAGTGAGCCACCACTATGAGTCGCCAACTCGCACCTCGCTGGAGCCGACAAATGATCGTTTCATAATCCAAGGCGTGAGAATGCCGAAAGGTCATGGAAAAGGAATGTACAAGCGTTTCGACAACATGGCCATGGAGGAGTAGATGGGGTCATGTCCCTCCATGGTGAGGCGTCACCTCTCACCACCTTCTATAAAAAGGCCTCCGAGCAAATATCAAAGCAGTGATGAGAAATCTCCTCGTGCCACTGTGGGCAGCTAGCTAAGGAAATAGCAAATCTCCATTTGGAGAACAAAAAGCTAGCGCGTACGGTGGCTGAAGCACGCATCAAGAGGGTGCATCTCAAAGATGACATTGATGCCCTTAAGGAGGATATTGATGATGTCCGCCATGGCATAAGTGCCAAAGTAAGATGCTTATGCGAGGCCTAGGGATGTCTGACATCTACAAGGCACCATGAGTAGACGTCCCATGAGGCCTTGGGTGCTTACCCCTTTGATTGATTTATTTCATTTTTATTCCAATATTTGTAATTCAATAATGTAAGCACCCCCAATATTTATTCAATAAAGTGAACTTACCGGTTAATCTAACACCGGTAAGGTTCCCGTCATTAGTTTATTTTGTGTTTGTTGGTATTTCTTAAAGATCATCTCCGGTAGGAGATGAAAGCACACAGAAGATACCACTATAGCATTTCACCCAAGAGTATTCCTAAGGGTATTGTATTTATCCCACAGGAAGGCGGTGAGGTAAAGTAAACAATATTCTTAAGATTAAGGTATAGGGTACCAAGTGTTTATCAAAATAGGGGTAATATGATAATGGGGTAGTGTGACACACACCTAAGCAATATACTCTAAGGGTAAGGTTGTCCTAGTGAGGGTTAGCTACGAGACGGAGCTACTCTTGATGTGCTCTAATTACTCATATACATAGCCTAATAACGCACACATGAATATGCTAACGGTGAATACTAGGGCTTAGTGGTCCAACATGTCGGGCACGTGCTTACCTTGGTCTGCCGAGCGACTCCTGCCAAGAGCCTACATCGTAGCCGAACGTGGAGGATTACAACGGACGGATAGGGCTGCCATCACCTACCGCCTACCTCTACAACCCGTGGACTACGATGCATCCAACACTACTTAACTATACAAGCACCAAACTTGCATGCTAAGTAAATAACTTAAGAGTTGCAACATAATATTCCTAAGGCAATGACTAACCTAAACATCATTAAACCAATGTTGGATCCAAGCACTAACATATTTATATTAACATAATCATATTATTACCTAATTAGACTATAGTGGTGGTGTATGATGTTTATGATAACATGATAATGGCATTATGTCTAGATCATGCAACATCTACACCTAGTGCATACAAAGACTTCACAACCAAACAAGAAACGCTTTATCCAAGTATAAGAATAAGTAAGGACTAATAATATTAATATAAAGCATAAAATCACAAATAAAAGAAAAAATACATGAGCCATACTTTTTCCAATTTGGATTTGGGACTAGAGGCTCCTCTCTACAGCCTAACCTCCACTAAGGACTATGAAAACTAGTGTATACAATAGAATGATGCTCAAGTGGTGTGTGTTGAAGTGAGGGGTCGGGGGTCCTATTTTGAGCTGGAGAAGGTTCAGTTTCCGCCACCAAAAGCGCGCAAATCGGACTTCATCATTATCAGGGCACCACAGGGAGTCGACACGTGGAAGAAGAAAGAGTTTGGTGCGATGAACAGGTCGACCGAATAGGGGGTTCGCCTGACCAGGTCATTGCGCCATTTCCCGTGTGCTTTCTCCAGGTCATTGACTAGTGGGTCCCCTCGACTGATGTGAGCGACACACCATTGGATCTCCTCAGATGCATCTTTTTGTGGGCCATTTAATCCATATGATGCCACATGTCATCGTTTGATTTGCCGGGGTGGTAATTTTTAGGATTGCTCCCCCTCTTTCACCTCAATTTCTGCATAAGAAGTCTGCATGCACTATTTTTCAAAAGACAAGTGGAAGTAGGTTAGGTAGCAAGGTGATTGTGCAGGATATGACATATTCTGCACACAATTGAGTTATATTGACGGGTGAAATTAGGATATAACAACCGTCAACAAACTCCCCCAAGCTTATTGCTCGTCCCGATGCAAAGTCAAAACTTTAGGTTGATGATCAGGAGTTGCTACTATGTTCTAGCCTTTAAAAAGTACCAAGGGCACAACAAAACAATCTACCTAGTAAGGCAAAAATTGGCTATCGTACTTCACCATTCTTAAGTCATTATGGGGCTTATGCCTTCTCCTATTCATGTGTAGTTGAAATATATAATAGTAAACGGAGCAAACATAGCCTAGATATCAAGTTTCACTTAAATTCCGGGGAGTTTCAATTAAGATTCTAAGTACATATTTGATTCTATCAATCGCCCTATTGTGTGTAGTGGAAATATGTCCTCACCAAAGCATTTTCCTATACTAATCCTACCACTAAATATGGCTTATATGTGGAGCTTGGTAGGGAATGTAAGTAGTTGTGACACAAGGTTCTGATAAATGAACCAAGTGTAGTGTATGTGTGCCTAGGATGTTTAACACACATAAACAAGTACATCACAAATGATATTCAGACAATAATCATGTTTCGAATAATAAATAGTACCTTATTACAATATCCAAATAGTCTTGAATACAAGCTCCAATAATATTGCAGCGGAAAAACTAAGCACTAGTAGACTCCATTTCCTTAGGCAATTTGACAGTAGCACGCACGGATAATACTCCTCATAGTCCTCTCGATACTCCAAGTAATCGCCTGCTACTGAATTAATGTGGGAATAGCAAGGGTGAGTACATGTCGTACTCAACAAGTGTGGGAAAATATGACATGTAGCTAAAAACAAGGATGATAATAAATGGCTAATTGCATAAAAATACACTTATATTCACATATTATGTAAAAGCAGCCTAAAATCTCTAGGTGAGTTCAATTCCCAACATACCCCAAGTAAACTTCATAAGTCATATCCATCATTCTCAATTACCATCATACCTCATCCCTCAATTTAATAACCATCCATATGCCAATTTCTCATCTTCGTAACCAGACATGTTCCGTTATCATAACTCAAACATAACCATATCCGAAACCATCCCAAATCCTAAGTCCAAACTCTAATCATGGAAGTTGTCCAGGTGCTCATAACCGGGAACACGACTATCGTGATACTTTGTAACACTCTGCAGAGTTTGCACCACTTTAGCTACATGTTTGTGATGTCATCACCTTTCGGTGACTAAGAACATCCATTATTCCTTGTCACACTTCCATTGGTGTGTGGCCAAGAGATCACAAAATAGCCATTCAAAATGGACTACTAGTATGTACGGACCCACTAAGGAAACCAGCAGGCTCGAATCTCCATTCTCCCACCCACGGGCCCCCTCATGTGACATGTAGATCCCAGGGTAGCCCTTCTCGACTCCCATTCCCCACACCATCTGACGATCCATACAATACCAGCAGCATGCCCAAATATTCAGTACGCCGCTCCCATACTTGGCCTTGTGGTGGCACTGTTGTCATGGCTTATTCTCGCATGAACCGGTCCTTAGATCTAAGGCAAGCAAAACCACTGTTTACGGCTGTTATATACTAATTTCACCCGTCAATATAACTCAATGATGTGAAGGAATTGTCATTTCTTGCACACATCACCTTTCTATTTAACCTATTTCCACTTGTCCTTGGAGAAATAGTGCATGCAGGGAACTATTACAGGAAATGAGGTAAAAGAGGGAGAGCAATCCTATAAAATACCATCCCGACCAATCAAGCAACAACATGTGGCACCACATAGATCAAATGGAGCACAAACAGAAATATTTGAGGCCATCCAACGGTGTATCGCCCATATCAGTCAAGGGGACCCATGTGGAAGTGATCTGGAGAAAGCACTCCGCAAATGGAGCCAAGACCAGGTCAACCAACTAGGTCCTGGCGCCAAACGCGGTCAACTTCCACGTGTCGAGTCCCTGTGGTGCCCTGATAACGATGAAGACTGAATCGCACACTTTTGGTGGCGGGAACCAACCCTTCTCCAGCTATAAATATGACCCCCTACCCTCACTTCACACACACTCACACACACACACCACTTGAGTATTCATCCATTGTATCAACTATTCTCCATAGGTTTAGAGGAGTGTAGGCTGCAGAGAGGAGAGCCTCTAGTCCATAGTCCAAGTAGGAGAGGAGTAGAAGGAGTCTCTTCCCAATTCCTAATTGGGAAAGGTATGGCTCTCATATTCCTATTTGTATTTGTGACTTTGCTCTTAATAAAGATGTTACCTTTAGTCTTCTATTGATCATATGCTTGGATGAAGCGTTTCTTGTTTGATTGTGGATTCCATATATGTGGTAGGAGTAGTATTTATGATTATGCTATACCATTCTCTTTATATCATCATAAACACTACAAACCACCACTATAATAAGCTATGACATGATTATGTTAATAGGAATCACTTATGCTATGAATTAACATTGGTTCAACGATGATTTAGTTCATTGCCTTAGGATGGCTTGTGCCTAGGCTCTTAAGATAATTACTTAATATGATAGCATGGTGCTAGGATAGATAAGTAGCATTGAATGTCTCGTAGACCCAGAGATTGTATATGTAGGCAGTAGGTGGCAATAGCCCTATCCGTCCTTTGTAATCCTCCACGATCGGCTATGCCACAGGCTCTTGGCGGGAGTCGTCCTAATGTTGCTAGGGGTAAACCCGTGCCTGATGTGTTAATCATTAGTAACTAAATTAGGCTATGTATATGTACATTAGACGCAGAGTAGGAGTATTTACCAAACACTTAGCCTAGTCCCTCCTTACCTCTTTTACCCCCCTTATGATAGAATGCTCTCGTGTGTGTCACACTACCTCCAGATTATCATTTATCCATACTTGCTAGAACCCTACCTAGACCAACCTAGCCTCTCCATTTGATGATTGCTTTGCTTCCATCCTACCTTCCTTTGGGAGAATATAAATGACACCATTTGGGAATACTCTAAAGGGGAAAGGCTACAACGATAGATTCCGTGCGCTTGCGGATTTACATCTATCATTTAAAAACTATCAACAAGCATTTATGGCACCCTTGCTAGGAATGAATTGTTAGTAGTGCGTAGTAAATATAAACAAGCATTTTTGGCGCCGTTGCCGAGGATGGCAGCCGAAGTATTGCATGATTGATTGAATAGGATAGGACTCTGGTAGGTTTTAGTAGGATAATCCTTCTTGTTTTCACATTTTATGTGAAAACAGGGTAGTGTATGTCTGGTTTCCACTTGCAGGAAAACTTTGTTGAAGATCCCGAATCCCTTCTGAGAGATCAACCTCATGTCATTGCTACTCAGAAGCTTTGATCGGCAAAGCAAGATAGAACAACTGCACCAACAACCGGAATGCCAATGGCCTAGAAGACCCTTCGTGAGTTTTTTGCTCCCTCTACTAATAATGTGCCTGTTGGGCCCACTGTTAACACGGGAGACATGAACTTCAAAATCAATACTGTCCTAATCACTATGGTGCAAGCCAACCCATTTTGTGGGAAGGCTAACGAGGATGCAAGAACTCACCTGCAATAGTTCCTTGAGATCTGTAGCACTTTTAAGATCAAGGACATATCTCCTGATGTTTTTCGTCTTAGGCTATTTCCGTTCTCTCTTTTGGGAGAGTGAAACAGTGGTTCTACATGAACCGAAGTGTTGTAGACACTTGGGAGTAGTGTTCTACAGCATTCATTGCCAAGTTTCTCCTGTTGGGCAATACCAATGCCCTACGTGGAAGAATTTCTAGCTTCCAGCAAGACGCTAAGAAGTCTATTCCCGAGGCTTGGGAAAGGCTACAGGAGTACATCCTGGCCTATCCCTACCATAGGATGGATGATTGGCTCATTATTCAAAACTTCTACAACGGGCTGATCCCTTCCACCCGTGACTATGTTGATGCTGCTGCTGGAGGTTCCTTCTTCTCATTGACGGTGTCCAAAGCCAAAGATTTGATTGAGAAGATGGTATCAATCATGGGTTGGAGCAACAAGAGTCTCCATACTCGCTAGCTAGGCATGCACACTTTGAATGAGGTGGACATGATCGCTGCCAAATTGGACCTCCTTATGAAGAAGATTGATGGACAAGGCAATGGTGAGGTATGTGGAAATGCCTATGCCCTAGACTCTCACATCACTTGTGAAGTCTGTGGCAACACAAGACATTTGAGCAATGACTGCCCAGAAGCCCGCGAGGATGCATTATACATAGCCAACAATGGATACAACAATGGCTATCGTCTAGGAGGTCAAGGGTGGGGCCAAGCACGCCCATTCTTTCAAGGAGGGTACAACAACAATGGCAATAATGGAAGTCAACCCAACTTGAGAGAACTTGTCATTAGCCAGCTGAAGATCAGTGATGCTCTATCCAAGAAACTTTCAGCTAATGACAAGACCCTAGAGAGCATTAATGCCAAGATTCAAAGACTATCCTCAGCCTTCAAGAATCAATTGAGTATCAACAATATGTTGGAAACTCAGTTGGCTCAACTTGCTGCAGTTGTTCCTCCAATGGAAAAAGTGAGTGTGGTGGCTACGAGAGGTGGCAAGACCACTCGTGACCCACTATATCCCACATAAGAGAAGAGGACAACTACAAAATAGAAGGAGGATGTCCCAATTGGCATAAGTGAATCACTTAGTGAGAGAATGGCCAAGCAATTTGAAGACACCAACTTATTGCCATTCTCTCACAGGCAAAGGAAGCCAACAGTGGATGAACAATTCACCTGCTTTGTTAAGGTTATTCAGAAAATACACATCAATGTGCCCTTGACTGATGCGATTCAAGTACCCACTTATGATCGTTATCTCAAGGACATATTGAATAAAAAGTGGCCATTACCCACCACTGAGGTTATCAAGCTCACGGAAGACTGCTGTGCAACCATCCTTAACAAGCTTCTAGAAAAGAAGAAGGACCCTGAATGTCCTACAATATCTTGCTCAATTGAGGCTCACCACTTTAACAAGGCCTTTTGTGACCTTGGAGAAAGTGTGAGTTTGATGAACAAGGTGGCTTTTGACCAGCTGAACTTCATGAAGCTTACTCCAACACTAATGCTGCTCCAACTGGCTGATTCTTTAGTCCGTTATCCGGCGTGTATCGCTGAAGATGTTTTGGTGAAAATCCGAAATCACTTCATAACCATAGATTTCGTGGTGCTCAACATGGAGGTCAAGAAGGATATGATGCTCATCCTTGGGCGACCATTCCTAGGCACCATGAAGGCTCGCATAGATGTGGGAGCTGGATAAATACTCATCCATATCAATAGCAAGGAGGAAAAATTTAACTTTTGCCCAAAGTTGGAGCAATGCTCCATGATCCGCATTGGGGCGAATGTTGAAAACATTCAAGAGGTCGAAATCACACCTTTAAAGGTGGACCCACTCATTGCATTCATGAGGAATTTGATCTATGACGAGAACCCGTCTTATTGTCCACATCGACACCCTAAGATGAAGGAGAAGTCCGAGCCTCCCCAAAGGCCTAAGTCCACCAAGCCGCCAATAAAGGAATGGCAGATGAAGCAAGACAAGACGTCTGAGCCCATCCCTCCAGGCCCGAATGTCAAGAAATGAAGAAGGAGGAATGTCCATCTCATCAGACGGTGAAGAGACCTAGCCAATAGGTTAAATTGGTAGTTATCCTTTCTTTGTTTTTCTTTTCTCTTTATTTGGTTTTCCCCATTTAGTTGATTTTCCCCACTGCATATCTGGTTTTTCTTAGCAAGTTGAGAATCTTATATTCTAAACTATCATTTTTATTTCTTTATTTTTCACAAAAAGAAAATTGTTGGGTTTTGAAAAAAAGTTTTTAGTTGGAAAACAATTTTTCCAAGCTGCAAAAGTGGTAATTCACCAATGTGCTAATTCCATAGCTGTTGGGGATCCACCCGCAAAAAAGGGAGAATAGGAGGGCCCACTTATCAGTTCGGCCGACCCTCCTGTTCGGCCGACATTGGGAAGGGCCATTTTGGCTCTCAATACTCCAACGACTACATTTGGTTCCCTAGTGACCATTGGGGAGCGCACACTATAAATGGTGGCCGTGGGGAACATTCCTCCTCACATATCACCTCATTTTATACCTCAACAAAGTCACTCTTGCTCAACTTATTTTTCTTGCTCTTCATTGAAGTATTGTTGCTCAAAATCCAACTCAAAAATATTTGCTTTTGTTTGCATTTATAATTTGCTCTCAAGTTCTTCAAGGGAAAATTCGTCGGGGGTTTTTCTTTTTCTAACATCACCTCTTTCGAGTTTTTTGCCTTGTTGTGTTCTTTTTTGTTGTGGCCATGAATGGAATGAAGAGGTCGTTTGGGAAGAGGAAGGATGCTACAAGCTCAAGCCATGGTGGAGATTAAAGTTCACATCCCTCTTCCGTTGCTACACCAAGTTCACCAGGGAGGAGTATGGGTGAGGACACTCCCATGGGTGAGAGGAGCAACCCGCACCAACTTCTTCACGACGACAACCTTGACATACAATGTGAAGTTGAAGATCAAGCACACAAGCTCCTCCAAGATCGTGAGTTTTCTCATACGAAGGATTATGATCCGGATTTGATCTCCAAAATAGGTATGGATTTTAAATTCTTTTCCATTTTGCGTGCACTAGGATGGAACAATTTTGCTCACATAGAGGAGAAAGGTTCACGCCTTCTCTCCATGCAATTCCTTTGAAGAAGAAGAAGAAGAAGAAGAAGAAGAAGAAGAAGAAGAAGAAGAAGAAGAAGCAGGAGGAGGAGGAGGAGAGTTGAAACCAGATGGATGTTTAAAAATAAACAAAGTGAGGATAGAGTTGTGGTTAGGAATAAGGCTAGGTTGGTTGCTCAAGTTTTCACACAAGTTGATGGTTTAGATTTTGATGAAACTTTTGCTCCCGTCCCTAGATTAGAAGCCATAAGAATTTTGTTAGCATTTGCTACATCTAAAGGTTTCAAGTTATATCAAATGGTTGTTAGAAGTGTTTTCCTTAATGGCTACATAGGTGAGGAGGTTTATGTCAAGCAACCACCAGATTTTGAAAATCCAGGTTTTTCTAATCATGTTTACAAACTGTCCAAAGCCATGTACGGTCTCAAACAAGCCCCTAGTGCATGGTATGATAGGTTAAAAATATTTTTACATGAATAGGGGTTTACCATGGGCAAGGTTGATAAAACTCTTTTTGTACTTAAGCATGGCAATGACTCACTATTCATTCAAGTGTATGTGGATGATATTATCTTTGGTTGTGCTCCTTATGATCTTGTGTATGAATATTTAGCTATGATGAGTTTGGAATTTGAGATGAGTATGATGGGAGAACTCACATACTTTTTGAGACTGCAAATCAAGCAAACTAAGGAAGGAACTTTTGTGCGTCAAGCAAAGTATACAAGAGACCTTCTTAAGCGCTTCAACATGGAAAAAAGAAAGCCTCTTCAGAAACCAATGGGAACAGCAACAACACTTGAACTTGACGAAGAAGGTGAACCCGTGGATCAAAAAAATAGAGAAACATGATCGGGTCACTTTTGTACCTCATGTCATCAAGACCAGACATACAATTCGACGTATGTCTTTGTGAAGATTTCAGGCTCCATGTGCTTCACATTGTCAAGCCGTCAAAATAATTCTCGGGTACTTACATGGAACTCAAGAATTTGACATTTTTCTTCCTTCTTCCTCAACCATTACTTTGAAAGCTTTTTCCAATGTTGATTTAGGGGTTGTAGGATTGATAGGAAAAGTACTTCGGGTGCTTGTCATTTTCATGGTAATTCACTTGTTGCTTGGTCCTCTAGAAAACAAAATTCAGTTGCACAATCCACGGTTGAATCTGAATATGTAGCCACTGCTAGCGCTTGCTTACAAACTTTATGGATTGTTCAAACACTTAAAGACTATGGGGTTGATTTAGATAGTGTTCCACTGTTTTGTGATAACACTAGTAACATTTTCATTGCTACAAACCCCGTGCAACACTCTATAACTAAGCACATTGATATTAGGTAACACTTTCTCTGTGATAATGTTGAAAAAGGAAATATTGGGCTTCACCGTGTAGATATCGAACAACAATTGGCTGACATTTTTCCAAAACCTTTGGATTTCATTCGTTTTTGTTTCATTTGTAGTGAAATAGGGGTTATACATCCTCATGGCTTAAATTGAGGGGGAGTTTTGAAACTTGGGAAGTCTATGTATGAATCTGATTTTAAAATAATATGTGCATAGTATTTCATACATATATGACTTTTTGATCCCTTTTACATGCTAAAAGTTCTTACAACATTACTCATGTGATGTATTTTGTAGTTTTTGTCATGACTAATAATTTGAATAATTATTTACACTAAATCTGGTCATGATTGAACTTTCTTGCTGTCTTGAACTTGTTGCATACTCACAAGTGCTTTTAATCATGAAAAATTAATCAATCAATAGCCCACATGTTGAGCTTTTATGATCAAATGAAAAATGAGAAAAGAAATGGCTCTTGAAAGCAGAGGATAACCATTTAGTCTTGGCATTGATGCTCTTTAGGGTCTTGTCATTAGCCGATAACTTTTTGGATAGGTCATCATTGATCTTGAGCTGGCTAATGACAAGTTCTTTTAAGTTTGACTGATTTGGATTGTTGCCATTATTGTAGCCTCATTGAAATAAAGGGTGTGGTTGACCCCATCCATGACCTCCTGGACGGTAGCTATTCTTGAAATGCCCATAGTTGAACAAGTATAAAGTATCCTCACGGGTCTCGGGGTAGTCGTTCTCCATGTTACCCGTGTTGCCACAGACCTCACTTGTCATGTGAGCATCTAAGGCCTGGGTTGTGCCAAACAATTCTTCATTGCCTTGACAGTCAACTTCTTCATCAAGATGGCTGATTTGGTAGTGATCATATCCACCTCTTTCAATGTGTGCATGCCCTGCTATCGGACTTGGAGATCCTCGTCGCTCCAGCCCATGTTGGACATCATCTTCTCAATCAATTCTTTTGCTTTGGGCACCGCTAGTGAGAAGAAGACACCTTTAGCAGCAGCATCTACATGGTCACAGGCTGATACATGCAACCCACTATAGAAGTTTTGGGTGATGAGCCAATTATCTATCCCTTGGTGGACACAGTGCATGATGTATTCCTGAAGCCTTTCCTAAGCTTTTGGAATGGATTCCTTAGGTTGTTGCTGGAAGCTTTAAATCCTTCCACATAGGACTTTTGTTTTTCCCAACAGGAAGAATCTGGCTAGGAATGTGTAGATCGAAGAGCACGTGAAAAGAAACAAGAAGGGGGTGAATGGCAGATTAAAACTTTTTTAGCAGAAGCAACAAAAACCCCTTAGTATATAATCAACTTGATAGAGAAACTGTGTGTGCGAGTGTTTTCAACATGTTAAAAATGTGACTAATTAGTGTAGATCATAGATAATAAGATCAAGAAGACACGACAACAAGAATCGCGAGAAAACATTGAGTAGAACTCAAGTTATGACCAAAACCCTGAGTAAAAGTCAATCTGTTCTTCAGAGAGCAAACAGATCTGCTACGCTGCAAAGAAACTCATATAAGTCAAAACTATAAATGCAATGAACATCAAATTTTCATATATGATATATTATTGAGTTGTGAAGACAACACAAAAAGAATCACGTCAATTGGATCTGTAAAAGGCGAGTTACAATCAAAACATCAAACAAAGTTTGGGTAGTGCAGAAACTCGACGAGAAAGACATGATGAAAATAAGTCGGACGAACAAGGAGCAAAAGATCCTCTAAAATACAAATTTTATTGATCAAAACGCAATAGGAACAGCCCCAAAGTCTTGCACTACGAGCTCTGGCCTCCGTTGCTTATAAAACCAGCCCTCAGGCCAACTCAAACAAAACTAGGACTCTAATCCTACTCAGCTTCAATGGAAACTTTCCATAACTATTCAAGACTCTTCTATACGTGGATAGAAGGAATCTTAAGACTTACAAACACCTTAAAAATGTCCCAAACATTCATAAAACAATTCAAATTTTTGCTCACCACAAAATCTAACCAAAACAAACTCGAAACTTTCCAAAAAAGGAAACATAACCACCTTACCCGCAGTTGAGGCATAATCTGCCCGCTTGGATCTTTCCAACCATATCTTCACTTTCATATCTCTTCACCAAGCTTTGGAACAATGTAGCCATGTCCATGCACCCCTTACATCCATGCAAACACTTTCCAACAACGTTCACGATACCTTCATATGCATTGTTCTAGACTCAAACATGTTGTGCGCCCTCTCGATCAACTCGACCACGATTCTTCTGAACTTGGTTGTTGAACCTCATCTTCTCCCTAAGACTAGTTCAATGGATCCCGTCACCATCCATGTATTGACCTCAAGCAACACCTGCATATGAACAAACAACCAAATCTTTTGAGCACAAGTCCTCGACTTGACTCACATTAGTCTGATAACCACCACACCTTATGTGAGCACCTCAAATAAGCATGTTGCAAACCATATGAAAATTGATATCAGCCATAACCACGAAAACACAACAAAAACTTAGCAAATGAATACTAAGAAAATCTTCCCATAAACCAAAAGCAAGTTCAAATCATTGCAAGTTAAAATAGAGCAAAACAGAGTAATCAAACTTAAAATGAAAATTCTGCATAGTAACTGTTACTCCCGATATGCATTGAGAAAGTTTGGATAGTCCAAAAACATCGAGGGTAACGTTCATCCCAAAAACACTTTGAAAAGATCAACCATGTCGATTCACGTGCAGCTCACGTGACTGAAAGTTCGGACAATCCGAAGTGAGAAACACCTGTGAGTCACGTGAGGAAAAGTTCAGACAATCCCATGCGGGTGTTTCAGAAATATTCAAAACTTTGAATGTAAACCCTCACTTTTATTCTAATTGGCAACGTATTCAGCACACATTGGTCTCACTATCTCCCCCTTGATGAATGCATTGGCAACAACACACGAAAACAATCATTGACTCATTCACGTTTCATGAAAAGTTTTGATAGGAAAAAATTTCTCCCCCTTTTTGAAATCAAAAATGAGATGAGAAAAGAACCAATAATTCTCTCCCTAAGGATGTACACTCTCCCTGAGAAGAATCGTGCCAAAACACTTGTGAATGTGCAATGTGTGTCTTCTTTCTCCCTCTTTGACAATGTATTCAGCAAGGTACAAAAGAGAAATTTAGTTGTTTTATGAGCATCATATGAGATATTCATATAAAACAAATCTCATCCAAATCATACTATCAAGTAACTTACACTATCACATCAATGAGATACATAACGTAGTGTAAACCGTGCTGGAGATGAACTGTAATATTTCAATATAAGCAAGTCATGATCTCACAAACTCAACTATTTCAAAAATTGAAAGCATAACACATGTTGCTGTTTTTATATTTCATTATCATTTAAAGCACAAATTTTGATCATATGGCATTTGCAAGAGATTATATGCTGCATCAGTCTTATTCTAACCAACCAAGCCAAAGTCTATGTCATTTGACAATCAAAAGCTTAAGGACATGGTTTTAGTCATACACAACTCCTTCTAAGTTCATATCAAAGTGCAATGATAAGAAATCTCAAATGAAGATGTGCCATGCTTGCATATTCTCTTGATGAGCTACAACAAGATGTTGCAGCCCCAGTTTGCTCAACTGGTAGATGTTATCCCTCCATTGCAAAATGGCAAGATTCAAGGGTAGCACAAAGGCCCCCTAGAAAATGTGAATGTGATAACCACGAGGGGTAGAAAATCCACTCGTGATCCACGTATCTCACTAAAGAGAAGGGAGCAGCTGAAAAAGAGGAGGACCATTTTGTCAAAGGTGAACAACTTAGTTAGAGAATGGCAAGGCAATTTCAGGATACAAACTTCATATAGTTTCCTCAGCGTAATCAGAAGCCAACTATGGATGAGCAATTCAACCTCTTTATTGAAGTTATCCAGAAGATACACATAAATGCCCTTGTTAGCCATGATGCAAGTGCCCACAAAAATGGCAAGGAGGAAAATATTGACTTTCAGCAAGGAAGGAGCAACACTCCATGATCAAAATTGAGTATGGTCTGAATGTCAACTATATCAAGGAAGTCAATGTGACACCCCCACAAGTGGAAAACCTCACCGCCTTTATGAAGAAATTAATTTATGAGAAAACTCCATCATTTTGTCTGGGATGACAATTTAAGAAGAAGGAGAAGCTAGGGTCACCTGAACGAACCAAGTCCACTAAGTCGCCAAAAAGAGAATGGCGGAAGAAGCAAGACAAGCTTTCTGTATTGAAAGTGCATCTAGGAATCCCTTGTGGGTTTTGGATGATTTATGACAAGCAAATGAGATACTAACCACTTTGTTGAGATGAGCACATGTTCTAATGAGAAAACAACCAAGGTGCCAAAAACAAGGGAGAATGAGGAGCAATGTGGAAAAGAGCTCAAGGAACAAGTGTAGTAGATCATTGTGTATTGAGTGTGTTAAGGAAACACGCCCCAAAAGCTCAAGCATAAATAATCACATACATTGCACAAGTTTATATAGGACCGGACTAGTCCGACTGACACCGGACTAGTCCAATATCTTTCTGCACAAGATCGGACAAGTACGATATCACCACGGACTAGTCCGATATCTCTCTGACTAGAATCGGACTAGTCCTCCCCAGTGCGTACTAGTCCTCCAAACACTTCACAAGTTTCACAAAATCGGACAAGTCCGATATTAGCACGGATTAGTCCGAAAAACCCTATGACCTAAATCGTACAAGTCCTCCAAGTGCGAACTTGTCCCCAATTCACTTAGGGTTTCACGTTTTCGGACAAGTACGATATCAACCAGACTAGTCCAAAGATTTCCAGAAGCGAAATCGGACAAGTTCGCTTCTAGCCGGACTAGTCTAATATTTCGGGACACCTAGGGTTTGCTACACATAGCACACCGGACTAGTCTGGTGTCCACCACAGACTAGTTTGATATTCCTAGACCCTAACGGTAACTTTTGGGAACCCCATATAAATAGGTGTACACGGCCCATCTTTCACATCTCTCGACCCCCTGCGCCGTCACACCTCCCAAGAGCCTCAAAAACACATCTCTCCATGAAATCAAACGCAACAAAGATCAATCCCTTGAGGATACACTTTGGATCATTGGAGAGACACGGTTCATCACTCATTGAGCTCTTGGTTTGATTCCCTAACACACTCCTGTGGTTTTTCATTGTAATCTTTCGAGTGTGTTCTTGGTGGAGTTCTTGTTGTAATCTTGGGGAGCCCTCAACATGTGAGAAGGCCCCTTGAATTCCCTTATTTACCCTTTGTGATAAGTGAAGAGGATTGGCCTCCGTGGCGATCCGACGAGGGTATGGTTGGAGAAGACCCGCTCCTTTTGTGGACTCCTCAACGTGGATGTAGGTTGCCTCTGTGGGAACCGAACCACGGGATAAAGTGCTTGTGTTCTTACTTTGCGCTCATTATTCTTATACATCATATCAATCTAGGATTTCAATCAATCTTGATACTTTACGTTGAAACATTGAATATAAGATTGACTTGTGGTATATTCTAGTTCATAATCGTGTAACACTTCAACTACAAGTATATTTTCGCTGCATACATCCTAGGATCAAGATAATCGATCAAATTTGATAAACCTAGATGGTATACACCGGACTAGTTCGCACTCGACCGGACTAGTCCGATATCTGAAAATTTGATCTGGTTGTTAAGTGTTGCAGGTTCTGACAAAATTCAAAAAGGCTTATTCACCGCCCACCCTAGGCCACATGAAGGACGTACACAAAGAGCAACAACCAAGAGAAGGTTGATGAAGATAAGAACAAAAAATTGGAGAATCTCCTCGAGGCCATTCAAGACTTCGAGGATGACGATGAGGAGACGCTGGAACTCAAGGCGCTCCTAAGGAAGAAAACCCTTTCCAAGGGAAAGGTGAAAATCGAAGATGAGAAGAAAAAGAAGGGGAGTAGTCACACCGACTACTCCCGATATCCTTTTAATTATGATCGCCTAAATTCTAACAACAATCATTATCCATCCATTCCACTTGGAAAATCCCCACATTTTGACAACAATGACTACTCAATGTGGAGGTAAAACATGAAAATGCATTTAATTTCTCTCAATCCAAGTTTGTGGCACATAGTATGCACAGGAATAGATATCCCTGATGATGATGAGGAGCTCATGCCTAGCCAAGAGCAAGCAATCCATCGAAATGCTCAAGCTGCTACAGTCATTATTTCATCGCTCAGTCATGATGAGTTTACAAAAGTGGATGGACTCGAGATCGCAAATTAAATATGGGATACATTGCAAACTGCAGATGAAGGCGATCGTCATGTGTGAGAAGCGAAGATCGAGATGATTGAAGGCGAGCTGGGAAGGTTCGCAATCGAAGAAGATGAGTCGCCACAAGACATGTACAACCGATTAAAGATGCTCATCAACAAGGTGTGAGCATACAAAAGCAAGAAGTGGAACGACCATGAGGTAGTGAAGCTCATCCTTAGAGCCTTCATGCCTCGCAATGTCACCATGTGCTCAATGATACGAGAAAGCCCCAGATACAAGAAGATGACCCCGAATGAGCTACTTGGGAAAATCATAAACTTTGAGATGATGGAAAACAAGCCAAACATGTTAAGGAAATCGCCGACCTCACCTCAGCAAAGAAGAAAGGGGTCACTCTAAAGTCTACCCTTAAGCCCTGGTCTAAAGAAGCTCAAGAAGCTCAACTAGAAGAAGACGGTGATGATGAAAGCAGTGACTTGGATGAAGATGACATGATACTGTTCATGAAGGAATTCAAGAAGATGATGAAGAAGAGACAAGGCGCTAAATCAAGTGAAGAAATGTACAAGGAAAGATCAAAGACAAAGTTGAGGCGGGCATGCTATAATTGTGGTGAGTATAGCCACTTTATAGTTGATTGCCCATATGAAGAGAATAGGAAGAAGACCAATGAAGCAAAGCCTCAACCCAAGAAATTCTTCAAGAAGAAGAAACAAGCAGAACAAGCGCATATAGGGAAAGAGTGGGACTCAAATGATGAGTCCTCATCCGAAGAAGAAGAAGAGATGGCTAGCATAGCCATTGAGAAGACACCCAAGAAGTCCACTCTCTTCCCTACTCTCGGCGCATGGAAGGGGAACGACACTTGCCTCATGGCAAAGGAAGGTAAACGCAAGGTGACAACAAAACCCTCTTCCGTACATTCCTATTCTAGTGATAGTGAAATTGCTAGTGATAATGAAGATATGCTCATTGGACCAGATAAGAAAACAGCCGCAAAAATGAAATTCTTACTTGATCAACTTGTTGAGAAGGAGAAGTTGATACATCGTCAAGAAGTCATGATTATCTCCCAAAAGGAGGAATATGTTAAACTTGACAAGCTTCTAGAGCTTGAAAAGGAGCGAAGAAAATCACTGGAGCTTGAGTTAGTTTCAAGCAAGGAAGCTTGCTTGGAGTTAAACGATTCAAATGCTACAATGAAGGATGAACTTGCTAACCTAATCAAGGTTAACAAGATCCTTGAAGTACAAGTTGAGTCACTCTAGCAAGGTGACCCCTCATCCTCTTCAAGCTCACCTTCTCAACCCATTAAAACTGAAAGTGCTTCTACTTGTCCATGTGGTAAAGTTGACACCATCTTGAAAGACAAGTCAACCACTAACAAGGGTAAGCATCCTACCCAAAGTGGCATATTTGGCAAGAAGGTCAAATATGCACGTAGTGCATACTTGGCCACAAAACCTCCTAGTGTCAAATATGACATTGGCCTATGATGGAAAGCAAAATGCTAGAAGCAATAATAATAACAAGGAAATCATTACCTTTGTAAGGGGAAGGCCCTCTCAAACTAGAAAATCCAAAGTTAATGCATCCAACATGTATGGTCACATGACTAGTCCGGTCGAGATCCGTACAAGTCCGGTCCTCCGGACAAGTCCAATCTCCGAGACTAGTCTGATATATAAACAACAACAATTTCTATTTAGAACCTTCGATGCATCTTATATCTTAATGAGAAGTAATTTTGGCAAAGTTTATGCTCATTATGTTGGGCCACGCCATGGGAACACCAAGTCTCATGTTTGGGTGCCCAAATCGCTTGTGACTAACCTAAAAGGACCCAAGAAAGCTTAGGTACCTAAGACCAAGGCATGATTCATTTTTGTAGGCCTATTCCTCCGGTGGATCAAAATGGGTGCTAGACAGTGGCTGCACCAACCATATGACCAGAGAAAGAAGGATGTTCGTTGAATATGAAGCAAATGAGGATCCAAGCGAGGGCATCTATTTTGGAGACAATAGTTAAGGAAGGGTTCTCGGTACCGGTAAAATTTCCATATCATCTAAACACACTCTTTCTCATTTATTACATGTTGATTCCTTAGATTATAACCTGATGTCCATATCTCAATTATGTGACAAAGGTTATAATTGCTTGTTCACTAACGAGGGTGTGACCGTCTCTAGGAGGAGTGATGGTTCCATTGCATTCAAGGGTATGTTAAAGGGAAAGCTTTACCTTGTTGACTTCAATAAAGATAAAGCCGAACTTGACACATGCTTGATTGCAAAGACCAACATGGGTTGGCTGTGGCATAGACGGCTAGCACATGTTGGTATGAGGAATCTTCAAAAACTCCTCAAGGACAATCACATACGAGGTTTGAAGGATGTTGTTTTTGAGAAAGACAAGCCTTGTAGCGCGTGCCAAGCCAGGAAGCAAGTTGGAGCACCTCATCCCGCTAAGAACATCATGGCTACAACAAGACCGCTCGAGCTACTTCACATGGACTTATTCAGTCCAATTGCCTACATAAACATCAGTGGTAACAAATATAGTTTAGTAGTTGTTGATGATTTTTCTCGCTTCACTTGGGTTTTCTTTTTATATGATAAGTCAGAAACACAAGGAATACTTAGGAAGTTCTTCAAGCGAGCTCAAAATGAGTTCACTTTGACAATCAAGAACATTCGAAGCGACAATGGCAGGGAGTTCAAGAACACACAAGTTGAGGAGTGCCTAGACGAAGAAGGCATAAAGCACGAGTTTTCATCACCTTACTCCCCTCAACAAAATGGAGTTGCCGAAAGGAAGAACCGAACCCTCATAGAGATGGCTAGAAAAATGCTCGATGAGTACAAGACCTTGGATCAATTTTGGGCGGAAGCAGTCAACACTGCTTGCCACGCCATAAATCGACTTTATCTTCATCGACTACTCAAGAAGACATCCTATGAGCTACTTACTGGTAACAAGCCTAATATTTCATATTTTCGAGTTTTCGGTTCCAAATGCTATATTTTGAACAAGAAGCCTAGGACTTCAAAGTTCGCTTCAAAGTCCAAAGAAGGTTTCTTGCTTGGTTACGATTCGAACACTTACGCCTATTGTGTCTACAATAAGACCTCCGAACTTGTTGAAGTAGCACGTGACATAGTGTTCGATGAAACTAATGGCTCCCAAAAGGAGCAAGTTGACCCATGTGTGCTAGATAAAGAAGAAGCTCCTTGTCAACCATTGAGAAGAATGGCGTTAGGCGAAGTTCGACCACAAGAGCCACCACTATATATGCATGAGGAAAATGAACCACAAGAGGAGGCCCATGATCATGGGGGAGCTTCCATACAAGATCAACCTCAAGAAAGCAAAAATGATCAACAAGTCAATGAGGGCAACCCCTTAGGGGGAGAAGAAGATGATCCTGAAGATTCAAGACAGCAAGTACCACACCCAAGAGTACACCAATCGCGTCCAAAGGGATCACCCAATCAACAACATCATTGGTGACATCCAAAAGGGAGTAACTACTAGATCTCGCATAGCTAACTTTTGTGAGCATTACTCGTTTGTGTCCTTTTTGGAATCACTCAGGGTTGAGGATGCATTGAAGGATTCGGATTGGGTAGTGGCCATGCAAGAAGAACTCAACAATTTCAAAAGGAACGAGGTGTGGGAACTAGTTGAATGACCCAAATCCAACGTCGTCGGCACCAAATGGGTCTTCCGCAATAAACAAGATGAACACGGGGTCGTGACAAGGAACAAGGCACGACTTGTGGCCAAAGGGTATTCACAAGTCGAAGGTTTGGATTTCAATGAAACATTTGCTCCCGTAGCTAGACTTGAGTCCATTAGAATATTACTTGCATATGCTACTCACCATGATTTCAAGCTCTATCAAATGGATGTGAAAAGCGCCTTCCTCAACGGACCAATCAAGGAGGAGGTGTATGTGGAGCAACCCCCCGGGTTTGAAGATGAAGAGTTCCCCGACCACGTATTTAAATTGCGTAAGGCTCTCTACGGCCTCAAACAAGCTCCTAGAGCTTGGTATGAGTGTCTTAGAGATTTCTTAATTGAAAATGGCTTTAAGATCGGTAAAGTGGATTATACATTGTTTACAGAGAACTTTGACAATGATCTCTTTGTTTGTCAAATCTATGTTGATGATATAATCTTTGGTTCAACTAACAAATCTTTTTGTGAGGAATATAGTAAAATTATGACAGATAGGTTTGAGATGTCTATGATGGGAGAGCTAAAGTACTTCTTGGGATTCCAAGTGAGGCAACAAAAGGAAGGGACGTTCATAAGACAAACTAAGTACACTCAAGACATACTCAAGAAGTTTGAAATGGACAAGGCGAAGCCCATAAAGACTCCCATGACAACGAATGGCCACTTAGATCTCAATGAAGATGGACCAAACGTCGATAAAAAGGTATATCACTCCATGATTGGATCTTTACTCTACTTATCTGCATCTAGGCCACACATTATGTTGAGAGTATGCTTGTGTGCAAGGTTTCAAGCCAACCCAGAAGAGTGTCATTTGACAGCCGTTAAGAGAATCTTGCGGTATTTAGTTCATACACCCAACCTAGGCCTTTGGTACCCCAATGGTTCCAAATTTAATCTCATTGGTTACTCCGATGCAGATTATGCCGGATGCAAGGTAGATAGAAAAATTACCTCCGATACATGCCAATTCCTAGGGAGATCCCTAGTTTCTTGGTCCTCTAAGAAACAAAACTACATTGCCCTATCCACGGCCGAAGCAGAGTATGTTGCAGCCGGGAGTTGTTGTGCACAACTCCTTTGGATGCGACAAACTCTAAGGGATTACAGTTACAATATGAACCGCATTCCACTCCTTTGTGATAATGAGAGTGCCATTAAAATTGACCATAATCCCATTGAGCACTCTAGGACCAAACACATAGACATCCGACATCACTTTTGGGAGACCATTCAATGAAGAGAGATATAGCCATTTCACACATCAATACTGAAAAGCAACTAGCCCATATCTTTACCAAGCCACTTGATGAAAAACTTTTTTGTGAACTGCGAAAAGAACTAAATATCCTTGATGCTCAGAGTGTGGCTTGAAATCTTGTATACCTGAATGCTATCTTCAAAATTCATTGATTAAGTTGTGAAAATCATCTCTCTAAATTTTTCTGAAAAACTATGTCAATTACTAGATCTTGGTGAATTATGATCATTGCTTGATTGTTGTATGCTTACTGATCATATTCATCAAGATTATTTGATTTGATTTGCTTCCCTCCTTTCTTATTAAGTACCTTTGAGTATATACGAATGGACTATGCTCATCTTGTCTTGTGACAACGGACTAGTCCGTGGTTACCCGGACTAGTCCGCACGTGCAGACTAGTCCGCAGAGCTCCGGTTAGGTCGGACTAGTCCGGCAAACCACAGACTAGTCTGATATAGCCTCCGGAAAAGTTCGGACTAGTCCGATCATTTTTGTACTTGTCCGATTTTTTGTGTCCATAACCCTAGGCGCCGCCAAACCCTAATCTCCCTCACCCCACACTTGCCTCAAGCTTTCTCTCTCCACGCTCGAGCTCCCCAAGGCGGTTCGACGATTTTTCCATAAGAAATCTCCAAATTTGGGTGGAAATCAACCTCCTTCGCTTAGGGATTGAAGACCACGGACTTGTCCGCCCTTCAACCCCCTCTTCTCTGAGATTCAAGCAATTTTTTGGTAAATTCTCCCCCAAACCCTAGAAATCTCCATTTTCTTCATTGTTGATCGAATAGCCTAGCTTCTGTCACCTAATGCAAGTGTCCTTGATGTATTACATTGCTGATAGCTAGTTTTGCATTGAACAACTCCATTTGTCTCATAGTTAAGGTTCTTGAGGATGGATACCGAACTAGTCCGGTCCATGCACGGACAAGTCCGGTCACCTGGACTAGTCTGTGCCTGTACACCGGACTTGTTCGATTTTTCTAAACTCAACCCTAACTTATTAATCTCTCAATTCAATTCATTGTCATCTATTCTCATCAATACCTTGTGCAATCCAATCTCAGGGCATGTCGAACTCTCACGACGAAGTTTCTGACTTCGAGGCCGAGATGGACCACGATGCCGTGCTTCGGTCCTCGACAAGCCTAAGCAAGAAGCGCCAAGAGCGCCCCTCCGAGCCAGCTACTTCTCCTCCCCAGGCTCAAAGGAAAGTCCTCGCGAAGAAACCAGCATCCAAGGCTTCAGCTAGTGGTGGCCCTCTCCAAGCCAAGGGAAAGGTCAAGGGAATTGCAACGGGCCCAATTGGCCCTCTAAAGCTGTCAGCTCCAAGGGAAGGGGCCAGGGACCCCACAGAGGAGAAATTCAATGGGAATGGCAGTGACACGGCTGCCAAATTCAGAAATGTTGATTGTTACAGCCGTCCGAAGCAAGATGCCGATGGGAGGTTTTGGAGCAACTTCCATGCAGACTTCTACAAGTTTGTATACCTCCCAATGAAGACACCTGTGGTGCGCAACCAATGCATCGATTGGGCACATTTTGAGAAGAAGGGCTGCTCACCGTTTATTGAAGTGGTGGAGGCAGTCGAAAGGCATGGATTAAGGGACCTCTTCTCCTTCAGGAACAACTGGAATGATGAAGTCATTGCCCAATTTTATGCTACTTGGCACTTCTCAAGTAACGAAGAAGAAAGTGTGACTTGGATGACTCATGGATCTAAGTACAGTATAACTTATGAGGAATTTGCAAGACTGCTACACCTTGACACATCAAGCAATGACAACTTGATCATCCACAACATAGGTGTCATTGAGAAGGACAGGATGAAGTTCCTCCATGAGCCCAACTCCAAGTTCAACCCCCCTTCTACAAAGAATATGAAGCATTTCTTTGTGGTGTTGAACAGGGTCCTGAGGAAGACAATTGCTCCCAAGGATGGAGATGCTGGGAGTGTGCAGGGGTATCTCAGGACCTTGATGAAGGTCATTAGCAAAGACAGGAGATTTGATGTCTGTGACTATATTTGGAATGACATGGTGAACATCTCCTACACACCGAGCAGGTCATGTGGCTATGCTCCTTATCTGATGTTTATGATTGAAAAGGTCACAAGCATAGGGTTTGTCAAGGATGTGGAGCACCTTCCCTTGAGGCCCCAGATGCCTCAAAAGCCAAGTGTACAAGCTGCTCCATCTCTGGCCTCCAGCCCTGAGGCTCCAGCGAGAGCCAGTGTCGGTGCTAGGGATGCTCCCGCCACTAGGGACCCTCCTCAAAAGGGTTCCCCAAGTGGCATCTTCAAGTACCTGGCAGCTATCTTTGCCTCCTACAAAAAGGCTGAGGTGAAGGCCCACAAGCTCAACAGAAGAAGAAAGGATGACATGAGATATGTCAAGGAGAACATGAAGAAGATTTGCCAAAAGCTAGATATTGAGCCCATTGGATCTCCAGTAATTTCTGATGACTCCGACTCTGATTTCACCGAGCTCAGGCCCTTGACTCCCTCTGAGCTTTCCTATTTTGGCATTGGGGGCTCGAGTGGCTCCATTCCTCCTCCTCCTCCTCATCAGCCAGAAGATGAAGATGAAGACTATGAGAGGACCAATGGCAAGGCTTGAAGACTTTAGGTCCCTCCTCTCCTTCTTTTTGGTGTCTTGATGCCAAAGGGGGAGAGATTGAGGGGGAGTCTTAGGTTTTAGTTGTAGGATGCGAGGAGAGCTTCTTTTTTACGTCTTTTGTCTATTTTGTGGTTTGTAAAACTTTTAATATGCTCTTATGATACTTATGGTCCTTTGATGCAATGTTTTGAACTCCTTATGAAGAAATTGATAAAATTTGTGTTTTTGCTATAAAAATGACATATATGCTTATTATTGATGTGTTGATGTCAATTATGTCATTGTCATATTGATTATTGCTTCTATACACTTAGTTCTGCATCCCACCATAAACAGTGCACATATGGACCATGTTTTCATTGCTAAATATGTTTTAAACTCATATGTGCACACTTTATGAAAATCTCAACTTTTTATCATATTTTGTGAAATCTCAATTGGTTGTCATTAATCACCAAAATGGGGGAGATTGAAAGTGCATCTAGGAATCCCTTGTGGGTTTTGGATGATTTATGACAAGCAAATGAGATAATAACCACTTTGTTGAGATGAGCACAGGTTCAAATGAGAAAATAAGCAAGGTGCCAAAAAGAAGGGAGAATGAGGAGCAATGTAGAAAAGAGCTCAAGGAACAAGTGTAGTAGATCATTGTGTATGGAGTGTGTTAAGGAAACACACCCCAAGAGCTCAAGCACAAATAATCAGACACATTGCACAAGATTATACAGGACCGGACTAGTCCGACTGACACCGGACTAGTTCGATATCTTTTTGCACAAGATCGGACAAGTTCGATATCACCACGGACTAGTCTGTTATATCTCTCACTAGAATCAGAATAGTCCTCCCCAGTGTGGACTAGTCCTCCAAACACTTCACAAGTTGCACAAAATCGGACAAGTCTAGTATTAGCACGAACTAGTCCGAAAAACCCTCCGACCTAAATCAAACAAGTCCTCCAAGTGCAGACTTGTCCCCAATTCACTTAGGGTTTCACGTTTCCGGACAAGT
Source organism: Tuctoria greenei (assembly GCA_036927565.1). NCBI lineage: Eukaryota > Viridiplantae > Streptophyta > Magnoliopsida > Poales > Poaceae > Tuctoria > Tuctoria greenei. Next base: position 92,892,804 of record JAYESD010000001.1, read on the forward strand.
CCGATATCCAACGGACTAGTCCGAAGATTTCCAGAAGCGAAATCGGACAAGTCTACTTCTAGCTGGACTAGTCCGATATTTTGGGACACCTAAGGTTTGCTACACATAGCACACTGGACTAGTCCAGTGTCCACCACGGACTAGTCCTATATTCCTAACCCCTAACGGTAACTTTTGGGAACCCCATATAAATAGGTGTACATGACCCATCTTTACATCTATCGACCCCCTGCGCCGTCACACCTCCCAATAGCCTCAAAAACACGTCTCTCCACGAAATCAAATGCAACAAATATCAATCCCTTGAGGACACACTTTGGATCATTGGAGAGACATGGTTCATCACTCATTGAGCTCTTGGTTTGCTTCCCTAACACACTCCTGTGGTTTTTTATTGTAATCTTTCAAGTGTGTTCTTGGTGGAGTTCATGTTGTAATCTTGGGGAGCCCTCAACCGGTGAGAAGGCCCCTTGAATTCGGTTATTTACCCTTTGTGATAAGTGAAGAGGATTGGCCTCCGTGGCGATCCAACGAGGGTAGGATTGGAGAAGACCCGGTCCTTTTGTGGACTCCTCAACGTGGATGTAGGTTTCCTCTGTGGGAACCGAACCACGGGACAAAGTGCTTGTGTTCTTACTTTGCACTCATCGTTCTTATACATCATATCAATCTAGGGTTTCAATAAATCTTGCTTAATTTATGTTGAAACATTGAATATAAGATTGACTTGTGGTATATCCTAGTTCATAATCGTGTAACACTTCAACTACAGGTATATTTCCGCTGCATACATCCTAGGATCAAGATATTCGATCAAATTTGATAAACCTAGACGGTATACACCGGACTAGTCCGCACTCGACCGGACTAGTCCGATATCTCAAGATTTGATCTGGTTATTGAGTGTTGCAGGTTCTGACAAAATTCAAAAAGGCCTATTCACCCCCCCTCTAGGCCACATTCATGTATCTACTTCTCTGGGACCAGAGGCTAAGGATTAGAAGCTCAACAAGACGTAGGAAAGTTCATCTCATCATACTTTAAAAGATTTAGGTGACACCTCGCCTATGGGAAAATTTGCTAGTTATCTCACATTTGCTTTTTTGAACCCCATTTGATTTCCCCCACTTTGTTTGCATTTTCCACAATGTGTTTGAATTTTCCTTAGGGTAATGAGGAATTTATATTAACAACATAGATTTGCATGTTTTTTATTTTTGAAGAATATATATATATATATATATATATATATATATATATATATATATATATATATATATCCACACACACATTGAATTTGAGAAGATTTTATTTGAAAACATTTTTTTAAGAAAACTGTGTGGCTGATTCATCCAACGGCTTAAAATATAGCTGTTGGAGAGCCACTTTCCAAAAGAAGAACCAAGAGGGCCCACTTGTAGGTGCGGTCGAGCCCCTTGGTCAGCCGACTTTGGGGAGTGCCATTTAGCTCTGCCTCCTCAAACAGTTACATTTTGCCTCTTGAGACCGTTGGGGTATGGAACACTAAAAATTGATGCACGGGTGAGTGCATACCTTCACGCTTCACTCCATTTACCTCTCCCCATGTCACTCACATTCTTGCTCACATTACTTTCTTGCTCTTCACTCAAGTAATTTTCTCAATTCCAATTCAAAAATATTTCTTTCATTTGCATTTTAATTTGCACGTTGCTCTCAAGTTTGGCAAGACAACTAGTTTGGATTTCACTAACGTAACTCTTTTAGAGCTTTTTTGTTTTTGTTTTTCTCAAGTTTGTGCAGCTATGAAGAAGGGAATTAAAAGTTTGTTCAAAATATCAATGGGTGCTTCATCAAGCTCAAGCCACCAAAGGGGGCACTCAAGCACACACCTCTCCTCTGAGACTACACCAAGTCCAAGGCGAGAGATGTGCACGATGATGCCTCGATGGAAGAAGAAAATATTTCACCCCGACTTCTCAACGATGATGATCTCGACCTGGTGCAAGTCGTTGAACACCAAGCTTACAACCTTCTCTGAGGTCATGATTTTTCTCATAGGAAGGCCTACGATCCGGCACTATTCTCCAAAATTTGTATGGATTACGAATTCCTTACCAGTTGGCATGCAATAGGTTGGTTCACGCCTCCTTACTATTCGATTCCTATGCACCCTAACACTAGGATATGAAGGTATTATTTTTAGTATTTTCTGAAAATAATACTCTATCTTATGGAAATAATTAAGTGAAATCCTAGGCTTGCACACACGAAATTTAGACACTTCGCATAAATTTAATAAACAATGTTTTTGACAAGAACTAACTAGTGACGTAGTGTGTAGGGCTCCTAGACATAGTCACTTACAAAATCCCACTTTGCGCTTCATACATAATGGGTGGATATGTCTATGTTCCCTAGAGGAGATGTTAGGATTGTGCGTGATGATGAATTTACAATCCTTTTTGCCACGGTTAAAAAGATTAAAATTGCCCCTGTTAAGGCTATGATCTCAAATTACTAGAAAACATTAAAATGTCGATACCAATAGAATGCACTTCATTTATTACTCACATTGCTACAAGCGTAGGGGCTTTAGAAAAAGCTTCCACTGATTATAATTCAAAAGGCCACCACCTTTTAATTGATGAGTATCTAGTGCAAGAACATTGTCAATGAAATTTAGTTATCTAAATCAGATTTTTCATTCGTACAATTGTTAGGAACAAACCACTGCTTTTCAATCTATCGAAGAAGCCCGTAAGAGTACTATTTCTAGTAGGTTTACATGGAGCCATTCAAGAAGAGCGGCCATGGATATGTCTCTGTGATCCACTCCTGCCTATGAATACATGAGGAAGTGGATCCGTCAGGTGATGCACCCAGTTAGACCTAACATCAACTGTTTGAGGCCGGAGGGTCGTCATAACATGAGTTGGCTACCACAGAAGGGAGTTGGGACCCATACGGTTCCAACTAGAATTCAAGTAGCGTGCCCACTCAACCTACAAGTACACATCATTCCTTCTAAACTAGAGGTTATCATGACCTTGGCCAAGGAATGATGGAACTTACTTAACGGATGGGAGACCTTCAAGTTAGGACGGACGACCTCCTCAACACCCTTCAAGACCACATCAGAGGAACCCACGACTGGCAGCAACAAATCAACACACATTTCAACTACATCAAGACCACGCTGCAGCAACAGCAGACCGACCTCATGGCCTATCTCTGTCATCAAGGGTTCAATCCTTAACTAGTGTTATTGAAAAAGAACAAGCTTGGGGGAGGACCCCCACTCGAGTTAGCTTGTATCACGTTCCACTTGTATCTCATTTTTTACTTTCTTTTCTACACATCATCCGCATATAAAAAATATTTATTTCCTTTATGTTTAGGACAGTTTGAATAAAATAAAAGATGTTGGTAAGCATATTTTAACTTTGCATAAGTCGAAATGATGAATAGTTGTTCTATTTTATTTTCTTAGTCCCTAGTGGACAACTTAATATTCTCCAACTATTGCCACTATGTAAGGAACCCAAATAGGAGACAAAGATGGGCGATGCGCTCAAAGGTGAACGTCTCTGATAAGGTTAAGCGAGACGGGCCCGCTTTAGCGAGGACTTGACATTGGCTCGGCTGAACGTACAAGGAGATGCGTTAAAATAGAGCATGTGTCAGTTAAATGGGTATCTGAGACATGCCATCCTCTCTAACAAACAGGAGACACGCGTCAAACAAAGCGCATCTCCAATGTGCACAAGAAATAAGACGTACTCTACACAAAGTGTGTCTCCTTTATCTTCGCTTACAGACTCTCACCGCCGAAAGTTTAATTCATTCATTCACAGTTGAACACATATAACATAGATGAGCACACAAAATATTCATCACACAGATGAACACAGATAACATTCATTAACAAGTATACTACAAAACACAAGAAAAAAGTACAAGACACAACAAAATAAAAACAAAATCAACTAAAAAACAACAACAGAAAACCAAAATCCTACTCCTTCTCCTCTGGTTGCTCCGGTTGGTCTGGATCCGGCGGTGCAACCTCGCGACCGAGGTTCCTCACCATCGCTGCCACCAGGATATTGCAGCCCTCGATGCTGAGCACCTCGGCCATCACCTCGAGCAGCCTCTGGAACCAGTCGAATAGCTTGTCGAACAACATCTCGAGCAGCTCTTTGCTGAGCCTCTCGGGGAAGCGGCAACACTATTTCTTCCAGGTGGCTCCCTCGGCGGGCTTGGTGGTAGATTGTTGGCCACGGTGGGTTGTCTGCGCGGAGAAGACGAACGAAGAGAAGACTCATGGAGCCTTTTATGTCTGTGCAACGAAGCAAAATGGAGACGCACTTTTAGATACAACGTGTCTCCGATTCCACATGTCACCTTTAGCTTCGTGATTTTCTCCATTATGCTTCGGTTCACTGTTGATATCATACATCACTGAACTTGGAGCACATTTACTTGATAAATAAGTCATTCACTTGACTAGAAAATAATCAAATCCTTCCTTCTGATACCTGAGGAACCCGATGAACACACCACACATTCATTCATTCACATAATTGAGGAACACACAAGATAATATTCAATCACATAAACGGACAAAGGTACATTTTATTCATTAACAATATTTACAAAACAGAAGCAACTAAAAACAACAAAGAAAAACTAAATTGTACTCCTCCTCCTCTTCCTACTCCTCCGGATCCTCCTCCTCCTCCTCCAGCGGCGACATCGGTGACGGTGCAACAGGAGCCTGGGCCGGCTACATCAGCTGCGCCGGCTGCACTGGCGATGTAGCCCCGATAACGAGGTTGCTCTCAGTCGCCTCCACCAGGTTTCTGCGGCCCTCGGGGTCAAGCACCTTGGCCATCGTCTCGAACAGAATGTCGAGACAATCGGCCACCAACGCGAGGGCGAAGAGGTAGTGGCCCATGGTACCTATTCCAGTAAACTAGGGAAGGGTACCCAGACCCAAGGAACTCATGGCGCGATACGTATTGTTGTATGCCTCTTGCGCCATAAAGAGGCGCTGCTCGGTGTTGAACCTCTCGGGAGAGCTGCAACACAGTTTCTTGCATGGTGGCTCCCTCGGGGGGCTTGGCGGCGGAAGGTCGGCCATGGTGGTGTGGTGGGTCATCAGCGCAGAGAAGACGAAGAAAAGAAGAGGATTCAACGTGAGCGATGCGCTTGTAGAGAACACACGGGTGATGGCGTGTATTAATAAGGTCTGCGCGGAGTTGCTGATGGAGTGGTTGGTTTCCCGCGCATTGATGGAATGATGGGACGCATGGATATCGCCTCGGGGAAACGAAATGTCAGGCACGAACGTCACACATGTCTCTACACCACGCCGCCAAAATTAAGTTCTCCATAGACCTCATGTCGCGCGTCTCTCTTTCAACAATAGAAGACGCGCTTTAGAGTAATGTGCATCTCTCTTTGTTTTAGCGCGTCTCACATTTATCTCCCTTGTCTCTTCGTCTCTTCGACAATGGAAGATGCTCTTTAATGTAACGCGCGTCTCTCTTTGTTCTAGCGTGTCTCACATTTATCTCCCTCATATATTCGCCTCCGGTGCTCCTTTACTAATTGACCAACGGTCCTTTACTAATCGACCAAATCCAGTGCGACCGCCTCCTCTGTTCGCTATCGTCGTTGTCGTCGTTGTCGCCGACCTCGTCATCTTAATCACTCTTCATGGTTGGGTTAGATATCGGATTGGCACGTAGCCGATTAAAGGAGGAGCGCTTGACTTGGCACAAGAATCATCCCCATGTATGTACATATGGCACACCGGTCGCATGGTTGTATATATTTAGATCTGCAATGGACTGATGAACTTAGTTGTAGTTATGTTTTTCCGTCTTGTTTCTTTTTGGTATTTTCAATTTCTCTGTGTAGGATTTCTCTATGAAGTCTGAATCGGGAGATTTATTGAAGAGGCAATGCATCATCCCCGGTAAAGAAGGGGTGAGTCATGAAGGACAAGCACAATATGAGTTTAACCATCATCCTCCTATTAATGAATTTCCATTGTAGACTGATTGGGAAGGTGGTTACTACCCCCTGACAATCTCCTTCTCAGAGGACTATCCATTGGTGCCTCCAAGATGCGCCTTTCCATGTGGTTTCTTCCACCCAAATGTCGAACGCTCAGGAGCACTCTACTTTGGGATTCTTGATCAAGAGACTGTAAGATAGACCTATTTTGCTCGTCTAATTAGTAGTTGTTGCCGAACTTATTTGAACTGGTTTCTTATGTTGCTTAAATTGATATTTCATAGGGGTGGTGGACTGGTTTTACAATCAAAACTATACTACTTGAAGTTCAGTGTTTGCTGCATCAGCCAAATGCGCTCGATGTTGAAAATGATTTATATAATCTACTTATCAAGGTTAGACACTTTGTGTTAGTGACAAACGTAGGTTACTCATTCCTCCTACGACATTTGTTATTTAAAGAATGTCAATATTTTCAGGATCCAGGGGAATATTAGAGACGTGTTTGGGAGCAAGCTGGATGGTACAGTTTAGATTGATCGATGGGAGCTTTAGGAATAAGTTTAGATTCGAAATTAGTTTAGAGGGCACGTTATGTATGAACTATGAAATTCATTGAGTTGCAAATTATCTATGAATTGCAATGTCATTGCGTTTGTTTATCCCTGAATTCCAATTAATCCATTAATTGCAATGTCATTGTGTTTGTTTATCCCTGCAACAGACGCTCACGATGTCGTGCGAGTGGCAATAGGCTGAAGACTGCATGAGAGACGCACTTTAGAAAGGCGCATCTTAGATATCTGATATCCGGCAAAAGGGACACGCGCCTTACTCGGGCACGTTTCTGATTTGTGCCGAAGAACTTTTGTCCCACCTCAGAAATCTGAGCACGTTGCAATGATTGTATAAGGCATTGCGCACAGTTTCCAGTTGGATACACCAGAATGTCCTAGATGTTGTTCCTGGCTTCGGCACACCGTGGAGCATCTAGGGCACTCCGGCGTGTCAGGGGCCACAAAATAATGCGAGACGTGCCTTACATTGGCAGAGACGCGTCTTACCTGTGCTCGTCTCCGATTTACGCCAAACATCTTTTGTCCCACCTCAAAAAGTTGAGCGCAATGCAACGATCGTATAAGGCATTGCGTACAGTCGCCAATGGTACATGCCCGCTTGCGAAAGATGTTCCCATCTTCAGCACACCGTGGCTCGTCTTTTGCATGCAGGAAAATGCCCTGATACGAAAGATGATAATGTGAGACATGCGTTATATATGTGCATCTCTGAGTTTTATTTTATACTCTCGTGCGCTCTATGGCGAAAACTTTCTCGCACTCTCTCGACCAAAGGATGCTAAAATGAGAGATGAGTTTTATACAGGCATGTCCCCGAGTTTTGCTATTTTTATCAATCGCGCACTCTCTCCCAACATTTGGTTAAAACTTTTAGCTCTCTCGTACTCTCTCGACCTAGAAACCACAGCTCCTGAGAACTCTACCGCCATCCCGTCATCGTTAATGTCGCGTTGCCACCGTCGACCCCGACCCCGCCGTCGACCCTGACCTTCGCGTCATCAGAGAGTTGAGCACGATGGAGCACACCGATCTGTCCCCTGTCCCCAGAGCACGCCACCGCCGTTCCTCTTCTTCAACTCGCACTTCGTCATTGTCGCGCTGCCGTCATCGATCCCTGCCCTGCTGTCAACCCCGACTTTCATCATTAGAGCGTTGAGCGTCATCAAAGAGTTGAGCATGCTGGAGCACGCCGCCTCGTCCCCTATCCCCGGAGCATGCCGGCACCTCGACCCTGAGCTTGGTAATCGGTATGAGCACACAGCCACCTTCACATAAGTTGAAATGTTCTCCCTGTCCCCGGAGCACGCCAGCCTGCTGTCATCAGACAGTTGAGGAACCGCCACTCCAGCGCCTCCGCCAGCTCGTCCCAGAGCATGCCGCGGCGTACCCTGTCCTTGGAGCATGTCATTGCCTCGGCCCTGCCCTCAGAGCGTGCATTCTCGAGATTTTAATAAATTTGAGGATGTCCATTGAAGGATCATCGTTAATGAAGTCATTGATGTAAAGGGATAATTTTCATTACAGTATACATTCATCTTCCTTCTTTATCCCTAATACAGAAGTAATGTATTTGTTTTGACTATCAATGTATATAATGAATTCTGATTTGCAAACTCTTGAAATAGCAGGAACTGTGGTTGACACTAGCATTTGCCATCCCAGTGAGTTTGATATCTACCTTTGCAGCCATGCTGGAATCAAGGTACCCATGCAATAATTGGTGTTTCTCTAATGAATTTTTGATATCAGACTATAAATGCATCAGTAGAATGTAAATTGTTTGTTTTTTTAGGGGACAAGCACACTATCTCACTACCATGTCCTTCACCATGAGAACAATTTATCTGTTGATGCTTTGCAGATGCTCACCAACTGCCTGTGCTACTAGTAAGCTCTGTTCTCCATTCACTAACAGATATTTGCTACCTTATATGATAGGTTAAACGAATGTGACTACAATTTGATAATGTTTTATATGATTTCAGTGATTTTAATGATTTTGAGGATGTCTCAGTCGAAGCATTAGAGGCTATGAAGGCTCATCGTTAATGAAGTCATTGATCGGGAGAATTTTCATTATGGTATAATGATTAGATGATGACAGTTATGATGTGTGTAATAAATTACATTGTAAACAGGATGAACTGTCTTTGTTGTGTAATTAGTATACTTGATAACCACGATTGACACTTTGTTAATATTAGATTGATCAATATAATTTAACGTGTGATCTTTTTGGCTATAATATGTTCATAAACAGTATGAACAGTATGTTAATATATAAACAATATGTTGCTGACACTAGTAATACGACTGCCGAATCCTGGCTAGTTCTAGGATGCAACCGACAATCAGGATAATCAGGGGTGGGGGGCACTTAATAGGAGACCCTGCATGTAAACAATCCGCAAAGAGCTGTAGCAGAGATCGTCTCGGATAACCTACAAAAAAGAGACAAGGTTCTATAAAGCTCGTCTCAGATCAGTACAAAAATTTGCGACTGTGAGACCTATGTGTGCTGAATACATTGGCTTTGACAATAAAAGTTTTGAATGCTGCCATAACATCTTTTTAGCAAGGTCCGACCCTAGCTCCGAGCTTTTGCAAGGTCTAAAAATAGGTCCGACTTTCTTTGTCTAGATCCGACATGTGTTTGGGTAGCTCCGGTGAGCTTTGTCTTTAGCTATGGCATGTCTTTCATAGCTCCGGCATGTCTTTGTTAAGCTCTGATATGTTTTGCTAGGTCCGACTTATGTTGGTAAGCTCCGATATGTTTCTCTAGCTCCAGCTTTTGGTTGACTAGTTCCGACTAGTTTTGGTTAGCTCCGGCGCTAGGTCCGACTGGCTTTGGTTAGCTCCGGCGCTAGGTTGTACTATCTTTGGTAAGCTCCGGCTCAAGCTCCGGTTAGCTTTGGCAAGGTTCGGAGCTTGATCGTAATGTTCCAAATTTTCATGTGAAATGTTTCGAACTTACTTTACACTTATGGAAAGGTTGCTTAGTATTATTTTACTAAGTTTTTGGTGTGTTTTGGTGTTTATCGCTGATATCGTTTTGATATGCTTTGCAACATGCTTATGTGAGGTGCTCACGTAAGGTGTTGTGTTTGGAACTGACTTGAGTTAGGTCGCAGACTTTGGCTCGTACGGATTGCTCGTTTGTTCATGTGCAGGTGTTGCTTGAGTTCAAGTCATGGCTGGTGATAGGATCCTTTGGACTAGTCTCAGGGAGGAGATGAGGTTCCAACAACCAAATTCAGGAGGAATTGTGGTTGAGCGGGTCAGGAGGTCGCGCAGGATGATTGAATCAAGGGCAGTGCATATGAAGGTTACTGGACATCAAAGGAAGGTGTTTGCACGTGTGCAAGGAGTGTATGGACGTGGATACATTGTTCCGAGGCGTGATGAAGAGATGTGGATGTAAATAATTGGTCAGAAAGGTCCAACCGACTAGGTTATGGACTCAGGCTGCGGTTGAGTCGGGTTTGACTCAAATATGGAAAGATTTGAGTTGGTTATGATAGGATTTCATGTGGGTCACGAATTTGGGTTGTTTTAGGAATGTGGGATACGTTCCTAAGGTGTTTGGAAGTCTTAAGATTGCTTCTATCTGCGTATAGAAGAGTCCTAAACAGTAATGGAAAGTTTCGATTCGTGATCGGAGTAGGATTGGAGTCCTAGTTGAGATTGGATTGGCCTAAGGGCTGGTTATATAAGCAAGGAAGGCCAAATCTCGTGGTACATGACTTTGGGGCTGTTCCTATTGTGTTCTATTGAATAAAATTCATAGTCTGAAGGAACTTTTGTGCCTTGTTCGTCTGACTTGTTCCAGACAAGTTTTACTCATCGAGTTTCTAGACAGCACTACCTTTCATCGGTGGTTTTATCATAACTCGAGTTTTACAGATCCAATTGACGTGATTCTTTTTGGGTTGTCTTCACAGATTGATTATATATCATTTTTCAAAATTTCATGGTCATTGGATTTGTTTTTTCTGATCTACATGAGTTTCTTTGCAGCATTCCAGAACTGTTTTTCTCGGGTAGGACAGATTGACCTTTGTTCGATCTTTCGATCATAACTTGAGTATCTCTCGACGGAATTGAGTGATTCTTCTTGTGTTTTCTTCGTGACTTGATTCTCTATGATATATATCACTTTTGTCACGGTGAAACACGTTTAGATTAGTTTCACACACGATTTCTTTAACAGATCGTTTTTCTGCCGAAGGGGTTGGGATTTAATTGTTTCCGCTGCATAAGATTTTTAAATCTACCATTCACCCCCCATATGGTAGATTTTCACGTGCTCTTCGATCCTACAATTTTTATCAAAGCCACGGTGCTCTAATCATTGTGATTTGCACATGTTTTTGACTTATCATCATGGAGAAATACTCCGCCAAACCTTGTGTGTTTGTTGGTATTGATTTTCAGGTTTGGAAGGCACGCATGGAGGCTTTCATCCAGGCGCAAGGCTTCGCAATATGGGAGAAGTTGTACAAGCCTTACGAAGTGACACCTAACGATCAAGTTACGGCTACAAACCTACGGGACGTCAACAACCACAACAAAGCTCGAAACTTGATCATCCAAGGACTCACTCAGAGCGACTTCGACATCATTGCACATCTCCGATCGGCATACGATGTATGGAGAGCACTTTGTGACTATCACGAAGGATCCAACACGATCAAGGAGGTAAGGCAAGACATGTTGAAGAAAGAATACATGTGCTTCGATATGCAAACCAATGAGCCCATCGATGATCTCTTTACTCGCTTTAACAAAATTCCTAGTAACTTGCGTAGTGTCAACGTTAATTTTTCTGATGCTGAAAATGCTAGGCAACTTCTTAGTGCATTAGACATGTCAATCTGGGAGATGAAAGTTACATCTATTCGTGAATCTACTGTCATGACTACAATTACTTTAGATGTGCTTTACTCTAAACTCAAAACTCATGAAATTGACATCTTAACACGTAAGAACCCAAATAAGTCTATTGCATTTGTCTCACAACATGATATGCCTAGCTCCAGCCAATCATCATCTTGCAATATTCTTTCTTTGTTGTCCTCTCTAACACTTGAATAGATTGAGGAGTTTCCAGAGGAGGAGCTAGCACTTCTTTCTACTAGGTTCTCAAAAGCATTGCAAAATGTGAGAACTAGAAGGAGAGAAAGCTCCGGACCTCAACGATGCTTCGAATGTGGTAAGACAGGACACTTTCATACAGAATGCCCTAACCTTTAAGGTTCTACTTCCTGAGAAGAAAAACAATCAAGGACGAAACACTCCTCAACAAATGTTGAGAAGAAGAAGAAGAAGAGGAAGGGCTTTATAGGTCGCCAACTGGTGAACAGTAGAACAGTTTTATCTCCGCACTCCAGGAACTTGGCTCAAGCGACGTGGACATTGGAAGAGACGAAGATGAAGATGATTTGGCCAACTTATGCTTCATGGCGGGCAAAACAAGATCAAGATCAAGTCAGGAGGATGCAGAACACAACAGTGACGACGATGAGGTATGTTCTACCTGTAATAAAATGTGTAATGCAATTTCTCGTGCAACTATTATTGTTAAGAAAAAGGACAAAAAGCTTAGGGATAATGCTGCTAAAATTGAATCACTAGAATCTGAAATCAACCGTTTGAAAACCTTGATTCCTAGTGATGATTCTTGTCCCTCATGTGATTTAATCTATGAACAATTGTCCACACAAAGAATACACACTCATCCACTCTAGATAGACTTGAACTTGAAACTGAAAAGAACAAAAATCTTGCTGCACTTGACATTGGAAACTTAAAAGATGCTTCTTGTTCTACAATTGATTTGCATTGTTCTAGTTGTGATTATCTTGAAAAGAAACTAAAAGATGCTATGAATGAAATTTCAATATTGAATAATGCTTTACATTCTCATGAAGTTAAATATTGTTCTAATTGCAAATTAAACGAAAAACTTCATGTGAAAATTGCCTTGATTTGTCCGATAAACTTGATAACATGCATAGGACATAGATCGGTTTTGTAATGGGAATAAGAACCTAAAGATGCTGCTGAATTCTTCCAAGTCATGCAAAGATAAAACTGGTTTAGGTTTTGATTCTCATGCTCATGCTCATGCTAAGGCACATCCACCTAAAATTATAAAATCATTAGGAAGTGGTTTGATTCAAACAGTTCCTAAACAAAAAGAAGTGGTTTTCAAATCTGCAGGAGTGCTGTCTCATCCGATTTCAAATAAAAATGTTGTTTGCTCATCTAGACATGAACATGAAGTTAAATTTCATTGTACCTACTGTGGTAGAGATGGTCTTGTCATAGATTTTTGTTATAGACTAGCTAAAAAACAGAAAAGGGAAAGAATGATTGCTAGATCTCATAACTTTCATGCAAAATTTGTTGCACATATTAAATTGAATGCCAAAAACATGCAACCTGCTGTTATGAGTCAAAAACATTCAAAGTTTACCTCCGGACCTTCTGTTTTTGCCTCCAGAACTACTGATTTTTGTGCTACTCAACTAACATCTTATATGTCAGAAGTTAAGAGTAAAAAACCTCAAACTTTGACTCGTAAACTTGCTGTTTTATCACAGCTTCCGCGTGTTTTTCCTGCTGCACGTCGTATGACTTAGTAATGGATTCCTAAATGCCTTTTGACTAACCCAAGTATTGAGTCATCGACGTATTGTGCTTCTATGTAGGTTACACGTTTGCGAAAGGAGAACATTTGGATTTTGGATTCAAGTTGCTCACACCACATGACCGGTAACAAAGATTGGTTCTCCTCCCTCTCTTTTGTGTCACGTGTAGAGAATGTTACTTTTGCCGATAATTCTTCAACTCCTATAACTGCTAAGGGTTCAGTTAGAGTAAATGATCACTACACATTGAAGGATGTGGCACTTGTCAAAAATTTGAAATACAATTTGCTTTCTGTTTCACAATTTCTAGATGAAAATCTGGAAATTATCTTAAAAAAAACTACTGCAAAGTTGTAGGTTCAAATAGTGAGCTTATTTTTAACATGTCTCGGTTTGGAGGAGTTTCTAAAGCTGATTTTCATATGTCTTCCTCTAAGTATAGGTGTCTAGTTGCTAATGATTCAAAGGACTTATATTTTTGGCATCGTAGACTTGGTCACGTAGGCTTTGATCACCTAACGCGTGTTAGTGCTCTTGATTGCATACGTGGGCTGCCTAAGCTTAAAGGGGACAAAGAAATTGTGTGAACTTATTGTAGACATGCTAAGATGGTTGTAGGTTCACATACTCCTCTCACAATGATCATGACAACTGAACCGGGTCAACTTTTGCATCTTGACACTGTATGACCTTCACGTGTTCAATCTTTCGGAGGTAAATGGTATGTTCTCGTGATTGTTGATGATTATTCTAGATACTCTTGGGTTTACTTTATGTCATCTAAGAATGAATCTTTTAGTCACTTTAGAACTTTATTTCTTAGATTATCAATTGATCACCCAGGACCTTTAAAAGCAATTAGAAGTGATAACGGAACTGAATTTAAAAATCAATCTTTTTATCACTTTTGTGCTGAAAATGGAATAGATCATCAATTTTCTTCACCATATGTACTCGACAAAATGGTGTTGTAGAAAGAAATAACAAAACTTAGTTGAGATTGCTAGGACTATGCTTGATGAATATCAAACTCCTAGGAAATTTTGGGCCGATGCGATTGCAACCGCTTGTTATGTCTAAAATCGTGTTTTCTTGCGCGCTAAGCTAGGTAAAACACCATATGAGCTCCAGTTTGGACATAGGCCTAGTGTTACACACTTTCGGGTCTTTGGTTGCAAATGCTTTGTTAAGAAACATGGTAATCTTGATAAATTTGAACCTCGATCCATTGATGGCATGTTTCTTGGTTATCCATCTCATACTAGAGGCTACCGTGTGCTTTTACTTGACACTAACAAAATTGTGGAGACTTGTGAAGTGTCTTTTGATGAAGCTAGCCCAGGTACTAGCTCAAACACTGTAGGTACAGATCCATATCCGCAGGGAGAGAGCATTTTCATTGAAGATGAGGAAGAGGTGGAGTTGTTGCCCGAAAATTCAAGAGCTAATGACATTGTTCGAACTCCTGATTTTGATTCACAGCCAGCACCGACGACCACCATTGCTGTTCCAGATCCTCCTCAAGTCAAAAGCTCATCGATTTGTGATGAACATGAAGAAGAAGAAGCTTGTGAAGTGTCCAATCCCCTCCGGGTTCTCGAAATTCATCTTCCACAACAGATTATTGGAAGCTTGCACGAACGAGTTACACGGTCCAGGTTTTGCGATCCAAACTCTCATGCTCATTCTGCTTTTGTTGCTTCTTTTGAACCCAAAGATATATCACACGCACTCACTAATGAATCTTGGATTATTGCCATGCAAGAAGAGTTCGAAATTTTTGAAATAAATAATGTTTGGAAACTTGTACCTCCACCTCAAGGTCACACTTTAATTGGAACTAAATGGGTGTCTAAAAATAAACAAAGCAAGGAAGGGGTTGTGGTTAATAATAAGGCTAGGTTGGTTGCTCAAGGTTTCACTCAAATTGAAGGTCTAGATTTTGATGAAACTTTTGCTCCTGTTGCTAGATTAGAAGCCATAAGAATTTTATTAGTTTTTGCTGCATGTAAAGGTTTTAAGCTATATCAAATGCATGTCAAAAGTGCTTTTCTTAATGGCTACATAGATGAGGAGGTTTATGTCAAACAACCACCGGGTTTTGAAAATTTAGATTTTCTTAATCATGTTTACAAACTGTCCAAAGCCTTGTACGGTCTCAAACAAGCCCCTAGAGCATGGTATGATAGGTTAAAAACATTCTTACTTGAAAAGGGGTTTACCATGGGCAAGGTTGATAAAACTCTTTTGTGCTTAAGCATGGCAATGACTCATTATTCGTTAAAGTGTATGTGGATGATATTATCTTTGGTTGTGCTTCTCATGATCTTGTGTCCAAGTTTTCAGCTATGATGAGTTCAAAATTTGAGATGAGTATGATGTGAGAACTCACGTACTTTTTGGGGCTGCAAATCAAGCAAACCAAGGAGGGTACCTTTGTTCATCAAACGAAATATACAAAAGACCTCCTAAGGTGCTTCAACATGGACAAAAGCAAGCCTCTTCGGACACCAATGGGAACAACAACAACACTTGAACTTGATGAAGATGGTGAACCCGTGGATCAAGACCGGACATACAATTCAGCGTATGTCTTTGTACACGGTTTCAAGCCTCTCCACGTGCTTCACATCGTCAAACCGTCAAAAGGATTCTCAGGTACTTACATGGAACTCAAGAATTTGGCATTTTTCTTCCTTCTTCCTCAACCATTACTTTGGAAGCTTTTTCCGATGCTGATTTTGGAGGTTGTAGGATTGATAGGAAAAGTACTTCTGGTGCTTCTCATTTTCTTGGTATTTCACTTGTTGCATGGTCATCCAGAAAACAAAGTTCAGCTGCACAATCCACCGCTGAATCTGAATATGTAGCTGCTGCTAGTGCTTGCTCACAAATTCTTTGGACTGTTCAAACACTTAAGGACTATGGGGTTGATCTAGATAGTGTTCCACTGTTTTGTGATAACACTAGTGCCATTTGCATTGCTAAAAACCCTGTGCAACATTCTAGAACTAAGCACATTGACATTAGGTATAACTTTCACCGTGATAATGTTGAAAAGGAAACATTGTGCTTCACCATGTAGATACCGAACAACAATTGGCTGACATTTTTACAAAACATTTGGATTTCACTCGTTTTTGTTACATTCGTAGTGAAATAGGGGTTATGCATCCTCATGGCTTACATTGAGGGGGAGTTTTCAAACCCTAGAAGTCTATGTGTGAATCTGAAATTAAAATAATATGAGCATAGTATTTCATACGTATATGACTTTGTGATTCCTTTTACATACTGAAAGTTCTTACTACATTACTCATGTTATACATTTTGTAGTTTTTTCCATGTCTAGTAATTGGTATAATTACTTACACTAAATCTGGTCATGGTCGAACTTTTTTGCTCTTTTGAACTTGTTGCATGCTCACAAGTGCTTTTAATCATAAACAATTAATCAAGCAATCAACTCACATGTTGAGTTTTTGTGAACAAATATAAGTTGGTAAAGGATCAAGAGAATATGCATGCATCACACTTCTTCTTTTGAGATGGCTTATCATTGCACTTAGATATGAACTTGGAAGAAGTTGTGTATGGCTAAAACCATGTCCTTAAGCTTCTGATTGTCAAATGACATAGGCTTGTCTTGGTTGGTTAGAATAAGGCAGATGTGCATATAATCTCATGCAAATATCATATGATCTAAATTTGTGCTTTGACAAATAATAAAATGCAGCAACAAGTGTCAGCTTTCAGGTATTAAAATAGTTAAGTTTGTGAGATCATGACTTGCTTAAATTGAAAATTACATTTGATCTCTAGCATGGCTTACACTACTTTATGTATCTCATTGTTGTGATAGTGTAAGTAACTTGATAGTATGACTTGGATGAGCTTTGTTTTATATGTATATGTTATAATATGCTCATAACAATTAAAATTTCTCTTTTGAACCTTGCTGAATACATTGTCAAAGGGGGAGAGATAATATGTGAATTTTTAAAGATAAGTATGCAAGGGGGAGAAATTGATTATACATTGCACATATTCACAATTGTTTTTGGCACGATTCTTCTCAGGGGGAGAACTTCTTTTTCTCATTTTATTTCTGTTTTACAAAGGGTGAGAAATTGTTTTCAAAACTTTTAATGTGAATAAGCCAATGTTCGGATCTTAAGTGATGTTGCCAATGCATTCATCAAGAGGGAGATTGTGAGACCTATGTGTGCTGAATACATTGGCTTTGACAATAAAAGTTTTGAATGTTGTCATAACATCTTTTTAGCAAGGTCCGACCCTAGCTCTGAGCTTTTGCAAGGTCCAACAATGGGTATGACTTTCTTTGTCTAGATCCGACATGTGTTTGAGTAGCTCCAGTGAGCTTTGTCTTTAGCTCCGGCATGTCTTTGATAGCTCTGACATGTCTTTGTTAAGCTTCGATATGTTTTGCTAGGTCCGACTTATGTTGATTAGCTCCGACTTTTGGGTTGACTAGTTTCGACTAGTTTTGGTTAGCTTCGACGCTAGGTCCGACTGGCTTTGGTTAGCTTCGGCGCTAGGTTGTACTAGCTTTAGTAAGCTCCGGTGCTAGGTTGTATTAGCTTTGGTAAGATCCGACTCAAGCACCGGTTAGCTTTGGCAAGGTTCGGAGCTTGATCATAATGTTCCAAATTTTCGTGTGAAATGTTTCGAAGTTGCTTTACACTTATGGAAAGGTTGCTTAGTATTCTTTTACTAAGTTTTTAGTGTATTTTGGTGGTTATGGCTGATATCGTTATGATATGCTTTGCAACATGCTTATGTGAGGTGCTCATGTAAGGTGTTGTGTTCGAAACAGACTTGAGTCAAGTCGCGGACTTGGGATCGTACGGATTGGTTGTTTGTTCATGTGCAGGTGTTGCTTGAGTTCAAGTCATGGCTGGTGACAGGATCCTTTGGACTAGTCTCAGGGAGGAGATGAGGTTCCAACCACCAAATTCAGGAGGAATTGTGGTTGAGTGGGTCAGGAGGTCGCGCAGGATGATTGAATCCAGGGCAGTGCATATGAAGGTTACTAGACATCGAAGGAAGGTGTTTGCACGTGTGCAAGGAGTGCATGGACATGTCTACATGGTTCCGAGGCATGATGAAGAGGTGTGGACATAAATAATTGGTCGGAAAGGTCCAACTGACTAGGTTATGGACTCAGGCTGCGGCTAAGTTGTGTTTGACTCAAATATGGAAAGATTTGAGTTGGTTATGATAGGATTTCGTGTGGGTAATGAATTTGAGTTGTTTTAGGAATGTGGGATACGTTACTAAGGTGTTTGGAAGTCGTAATATTGCTTCTATCTGCGTATAGAAGAGTCCTAAGGAGTTATGGAAAGTTTCGATTCGTGATCAGAGTAGGATTGGAGTCCTAGTTGAGATTGGATTGGCCTAAGGGTTGGTTATATAAGCAAGGAAGGCCAAAGCTCGTGGTACACGACTTTGGAGCTGTTCCTCTTGAGTTCTATTGAATAAAATTCGTAGTTTTAAGGAACTTTTATACCTTGTTCGTCCGACTTGTTCCAGACAAGTTTTACTCGTCGAGTTTCTGGACAGCACTACCTTTCGTCGGTGGTTTTATCATAACTCGAGTTTTACAAATCCAATTGAAGTGATTATTTTTGGGTTGTCTTCACAACATGATTATATATCATTTTTCAAAATTTCATGGTTTGGATTTGTGGTTTCTGATCTACACGATTTTCTTTACAGCGTTCCAGAACTGTTTTTCTCGGGTAGGACAGATTGACCTTTGTTCGATCTTTCGATCATAACTTGAGTTTCTCTCGATGGAACTGAGTGATTCTTCTTGTGTTTTCTTCGTGACTTGATTCTCTCTGATATATATCACTTTTGGCACAGTGAAACACGTTTATATTAGTTTCACACATGATTTATTTAACAGATCATTTTTCTGCTGAAGGGGTTGGTATTTAATTGTTTCCGCTGCATAAGATTTTTTAAATCTACCATTCACCTTTCTCTGGTAGCTTTTCATGTGCTCTTCTATCCTACAGCAACGTCCTACAATATACAACATCTCGGATCAGTCAATATATCTGTGATACGCTTTGTTAGGGCTTGTCACACATGTATGCTGACGGGTGACGTGCGCCACCTGTGTCTCCAATGACCCCATAAAGACCATCGGTTATGACACAAAGAAAGGAGATTTGCTTCTTTTAGGAATGTATCCCACTTAGGATGAATGGTGACACACCATAAGCATGTCTCTGATGATAACATAATGTGAGATGCGACGATGAAGACGCACAATTTGTTCGTCTCCCTTCTTCATTAGGGCACGTCTCGGATGAGCCTTTCTTACGTAGTGTGTGTTTATTGGCTTAAGTACTTTTACCATAAACTTTGAATTTTTGGATAGCATAAGCTTAATCTAATTCAAGACTGTAGTAAGATATGATATAGCAATAGAGTTGCTAAATTCCTAAGTTAAAAGTGAAACTTGACTTTCTGCAATACTTCTAAAATGGGTTAAATTAAAGTTCCTCACTTGATTTAAATTTCCTACCAAAGTCATATGATGTTCAAATTTGATAAATCCCATGCTATTTGCTTACAGATTCAGCCTAGTAAAACTAGTGTAGACGTATGTGAGAATCTTTTCATATTTTTATGATCAACATTTCACATGGACATGCTAAACTTCTACACTAAAATTTAGCAAATTTCCATCATACCACTCTACCATAAAAAGATGCTACATGTTCCTTAGGCCTTGTACTCTCTTCAAGTTTATTAGAAAAAAAAGAGTAGAAGGCATGACTACAAGAAAAAAGACAATACATGCTAACATCACACGAGCATGTGAAAAAAAAAGTAGTTATGCTTCATCCTTATAATAAAGAGAGTTCACTAAGCTCTAGTATTCAGTGCTAACACATTCAAATGTACATTCTTAGGCTATGAATATGTATAATAAGAGCATAGTAGGAGCGGCCCTTTTCTTAGTTTAACTCTCACTAGGACCATTTTACCCCTTATAATAGATTGCTTAGTTGTGTCACACTACCCCTACCAATTATTTATTCATCTTACTAAATCCCTTACTAGAGCATCCTACTATATCCATATTTTTTGCACACATCACTAGCCTTCCTTTGGGATTAAACAAATAAGATACACTAGGGAATACTCTTGGTTGAAATGCTACATTGGTACTTCAAGGTTATCAATTGCTAACATTCACTAACCCACCTGATATTAAAAGGTAAGATTAACTTCTTTGTTTATGTATGTTACATTTCAGTTCTTACATGTGTTTAAATATTTGGATATATTTGATTATTGAAATTGTAGGAAATACATTTCAACACCAGTCCTTTCTCACCAGACACAATCACCGCACTACAAGAACTACTTCTCAGATTTGTCAGTGAGCAGACTGTTGACGATAAGAGTAAGAAGTATCATGTGTTCACAACAGGAAGCATTATGCCTGACTCTTATTGGAGATAGGGACCTACATGAAGGTTATCAATTTTTAGGATAAGATGAGTTGTCTTCATGTGTCCATCTTACTAGATCCCTCACTAGAGCATCCTACTTTGTTCATAATTTTGTCACACTTCACTAGCCTTCCTTTGGGATTCAACAATTACGATACCCTAGGTAATACTATTAGTTGAAATGCTACAGTGGTACTTTATGTGCACTTGCAGATTCATATGATGTGTTAAGAAGTATCAACCAGCATATCTGGCCCCGTTGCTAGGACTAGCTTGGACTGGTTAACCATTGTCAACAAGCAGATTTGGCATCATTGTCGTGGATGATTTGTTAGTGTATCTTAGAAAGTACCAACAAGCACTTCTAGCACCGTTGTTGGAGAAGGCTTAGAAGTATTGCATTATTGTCTATGATAGATAGCACTTTAATATGTTTTTAGTAGTATAACCTCGCTTTGCTATAACATTCTTCTGATATGAAAACATGATAGTGTATGAATGGTTAACCATTATCAAAAAGTATTCCTAGCATCATTGCGGGGGATGTTTGTTAGTGTATCCCAGCAAGTACCAACAACCACTTGACAAAAGGTGTAGACAGACACCATGATGAAGACCTGCATGATGTCTAGAAGGGAAGCGGTAGCCCAAGTTAGTGCTTGTATGTCCCAGACGTTGAAGGGCCTGACATGGAGGAAGATCAACCCATGGTTGATGCTGATGTTGCAAGCCCAAGTTCATACCTAAACTTCAACCAAGAAGACTTTGATAATTTGGAGGTGGATGATCCGGAGGGTGGAGCTCAGGGTGATCATGTGGCGGGTTCTTTTATAAGGTGATCATTCTATGGGTCTTGCTCAAGATGATGATGCACATGGACCTACAACACAGTCCTCTAAACAAATGAGATGTGGGCGTGGTCTGTAAAATATGCCTTCAGATTGTTTTGTCATCACAGAGGTCGATGATGATGGGGAACCTATAGAACAAAAATCTTGAGTAAACCCATTCAAGAAAACCCGTGGAAAACTTGTAAAACACCATATTTTCATCACTTACAGAAGCTGGGGCAGAGGCCAATGGAGTGATAAGTACACAGTCCACAATGCCCTCAAATATTATATATGGAATCAGTTGAATAAAAAATGTTAGCAAATTAATGCGTAAACAAGATCGAACACGAGACACAGATTTTACGTGGAAAACCCTTGCGGGAAAAAACCACGGGCGCCGATCGGCAATCTTCACTATATGATGAGAGTTTTACAATGGGGATTACAATGAGAGTCTCCTCTCTATTGCTCTCCCTCAACAGCCTACAAGATGTATTTAAAGGGGTGGCTTATAAAAGGAAATAAATCCCTCAAAATAAATACGACCCATAACGTGCGAGGACTCCACCTCTCACATCCCCTGAGCGTCCCCAGCAAGATTAGAATTTGGATCATATTCCAACAAACTCCACCTTGAGACAAATTCCATCTTGTAGCCAATTAAAGGATCATCAATCAACTCCCTTCAATAATAAATAACACCGCGCACCAATAAGTCTGTAATACCAACCAAGCTTGAGCATATCTCAAACTTGTTAGTAGGAACTGACTTTGTCATCATATCAGCAGGATTATAATGAGAACTGATCTTGCACACTTTAATATCACCATGAGCCATAACATCTCGAATAAAGTGATGCCTGACATCAATATGTTTCGTTCTCTCATGAAACATTTGATCTTTGATAAGGTGAATAGCACTCTGGCTATCACAAAATATAGTAGTGCAAGAATCATCTCCACAAAGCTCACAATATAAAACTCTAAGCCAAATAGCTTCTTTACAAGCTTCAGAAATAGCCATATATTCAGCTTCTGTAGTTGATAAAGCAACAATAGACTGCAAACAAGCTTTCCAACTAACAGCACAACCACCAATGGTGAAAAAAAACCCATGAGAGACCTCCTTTTGTCCAAATCACCAGCATAATCTGAGTCAACATAACCAATAAGTGCATCTCTAGATTTTCCAAACTGCAAACAAGCATTAGAAGTACCGCACACATATCTCAAAATCTATTGAACTGCTTTCCAATGCTCTCTGCCAGGATTAGCCATGTGTCTACTGACAACACTTAATGCATATGACAAATCAGGACGAGAGCAAACCATAGCATACATAAGAGATCCAACTGCGCTAGTATACGGAACTCTAGACATGTACTCAATATCATAATCTGACTCAGGACATAAAGCTGAAGATAATCTGAAATGTGGAGCTAATGGGGTACACACTGGTTTAGCATCATACATACTGAAACGATGAAGGACCTTTTCAATATAACTTTGCTGACTAAGATATAACTTGCCAGCTTGTCTCTCTCTGATAATCTCCATGCCAAGAATTTTCTTTGTTGCACTCAAATCCTTCATCTCAAATTCACTACTCAATTGAGCTTTTAATTTGGCTATTTCTGACTTATCTTTTGCAGCAATCAACATATCATCGACATAGAGAAGTAAATAAATAGCTGAATTATTAACAGTCTTCAAATAAACACAGCTATCATAGGATGACCGCTTAAATTTTTGAGAGAGCATAAAGGAGTCAAACCTCTTATAACACTGTCTAGGAGATTGCTTCAAGCCATAAAGAGATTTTTTCAACTTACAGACATGATGTTCCGTTCCTTGAACAATAAAGCCTTCAGGTTGATCCATATAAATATCTTCATCTAATTCTCCATATAAGAATGCAGTTTTAACATCGAGTTGTTCCAACTCATAATCATGCATAGCAACAATACTGAGTAAACAACGAATAGAGTTATGTTTCACAACAGGAGAAAATACATTATTATAGTCAATATCTGCAATCTGACTATAACCTTTAGCAACCAACCTTGCTTTATACCTAACAGTCTCATTAGGAGAAATAGGCTCTTTCTTCTTGAAAATCCACTTACAACGAACAAGTTTCTTCTCTTTAGGCAATGGCACTAAATCCCAAGTACCATTCTTTTCAAGTGACTCCATCTCATCTTGCATAGCGGCAACCCAATTATTGCAGTCCGAAGAAGTAATAGCCTCAGAATAATTAGAAGGTTCTGCATTACCTTCAACATCTTCTGCACAACTCAAAGCATAAGCAACAACGTTGCATTCCTCAATTAACCTTTTTGGGTCGAATATGAGGTCTCCTAGACCTGTCAACTGCAATAGACTATTGTGGAGGCTGCACAACAGGAGAATGTGGGATAACAGATGAATCATCATCAATAAGTGCATCTGAGTCATCATTATCTGGTGTATGTGCTGAATCAATTAAATGCTCCACCTGCACACTAGAGGCCTGAGAAATCTGAACAGGAGCATTAGTATCCATAGTATTAGTAGTCATAGCAGATTCATTAAAGACAACACTTCTGCTCGTTATAACTTTTTTTGATTCAGGATCCCACAATCTATAACCTTTAACACCAGAACCATAACTAAGAAAAATGCACTTAATAGCTCAAGGCTCCAATTTTCCATTATCAACATGAGCATAAGCAGAACAACTAAATATCTTCAACTCAGAATAATTAGCTGGAGAACCAGACCATACTTCAATTGGAGTCGTTTTATCAATAGCAATAGAGGGAGAACGATTAATAAGATAACAAGCAGTGGAAGCAGCCTCAACCCAAAACCGTCTGTTAAGACCAGCATTAGACAACATGCAACGGGCCTTGGAGATGATAGTTCTATTCATACGCTCAGCCACACCGTTCTGCTGAGGTGTGTGAGCAATAGTGCGATGTCTCACAATGCCATGAGACTTACAATAAGAATTAAATTCATTAGAACAGAATTCCATCCCATTATCAGTACGAAGAACCTTCACCTTTTTCTCAGTTTGATTCTCCACCACAGTCTTCCACTCTTTAAATGCAAAAAATGCTTCTGATTTATGCTTAAAGAAATAAGGCCATACCTTTCTTGAATAATCATCAATAATAGTCAACATTAAACGAGCACCTCCAATAGATGTATTACGAGATGGTCCCCATAAATCAGAATGCATATAATCAAGAATACCTTCAGTTGTATGAACCGAAGTGTTGAATTTCACCCTCTTGTGTTTGCCAAACACACAATGCTCACAAAAGTTCAATTTACTGATGTTGTGCCCATCAAGAAGACCTCTCTTTCTCAGAATTGATAAACCAAGTTCACTCATATGACCAAGACGCATATGCCATAAACTTGTAGCATCAGAATTAGGTGACTTAGAAGAAACATCGACATTACCGATAATAGTAACGCCTTGTAGAATATATAAATTTGATTTTAACAAGTCACCTTTCATAACAACAAGAGAACCTTTAGTTACCTTCATAACTTCACCTTCTGCAGAATACTTATAACCTTTGAGATCAAGAGTACTCAAAGAAATAAGATTTCTCGTCATAGTTGGAACATGGCTCACATCTGTCAATGTCCTGACAATACCATCGGACATCTTAATCTGAACGGATCCAATGTCTACAACCTTGCGAGGTGTGTTATCACCCATCAAAACAGAATCTCCACCCTGGACGGATTCATAAGTGGAGAACCAATCTCTATTAATGCAAATATGAAACGTGCAGGCAGAATCAAGAACCCATTCATCATTAGTTTTAGCACATCCAGCAAAAGCAACGAGAACATCACCATTAGAACTGCCATCGGATGAGACAATAGAAGCGCTACCATCATCATTGGATTTATTTGTAGACTTTTGAGCAACTTTTCATTTTTCTTTTTTTTCTGCAGCTTGTAACATTCAGAGATATCATGATTATCACACTTGCAACATCTGCAGAACTTATCTTTACCTTTGGATTTAGAGAAGTGTTGCTGACCACTCGAATTTTTATTAGATTTCTTCTCTGTTCTACCACGAACAGACAAGCCTTCTCCATCAGAACTGGCAGTAGAATCAGCAAACACAATTTGTTTCATTTTTTCTTTAGCATGCAAAGCATCATAAACCTCTTGAACAGTAAGAGTATCATGACTGTATAATATAGTGTCTTTGAAATTTGAATAAGACTGGGGCAATGAACACAAGAGCATAAGAGCTAAATCCTCATCATCATATTTTACCTCTACGGACGCTAGGTCCGAAATAATCTCCTTGAAGACTTGAACATGAGAGGACATTGAACCACCCTCTTGCAACTTGTGAGTAAACAATTTTATCTTCAAATACATCTTGCTGGTAAGATCCTTGGACATGCAGATCGATTCCAGCTTGAGCCATAAAGCAGCGGCGGTTTTTTGTTCCAAAACCTCTTGCAAAATATTATTGGATAAATGAAGATTAATTTGTGAAAGAGCCTTGCGATCACGACGCTTTTCATCGTCGGTCCAATTCTCCTGCTTCTGGGAGAATCCATCAACCGCATCATCTAGATCAGTGTGCGCTAATATTGCCCGCATTTTGACTTGTCATAAAGTGAACTGTGTATCACGGTCTAGCAGCGGAATATCATATTTGAGAGAAGCTATGCCGAAGAAAAACAAAATATCAACAGCAATTGATCTCTAAATTTCCTGGTAGACCTTCGTGTGGCTACAACAAAGAGTAGACCCAAAGAGAATAACCTATGTAGATTTCCGTGTACATATAGCAAAGATCACAATTTCTTGTCCAGCAAAGATCACAATCTCTTGTCCTCACGTGAGGCAACAGTAGCAGGTACGATGGTAGCCTGATGCCTCCTAGCCTGATGCCTCGATGGAGGTGCTGGACAACACCGAATGAAAACAAAGGGGCACGGAACCCAAGAAGTGCAAGAGGACTTGAGACCGGGCCTCGGCCATAAGATCGGCAAAGCCGAGGTAGCGATCCCTGCGAGGAGCCGCAGCCAAGCAGCCGCGGCCGATGCAATCCGCGTGTGGCGACGTACAACGAAGCGAGTTCTTCGTCTAGCAGGGGCGCGTCGAACAGATCTAATCCCTGGCGGCGCCACTGGAACAAGGAATAGAACCTTAATTTTTTTAATCAATCTCGTGTCTGGCTCTGTTACCACTTGTTAGCAAATTAATGCATAAACAAGATCGAACACGAGACACAGATTTTACGTCGAAAACCCTTGAGGGAAAAAACCACGGGCGCCGACCGGCGATCTTCACTAAATAATGAGAGTTTTACAATGGGGATTACAATGAGGGTCTCCTCTCTCTTGCTATCCCACAACAGCCTACAAGATGTATTTATAGGGGTGGCTTATAAAAGGAAATAAATCTCTCAAAATAAATATGACCCGTAACGTGCGAGGACTCCACCTCTCACATCCCCTGGGCGTCCCCAGCGAGATCTGAATTTGGATCATATTCCAACAAAAAATTTGAGTTCCCTGGTCAATGCGACATGGCAGCAGTGAAGCGATGCATCTTCTTCAAGATGGCCATTTATTTCAAGTGCTTTAAGGTCATGTTGTTCAGATATTTTTATAAAAAGGGTCAAACATCAAACTTTAATCAATATCCCACACTGAAACCATTCTGGAAAGCATTTTATCGGTTCAGGAATTTGGCTGAAGCAAGAAAACTAAGTGAATCAAGCTGTGCAATTGCCAAAAAGATTAGATACCTCATAGAACTGGCTCACGTGCATACAAAGAAAAGCAGCAGGGTATTGTGAGACGGAAGCACGAGCAATCAGCTCCTGTGTCACATTTGTGACAATGCACTGGGATGATCGAACTAAGAGATACATGTTTGGTAGTGAATAGGGTAAGGAACTCACTGATAGGATTATCCAAGCATATCTCGAGATTTCCTAATGCATATTCAAGCAAAATAAGGATCATGGCCACACATGTGGCTATGGTCACTGTTATGAATAATATACTTGTATTATTATGAGGGTCAGAGGTCACAATACATAGAGGTACAAGGTATTATAAATATGTGAAAAGCTCTTATGCAAAAGGGAAAATGCAAATAACCCATATATCCCTAACACTCACCCTCAAACTCAATGTGCATCATGAACACTGAGTTTGGAGAGATAAAAACTATGCTGAGCCCGAGGTTGTGCCTTCATGAAGAAATCAGCCAACTAAAGCTCTGAAGGCACATACTGAAGACCAACAACATGTCCTGTACATGTGCTCGTGTATAAGAAGCATCAATAATAATATGCTTAGTAAACTCATGCTTGACTGGATCACGAGCAATATTGATAGCACATGTACTGTCAGACCAAAGAGGAGTCGGCATACCAACAGAAACACAAAAGTCCTCAAGCAACCACCGCAACCAAGTCACCTCTGCACTCACAAGAGCCATAGCACGCAACTCAGCCTCTGCACTCGAATGAGAAACTGCTACCTGTTTCTTAGTCTTCCAAGCAATGAGGGAACCACCAAGAAAAACACAATAGATAGAGATCGACGATCAGAGGGATCACTAGCCCAAGTAGCATCAAAATATACTTTGAGATCTAAAGAGCTAGAGCGTGGAAAGAACAAGCGTCTGGAAATCGTCCCACGAAGATAACGCAAGACACGAAGTAAGTGACTATAGTGGACCTGGGTGGGAGCCGAAACAAACTGACTCAGAATATGAACAGAGTATGAGATATCAGGATGAGTAACACCAAGGTACACAAGATTCCCTACGATATGACGATAATGAGTAGGATCATCAAAAGGCTCACCATCAGTGTCTCGAAGATGGATATTTTGTTCCATGGGATTCTCAACAGTCTGGTGATCAGTAAGAGAAGCTCGATCAAGAAGATCCTGAATGTACTTCTCCTGAGACAGAAAAATTCCCTCATAAGAGGAGGAAACCTCAATCCCAAGAAAGTAGCAAAGAGGACCAAGATCAGACATAAGAAACTGCTCACTGAAACAAGTCTTTACAAAAGCTATGTACTCAAAAGCTATGTCGTGCTGGAACTTCTTGAGATGAAACTCCAAGGTTGTCCCCGCCATGTTGGACTTCAGCCCGGTCTCGACCCGGTCATCGTCCATCACACTGTTGAGGGCCCAAGTGAGTTTTTCTCTCCTCTTCAGCGGTGCCCACCTGTTGACCAGGAAGTTGCAAAACACCGCCTGAGGAGTTAATCCTCCCTCCACGCACTGGCGGATCCTGGTCAGAGCAGGGTTGAAGGCTTCCGCCAGCACCGGAGCTTCACTCCAGACTGTTGTGTCGATGTTGGGGAGGCCTTCAGGCAGCTCCATCCTCTCGTGCTCCTCCACCCAGATGACTATCCAGTCCTTCTTCCGATCATCCAATTTCCCAGAGGGAAACGACCGGAGGTTATTGAATGGGCACTTCTTGCGCTTCACGAAGTAGTAGAAGCCAAGGTACTCATTGCTCCTACCGGTGGTATGGATGGTGAAGAAGGTCCGGAAGAGTTCAATGCAGGGGGGATGCCCACCCACATCTCACAGAAGTGGACGAAGATAGACACAAAAAGAATGGAGTGGGGGCCTAGGTGGTATAGCTGCAGACCATAAAAGTCTAGCAGTATCAAGAAAAAGGAGGAAAAAGGTGGGATCAACCCCACCATGGCGTACGAGGAGAAGTACACCATTTCGCCGGCGTGCTCCTTCTCAAACGGGAGCTCTCCCCCGGCACGGACCATGCGGTTGAAGAAGTCCGAGGACCATCCCATGAGGGCCCGGACCTTCTTCAGGTCACCGTCGGTCTTCAAACGGCTCTCGCGGAGACCCAACTCCATCGCAGCACAGCAAGGCAGGAGAGGAAGAGCAAGCACAAGTTGGGAGTTTGAGCGCAAGATCAGATGAGAGGCGTAAAGAACCCCAAACGGTGCGCGCTTTCCTTCTTAAGTAAGCCCTTGCGACGCTTGGATGGAAACCGCAAGGAAGTCGAAGATACTACTAAAAAATTCCACCCAGCCTATGACAGGAGGGCCCGGGACCACCCCGACGATCAAGTCGAGGTTCTTAACCAGCCGAACGATTGTCATCATGAGGCGGGAAGCCCGAAGGCGGCGGCCTGACAAGGCGCGCGGAACCGATACGATTTTCGTATCGGAAACCGGCGACCTTCAATTGCCTGAGATCCGCACGCCAAAGATCTCACCTGCCGCACACGGGATTCGCCACACGGCGAGGATTTAACTCCAAACCATCGCCAACGGCACATCCGAAGACCTTTGAAGACTCAGTTCAAAAGTCGAAGGATGGACCCACCTCCGGCGGAATGACTTCACCCAAGGGGTCTTCCCCAGAGGTGGGCCCAGGGGGCCACTGTCGGTACCCTGGGTACCATATACTCCTTGGGATTGCAAAGATCTCAAGGGAAAGTCATCTACTAGATTTGAAGACCTTCGGAGGCCCACGTGTCAGACATGTCCGGACCCGCTTCTCCAACATGGTTAGTCCCAGGGTCGCCACGTGTACTATCAAACCGGAGCTACCGCCCGCAAGGGGGAAGCTCCGGGCTATGTACCGAAATGGCACCCCCGGACCTAACCCCAGACCGAGGGAAGCTCCGGTGCTCACACGTGTCGGGTAACACCGGAGCCATCTGTTCCCCACAGTGTGCTCCAGCGCTGCCACGTGTTCAACCGTCGGATCTTCAGCCTCTAACCTCCGGAAGACTCCATAACGGCTCCGGATCTTCAAAGGGGAATCAAGGACTTCAAGACCTGATCAAGTGTCATTAATACTATATTAATAACACACGATCGGACGACCTTAATTACCAGTAACGGTGCTGTCAAAGCCCATAACTCGGTCATTAAGGGCAATTAAACGTGTTGAACGTGTATCAATATCAGTAACCGTCGGGGCCACATGTCGGGCCAGGCTAACTTGTAACGGCCTGCCCTTGTACTATAAAAGGACAGACCGACGATACATAGGACGGACTCTCTAGACGTACTCTCGAACACATACGAGACAGACGCTCTAGACATACATCCAATACAACACCAACACACCCCGTGGAGTAGGGTATTACGCTCAGGCGGCCCAAACCACGTAAATCTTCGTGTCTACTGTGTCATTTACACTTCACCTTCTTGAATCTCCGCACGCCCACACCGAATCTCAAACTCCTTTAACACTTTAGTAGTATCGGGAGATCTGCCGGATCAAAACCACCGACAGTCACAATACCAACAACTCCTGAAGGTGTAGAGGCAGCAAAGCCACGAAGAAGCATAAGCAACTAGGCATCTGTGGTTGCAGGAATCCTCTGACATCCTCCAGTACCAGCACCATGAGCATCCTGTGAAGAGCGGCAAGTCTGAACACAAAAGTGGGTCGAGAAGTCGAAGGACGAGTAGACGAAGTGGTAGAGGTTTGCAACAAGCCACCATCATGAAGACGAGTCTCTTCCATATGATTAAAAAAACTCCTCCACGGTAGCATCTCTCTGTCGTAACAGCTGCTCGTGATGAAAAGCAGCAACACAGGTAGATTGAACAGTAGGCTCGTAACGACGACGAAGAAAATCCCACATCTGGTGTGAGTACTCAAACTCAACAATATCAGCAGCCAAATGATAATCCATACTAGCAGCAAGAATAGCACGAGCCTGAGCATCATCATCCAACCAAGTCTGTAAAGAAGTAGCAAGACAAGACGGACATTTGAGATTGCCCGTAAGAAACTTCTAAAGACGCATACCCCACATATGCAGACGCATGCGGGGAACTCAGTCGCGATTATTGGTGCCATTGAAAAGCACCATACATCGCGAGACTAGAACTCAACTCGACGAGAAAGTCATCATGACGAGATAACAGACAACGGCTAGAGCGCAAAGCGAGCAGAGGCGGCGACGGCGGGAGTGCACAATAAAATAGGCGGTGCAAGCTGATTTGTTTTTACCTAAGGAACCCTAAAAGCACATGCTGCTTCTGACTCATGAGCGGTAGAGAAACTAAGCCGCTGCAGATAAACGAAGCAAGGCAAAGGCTGCAAGCAATCTCTCTTTTTTTTTTTCTTTATTCTTTTACCTCCAAAAGATCAACTCAGGGAGACGAGATGCTTCCTGGGAGCACGGCTCCTCTCTCTACGGGAGCAGAACTTGTGTCAGACAGGAATCTGCACAGATGGATAGCAACGGCAGCACCGCTTTTCCACGGACATATGACAGCAGGAGCAGCAATCGATACAGGCTGCATACTGCCGCGAGAATGCAGAACGCCGGGAGCAGATTTAGATCCGCACACCTGAAGCAGATCAGATAGCTATGGATCGGTGTTTTGAAGCCAACCGGGACGCAGACAGCAAGAAGAGCCGCCGAGGAGCGTCGGGAAACCAGTCATGCCAGGCGATAGAGGCGTAGGAGGTCGCGCGATGAGTGACCGGCGGTGGCTTGGGTTGAAAAAAAATTCAACCCTAATTAACTGGCTCTGATACCATATTATGAATATTGTGCTTGTATTATTAGGGCCAGATGCTATAATAAATAGAGGTACAAGGGATTACAAATATGCGAAAAAGCTCTTATGCAAAAGGAAAAATACAAATAACCGCTATATCTCTAACAGTCACAAGGCTTGGAAGCATGCCCTGAGGTCCAGCAATTACAAGAAACATAGAAAGACATATATGTTGATGATTTTCAAGCCATGTTAGAAGGGAGAACAGAGCTATGCATAAAAAACTTAATCAAGATATAGAGGCAAAAATTCAGAAATTTATACATGCTCGAGAACATGATTTGGCCAACCAACAAGGAGTCAGCACAGTTGCCATAGTAGCAGTTGCGTTTCCGTGCTGCTACCAGAAATTGATGAAATTTGTTGTTCCATTGATGAGATTAAAGAGAACAAACAGTGCAAGTTTTTCACGGAAATGTTAGGTGTTCCAAGAATGGTGGCTTGCATGAAGGTTGAGCCATTGGATGAAGGGGTTGTCTACTATGGACAACAAATACCAAAGATGTATGCAATGGTGCTTCTGGACAGAGTAAAACATGGTCACCGTAAAAGCGAACCAGAATACGCTGGTGAGAAAGGGAATACACTTGGTCAAAATATTAGTTAAAATGTCTTGTGGCCAAATCGTGACAACATTTTGCTCCAAGAAAAAATTGAAACAAGTTAAGACTCTTGGGGCTCACGAAGAGTACGTTTCTCTCTGTCTTGCTGTCACGAAGACAGCCGGCACCACAAACCTTGCACCAAAGAAGAGAGCCAAAAACACATCCATTATCACCAAGAAGTCAGGCGTGGCAACCAGAACATCAAACTACAGGTCAAGAATGACCAACTTCGTTACAGCAGCAAGCACGATCGAAGAAGCCGACTTCATCCCGGAAGTTAACACTTCTGAAGAAGGCTTTCATAACAGCAGCTGCAAGTGCTAGCACTCATAAAGGCAGTTTCACCACAGCAGCTGCAGGGGCAGCACTCATTAAGTGGACTGGTGGGCAAAGTAATAACTCAATGAATGCTAGTGTGACAACGTTTTTTTGCAAAACCTAGTGCTCCCGCTGCTGATGCAGGAAAATAACATCAGCTTAAGCTTATACAGTCTTTGCAGCATCCTAAAGCAGCAGCCTAAAGGGGCTCAAGGATCACAATCATTTAAGAAGAAGACAAAAAAGGTGACTGGAAAGGCACCTCCATGTAATAAGGACTATGTGTTTGGCCAATCACTGATTGAGGGATTCATGATTGTCAAAAACGTTCAAATTCAACTGTTGTATGTGGATCAAGTGAAGGCTGGACAACAATGTCTTAAACTCCAATACACTAACAATGGGTTCCTCTATGGTGACGGTGAGGTCCCCATTTGTTAGGATGAATTTTTTCAACTAGTGAAATCAGATGCATTGTGAATACAAAACATGTTCCTGGTTCCTGTAAGTCTTACTCTTATGTTTATCTAATTCATAAATTATTGTGTTAATAGATTAAGTGTCTAACCTTGTTTCATATTCATACGTTGAATGGAAATACACATGTGTGACACCAATGGCATCGTTACTATGGCGCACTTGGACCCAAACGAGGTAAATGAGACCAATGTAAACGTTTCTCCAAAACAAATAGAGGAATACATATTTCATTTCTTCAAAATTTCTCCTTCAAGGAATACATTTGCTTACGTTACACCTTATTTCAGGTTTGTGTGTACCTTAAAGATCCATTGTTCTACATTTGAATAACACATTATTAAGAGTAATGTCTTTGAGCTACGACGCGACTACATCTGGGTGCTAGGCTCAAAGACAGAATTAGGAAGGAATGGAAGATCTCTCAGACATTACACAGAAGTAGTTTTTTATTATTGTTTTTTAGTGGACGTTAAAATGATTTAGCCCAATTAAAATTATAATTTATAACTACACATGTGCAGTGCATATAAGCGCTTTATCAATACCTGTTTGTGTTACCTACCATTCACAAAAGAACTAAGGTCTAGAATCAACAAGATCCCTTATCCGAAGCAACACCAGGGATACACTTGTGTGGATTCTATGTATGTAACGGGGTGCTAACGTTCACTAACTCGTCAGATATTGAAAAATTGAGGTAAGGCTAATTGCTTTGTTTGTGTATGTTACATCTCAGTTCTTACATGTGTTTAAATGTTTGTTATATTTGATTATTGAAATTGTGAGAAATACATTTCAACACCGGTCCTCTCACATCATACACAATCACCACACTACAAGAATGACTTCTCAGATTTGTCAATGAGTAGATTGTTGACGAGAACAGTAAGTATCATGTGCCCACAGCAGTGAGCATTCTGCCTGACTCTTATTTGAGACAGAGACCTACTTCAAAGTTATTAATTGCTAGGAGAAGATGAGTTGTTTTCTCGGTGATGTTGTCTGTCTGTTTATATGTTGTCTGACTAATTGCTTGGTACTGAACGTAAACATGGTTATAGCCTAACTCACTGGTTTGTTTGTGACTATTGATTATATGGGCTGAGCCCATTTACATGGCTGTTGATTATATGTTTTGTGCTCATTTGTCTATGATTGTTGATTATATGTTCATTTATATGACTGTTGATTATATGTTATGAGCTCATTTGTCTGTGAATATTGATTATATGTTCATTTATCTGTGATATGTTGATTATATGTTCATTTATCTGTGACTGTTGATTATATGTTCCGAGCTCATTTGTCTTTGACTTTTGATTTCACGTTCTTTTTATGTTTAATAATAAATTGATTTTTTATCGTACCGGTTTGAAATAATAAATGGTTAAAAATAGCGGATGTATCAGTAGCAGTTTATATGATGAACTGGTTTGGAAAAACAAATATTCAGTACCAGTTGACGAAGAAACCGCTTCGCAATGTAGATATTTAGTATCGGTTCTAACAGCAACTGGTACCGAATTTCTAAGTATTAGTACCGGCTCATAAATGGAACCAAATTAGATAATCAAAATATTTGTACCGGTTCTTAACCAAAATAGGTATTAATTATCCAAGTTCTTTAGATAATGGAAACAAAGGTTTCAGCCTTCCCCTTCGGAGAGGTTAGAGCCGCAATAATACAACAATAACATAAAAAAAAATCATCACCAACATGCTGGTGGAAATTATTCAGCCATCAATTCTGTTTCTGAAAATCCAACCATTATTAGCAAACATATGCAACCTCGTCGCTTCTAATGCCAAGCAAGCCCTGAGTAGAAGTTCTCTCGGATCGTCATGCCTTTGAAGGGGTACCCACGCGCGACACCAGTACGTTCTCCTGAAAACCACCCGCAAATATGTTTTCATATAACACTTATTAAAAACAATATCATTCGTGAATATCCAAGTTTTAGTATCAGTTCGTAAATAGAACTGTGTTTGATATGCGGTATGTCAGTTTCGGATTGTAATTGGAACTGGTACTGATTATATACCACCAATATCGTTTTGTAAATGAACCGCATCTGTAAACAAATATTTGCACCATTTCCAAAGCCTGTACCGATGAATCTGACTATTAGTACCAATCAGTCAATACCGAAAAGAAAACCCATATAGACTGCAGTTATGAACTGATTCAGCTGAACTTTTGATAGGAATCCATCATCTTTCTCATAAACGGATAATACCAAATTAATACTTATATGAAAGCTTCCTCATATTAGGTGGGGAGCACTCACACATACGCCTGCCTCATATATTAAGGACTTCACCTCCTTAACCCCAGATTATCACTACAGGAATCCCGATCAATTACGTCGGGTTAAGCCAACGTAATTAAGGCTGAAACCGACGTAAGTTACTTAATTACATCTGTTCTCCCTTAATCACATCGGTTGCCACTCGATGAAGTAGATTGGACGTAACTAAGGTAACTTACGTCGGCCGCCGACGTAAGTTACTAAATTACGTCGGTATCCTGCAACCAACGTAAGTTATTTACCGGGATGGGCCGCGGGCTGGGCCGTAGAACTTACGTCGGTCACTACGCGGCTGACGAAAGTTAGGTAGTCTAATTTACGTCAGTATGGAATAACCGACATAAGTTAAGTGATATAACTTACGTCGGTATGATCAGATCGACGTAAGTTAAACTGGGCTAACTTTCGTCATCTTAACCATATCTGACATAAGTTAAGTTTTCATTTTTTTAAAAAAAGAAGTTGACTACCTCGCAGAATTGCAAGCTCTAGACAGATATATAGAAACATTTTATACAGTTTATATAGAAAACATATCATAAAATAGTCCACAAAACATTTAAAACATCCACAACAACACAAAACAGTTTCAAAGCATTCACCGGGCTACATGCTAGCCCCTCCACTACCTCCGGAACCGTGATCTCCTCAGCGCGTCCCTCTGGGTGTGGGTAGGTGTAGCGAAGGAGTTTGCGCCGCCGTTCCCGAACCCTGCAAAAGAGCCATATATTAGAACCAACACATAAATAACCAAAACTACAACCTCTTGCATTAAAAAAAACGCTAAGTTATATTCCCTGATCTCATTCAGTGCTTTCACTGTATTAAAAATAAAGAACTAAACTTAGTTACAACATCTA
Source organism: Tuctoria greenei (assembly GCA_036927565.1). NCBI lineage: Eukaryota > Viridiplantae > Streptophyta > Magnoliopsida > Poales > Poaceae > Tuctoria > Tuctoria greenei. The sequence goes on from JAYESD010000001.1 coordinate 92,929,509, forward strand.
AACACCAAGAAGATATTCAATAACTAATGCAGGTTGCCAACTCTGATTGTTGATCAACGCAATGGAAGAGATACATCTATCAACTCAATGAACATCCGTTCGGTTACAACTGAATTACAAAGTCCTTGACAGGTTATTCCAACCAGTTCAGCTCAATTTATTTCCACAAATGGCTTAAGTGGACAAACTAAAGATGAATCCCACTGTACTGCCGGAGTTCACGCAATGAAACCAGCTCCACGGACACATAGCCGAGCCCACAATTGCAGGGAAAACCAAGTGATCCAACCAAGCAAGCGACGCCCAGTCAGATCTCCAATGGCACACTCCAAATAAATGACCTTTCCATATTTTCGACACTCCGGGTCCGCGTCTAGAAACTAGGAGCTGTAACTCAATGCTATAACTTAATATTTCGAAATTATCCTATTTTCTACCTTTGTTTCACTCTCTCCCACTCTATGTTCTACCTTCTTATCTCCCTATCTAAAATACTAAAATGAATACGACAATATTAAAGAAATAGTTTATTACCTGCTCTGGTGTCTGCTGCGGTGGAAGCGTAGGAATCTTGATATCTTGACCGGTGTTTCGAGCAAGATTCTGCCATTGCAAAATATTAGAAGATATATGTTATTGAAATGCTATAAAATTTAACTACGATAGTTTAAATTACATACTGCCACCTCTGCTTGCATCTGGGCCATCATTGAGGTCGTCCTCCACTGCTCCTCTCTTGCCTCCGCCCTCGACCTCTGCAGATTTTCCTGAGTTTGCACCATTGTCTCCTTCAAGGTAAGGAGCTCCAGCTGGGTCTGCGATAGACGACCACTTGAGGTCCCATCGGATGAAGCCTACGACAATAAAGCGCCTCTCAAAGGTCATGCCGACCTCGAGTCGACAACTCCATAAAAAATGGCAAACCTGCAAAATAATGAAAACACTTAGTAGAAGAAGATAAATTGAAAAAGAAATGAAAATGAACAACTCACCGTCCATGTGCCTTCCCGCCCCCGCTCACGTAGGCGGCTTGGGGGTCGATCGACGTATTTTCCAAATTGTAATCCGCACTGTGTATCTTCGCGACCTCCTGCGCGTACTTTGTCTACAAAACAAATAAATCTTGTAAGCATGTTAATAATAGTATTGGTTATAATGAAATTGATGAATTTTGAAAACTTACCAGTCGGTCGGCGGTGACCTGACTACACTGCCTTGACTGAGAAGGGTCACTTCCCTTGTGACCTCTCTTCCAAACCTGGGTCGGGGTCGGCTCCTAACCCATCTCTCGCTCCTGTATAGCCGTGTTAGTGAGATAAATATATTAGGAACACATAAATAAATTGAAAAACTACTTACCATGCGTTTAGCCAAACACAAGTAGCCGTCACCGCCAAAATTGTGCTTGCCCTTGGACCCCATGTGGCACTGTCTAGCCTTTGTGGACTTACCGATGAAAGCATCTCTAGCCCAGTGCCGACAGAGAGCAAAGTACGCCTCGGTGTTAACCTGTAACCAGGAAATACTAACCTGCACATATTTCAATTTTTATCAATGCAGTTAACATACATAGATATTTTAAATATGTAATGAAAGTGCATTTAGGCATCCCTTGTGGGTTTTGGTTGATTTATGTCAAACAAATAAGATCTTCAAAAAATTGTTGAGATGAGCGCGGGTTTTAATAGATTATGAAGGAAACGCAAAAAAAAAGGAGAATGAGGATCTATATGGAAGAGAGCTCAAGATCTGAATATAATAATTTATTATGTATGGAGTGTGTTGGATAAACACAACCCAAGAGTTCAAGCAAAAGAAATCAACCTCACTGCACAATTTTTCACAGGTCCAGACTAGTACGATATTCACTGAACTAGTCCGATATCTTTCTGTCCAAAAACGGACAAGTCCTCCAAGTGCGAACTTGACCGCACACAGTCCAGGTTTCACAGCACCGGACTAGTCCGATATCACCACGGACTAGTCCGATATCTTTTTGAGTAAAAACGGACAAGTCTGCCCCTGTGCAGACTTGTCCTCAGAACCTCAAACTTTACATAGAAACAGACAAGTCCGATATCACCACGGACTAGTTCAAAAACTCTCTATCAAAAACCAGACAAGTCCCCTCATTGCGGATTTGTCCTAAATTCTACATGAGGTTCACCACACCGGACTAGTCCAATATGTGCCGAACTAGAGTTCGAGCACTTCCAGAGACCAAATCGAACTACTCTGCATATTTTCGGGCAAGTCCGATATATAAGAACACTTAGAGTTTCCCACAAGCCGCACACCGAACTAGTCCAGAGTCCACCACAGACTAGTTCGGACATCGCAAACCCTAACGGTAACTTTTGGAAACCATAGTATAAATAGAGGTGTACGACCCTACAACCAAACTCTCGATTCCCTGCGTCGTCACACCTCCCAAGAGCCCTAAAAACACGTCTCTCCACACATTCTAGCCCATAGAAGATCAAATCTTTGAGGATTAGCATTGATCAAAAGGAGAGACTTGTTTCACAGGTCTTGAGCTCTTGGGTTTTATTCTCCCGCACAGTCTTGTTGTTCACTGCATATATTTTGAGTGTGTTTGGTGGTGTTCATATTTATAAATCTTGGGGAGCCCTCAACTTGTGAGAAGGCCCCTTGAATTCTGTTATTTGCCCCTTTGTGATAGTGGAAGAGAATCGGCCTCCGTGGCGATTCGGCGAGGGTAGGGTTAGTGAAGACCTGGTCCTTCGTTGACCCCTCAACGTGGATGTAGGTTTCCTTCGTGGGAATCGAACCACGGGATAAAATCACGTCTTGTGTACTTTTGTTCTTATTGTTCATCTCATACTAGGGTTTACTTAATCTTTGATAACTTACATAAAAACATTAAAATCAAAGTTAATTTTTGCCATACATAGTTTCATTGTCGTGATACATCCAATTTACAACTTACTTTCCGCTGCATAGAGTACTTTACATCAATTCTTCGATCGAACTTGATCGATCTAGTCCACACATACCAGACTAGTCCACACCAATCGGACTAGTCTGATTTCTTCGTATTTGATCAAGTTGTTAAGTGTTTCAGGATCCGTCAAAATTTCAAAATGCCTATTCACCCCCCTCTAAGCTACATTTAATTGGTATAAGAGCAGGACTCTTCAAAAGAGACTCACCGCTCGAAGAGAAGATGTTGGACATAAAGGATGTACACAAGAACTTCAACCAAGAGAAGGGTGACGATGAAAAGGCTCAGAAGCTGGAGAAGCTCCTCGACACCATCCAAGACTGCGAGGATGATGATGAGGAGATGCTAGAACTAAAGGAACTCCTAAGGAAGAAGGCACTATCCCTAAAAGGGAAGATGAAGATCGAAGATGAAAAGAAGAGAAAGGGGAGTATTCACACGGACTACTCCTGATATCCTTTTAACTATGATCGTCTGAATTCCAACAATAACCATTACTTATCAATTCCTCTAGGAAAAGCCTCATACTTTGATGGCAATGATTATTCAATGTGGAGGCAAAATATGAAAATGCATCTCATATCACTTAACCCCAACTTGTGGCATATAGTGTGTACAGAGATAGATATCCCGAATGACGATGAAGAGCTCACACCAAGTCAAGAACAAGCTATTTATCATAATGCTCAAGTTGCAGCTGTCATAACATCATCACTGAGCCGAGGCGAGTTCACCAAGGTTGATGGACTCGAAATTGATAAGGAGATATGGGACACTTTACAAACTGCACATGAAGGTGATCATCATGTGCAAGAAGTCAAGATTGAAATGATTGAAGGCGAATTGGGAAGATTCACTATAGAAGAAGATGGGTCATTGCAAGACATGTACAATCGATTGAAGAATCTCATCAACAAAGTTTGAGCATATGGAAGCAAGAAGTGGAATGATCACGAGGTCGTGAAGCTAATTCTTAGAGCTTTCATGTCTTGCAATGTAACCCTATGATCGGTGATTAGAGAAAGCCCCGGGTATCAGAAAATGACCCCGGACGAGCTTCTTGGGAAGATTATCAACTTTGAAATGATGGAGAAGCAATCCAAGCACATTAAAGAGATTGCCGACCTTACCTCGACAAAGAAGAAATGAGTTTTTTTGAAGTCCACTTGTAAACCTATATCAAAAGAAGCTCGAGAAACTCAAGAAGAAGACGACAACAATGATGAGAGCAGTGATATAGATGAAGAAAATATGATCCTATTCATGAAGAAATTGAAGAAAATGATGAGAAGAAGACAAGGTGGTAGACCAAGTGAAGGAAGACAAAGGGACAAGCCAAGTTCTTGTTATAACTGTGGAGAGTACGACCATTTCATAGTAGACTGTCCAAATGAAGAAATTAAAAGGAAGACCAAGGACAACAAGCCTCAACCTAAGAAAACTTTCAAGAAAAATAAACAATATGGTCAAGCACACTTGGGGAAGGAGTGGGACTCTAATGATGAGTCCTCATCCTAAGAAGAAGAAGAGGAGATGGCTATCATAGCTGTCATGAAGCCTACCAAGAAATTCACCCTCCTCCCAACCATCAGCGCAAGGAAAGACACCGATCATACGTGTCTAATGGCCAAGGAAGGTAAAAGGAAGGTATCAAATAAATCTTCCTCCTCATATTCTTTTAATAGTGATAGTGATAGTGATAACTCTAGTGATGGTGAAGATATGCCTATTGGTTTAGATAAGAAAACTGCGGCTAAAAAGAAATTTTTAATGGATAAGCTTGTTTATAAGGAGGAGCTAGTTGATCGTCAAGAAGATATGATCATCCTACAAAAGGAAGAATATCTTAATATCAAAAAGCTCCTCGAGCTTGAAAAGGAGCGAAGCAACTCACTAGAGCTTGAGTTAGCTTCGAGCAAGGAAGTGCTAGAAGACTAAAACATGGCTATCAAGGATGAACTAGCTTAGTTAACCAAAGTTAACATGATCCTTGAGGTACAAGTTGAGTCACTCAAGTCAAGTGGTTCTTCATCCTCTTCACGCTCACCATCTCAATATATAAAATCTAAAACTACTATTGCTTGTGTATAAGCTAAAATGGACACTAACTTGAAGGAGAAGGCAAACTTGACAAAGGACAAGCATCCTTCCCGAAGTGGCATATTTGACAAGGAGAAGAGCATTGGGTATTCTTATGGTGAAAAAAAAATGCTAGAAGCCACAAGAATAAGAAGGAACACATTGCCTTTGTCTAGGGAAACTCATCTCAAGTTAGAAAACCTAATAATGTTGATAAATTTAACATTGTTAACACATATGAACAACAACTCTTCTGTAGAACTTTTGATGCATCATATGTTCTTATGAAAAGTAATCTTGGTAGAGTTTATGCTAAACATGTTGGGCCATGCCATGGGAGAACCAAGTCTCGTGTGTGGGTGCCCAAATCACTTGTGACTAACCTCAAAGGACCCAAGCAAGCTTGGGAACCTAAGACCAAGACATAATTTGTGTTTTGCAGGCCTATTCATCCGGTGGAGCTAAATGGGTGCTAGATAGTGGATGCATTAATCACATGACCAGAGAAAGAAGGATGTTTGTTGAATATGAAGAAAATGAAGATCCAAGCGAAGGCATTTATTTTGGTGATAACAGTCAAGGAATGGTGCTCGGTACCGGTAAAATAGCAATTTCATCAGAACATACTCTTTCTCATGTTTTACACGTTGATTCCTTGGATTATAACCTTTTGTCCATATCTCAATTATGTGACAAAGGTTATAATTGTTTGTTCACTAATGAGGGTGTGACCATCTTTAGAAGGAATGATAACTCCGTTGCATTCAAGGGTGTATTAAAGGGAAAACTTTATCTAGTTGACTTCAACAAAGATAAAGTCGAACTTGACACATGTTTGATTGCAAAGACCAACATGGGTTGGTTCTAGCATAGACAGCTAGCACATGTTGGTATGAGTAATCTTCAAAAACTTCTAAAAGGCGATCACATCCGTGGTTTAAAGAATGTTATTTTTGAGAAAGACAGGCATTGTAGCGCGTGCCAAGCCGGGAATCAAGTAGGAGCGCCCCATCCCACGAAGAACGTCATGACTACAAAAATACCGCTTGAGCTCCTTCACATGGACCTATTTGGTATAATTTCTTACATAAGTATCGGTGATAACAAGTACGGTTTAGTCATTGTTGATGATTTTTCTTGCTTCACATGGGTTTCCTTTTTGCATGATAAGACAGAAGCTCAAGGAACCCTCAAGGAGTTTCTCATGCGAGCTCAAAATGATTTTTCGTTTACGATCAAGAAAATACAAAGTGACAACGGAACGGAGTTCAAGAATACCCAAGTTGAGGAGTATCTAGACGAAGAAGGGATAAAACACGAGTTTTCAGCACCTTATTCTCCTCAACAAAACGGAGTAGCCAAAAGGAAGAATCGAATACTCATTGAGATGGCGAGGACAATGCTTGATGAATACAAGACTTCAGATCGGTTTTGGGCTGAAGCAGTCAACACCTTGTGTCATGCCATAAATCGTCTCTATCTTCATCGCCTACTCAAGAAAACATCATATGAACTACTCACGGGTAACAAGCCAAATATTTCATACTTTCAAGTTTTTGGTTCTAAATGTTATATTTTGAACAAGAAGCCTAGTACTTCAAAGTTCGCTTCCAATTCTGATGAAGGTTTCTTACTTGGCTATGATTCGAACTCCTACGCCTATCGTGTCTTCAACAAGGCCTCCGGACTTGTTGAATTAGCACGTGACGTAGTGTTCGATGAAACTAACATCTCTCGAGGAGAGCAAGTTGTTCAATGTGTGCTAGATAGAGAAGAAGCTCTATGTCAAGCGTTGAGAAAAATGGTGTTGGACGATGTTCGACCAGAAGAGCCACCTCCAAATGCGAATGAGGAAGAAGAACCACAAGTGGAGGAAAATGATCAAGGGGGAGCTTCTACACATGATCAACCTCATGAAGATCAAGGTGATCAACACATCAATAAAGGCAACCATCCAGGGGGAGAAGAAGATAATGACAATGAAGACTCAAGACCACAAGTGCCACACCCAAGAGTACATCAATGCATCCAAAGAGATCACCCCGTCGACAACATAATCGGTGACATCCAAAAGGGAGTAACAACTCGATCTCGTATAGCTAATTTTTGTGAACATTACTCGTTTGTATCCTCTTTGGAACCACACAGGGTGGAGATGCTTTAAAGGATCCAGATTGGGTGGTGGTGATGCAAGAAGAATTGAACAACTTCAAAAGGAACAAGGTGTGGGAACTTATTGAAAGACCCAAGTTCAACATCGTTGGCACTAAATGGGTCTTCTGTAACAAGCAAGACGAACACAGCGTGGTGACAAGGAAGAAGGCGCGACTTGTGGCCAAAGGGTATTCACAAGTCGAAGGTTTGGATTTCAACGAGACTTTTGCTCCCGTAGCTAGGCTTGAACCGATTCGAATATTACTTGCATATGCTACTAAGCATGATTTTAAGCGTTATAAAATGGATGTGAAAAGTGCCTTTGTCAACAGAGCGATCAAGGAGGAGGTATACGTGGAGCAACCCCTCGAGTTCGAAGATCAAGAGTTCCCTGACCATGTGTTCAAACTGCGTAAGGCTCTCTATGGCCTCAAACAAGCTCCTAGAGCTTGGTATAAGTGCCTTAGAGATTTTTTGATTGAAAATGGATTTAATATTGGTAAAGCTGATTACACTTTGTTTGCTAAGCATTTTCATAATGATCTATGTATCTGTCAAATTTATGTTGATGATATTATATTTGGCTCAACCAACAAATCTTTTTGTCAAGAGTTTAGTAAGATTATGACAGATAGATTCGAGATGTCCATGATGGGAGAGTTGAGATATTTCTTGGGATTCCAAGTGAGACGACAAAAGGAAGGAACGTTCATAAGACAAACAAAGTACACTCAAGACATACTTAAGAAGATAGGAATGGAAAAGCAAAGCCAATAAAGACTCCCATGGCGACAAATAGACACTTGGATCTCAATGAAGATGGACCAAACTTGGATCAAAAGGTATATCGCTGCATGATTGACTCCCTACTTTATTTATGTGCATCTAGGCCTGATATTATGTTGAGTGTGTGTTTGTGTGCAAGATTTCAAGTCAATCCTAAGGAATGTCATTTGACAGCCGTAAAGAGGATCTTGCAATACTTAGTTCATACACCTAACCTAGTCCTTTGGTATCCTAAAGGTTAAAAGTTCAATTCATTAGATACTCTGATGCAGATTAAAGTAGATAGAAAAAGTACCTCCGGTACTTGCCAATTCCTAGGTAGATCCCTAGTTTCTTGGTCCTCCAAAAAATAAAACTCCATTGCCTTATCCACGGCCGGAGCGGACTATGTTGCAGCCGGGAGTTGTTGTGCACAACTCCTTTGGATGCAACAAACTCTAAGGGATTACAGTGATAATATGAGTCGTATTCCACTCCTTTGTGACAATGAGAGTGCCATTAAAATTACCCATAATCCCGTTGAGCACTCTAGGACCAAACACATAGACATCCGACATCACTTTTTGAGAGATTATTCTATGAAAGGCGACATAACCATTTCCCATGTCAAGACTGAAAAACAACTAGCCGATATCTTCACCAAGCCACTTGATGAAAAACGTTTTTGTGAGCTCTGAAATGAACTAAATATCCTTGATGCTCGGAATGTGGCTTGAAAGCTTGCATACCTGTATGCCGTCTTCAAAATCTATTGATTGTGTTTGAAAATCATCTCTCTCTATTTTCTCTGAAAAACTATGTTAATTACATGATCTTGGTGAATTATGGTCATAGTTTGATTGTTGTATATTTATTGATCATATTCATTAAGATTATTTGTGTGTTTTGCCCCCTATTTTCTTTGTAATCACCTTCGAATATATACGAATGGTCTAACTGCTTCTGTTCTGGTGACCACGGACTAGTACGTGGTTACCCGGACTAGTCCGCACAATGCAGACTAGTCTGCAGAGTTTCGGTAGTCCGGACTAGTCCGGTCTGACCACGGACTAGTCCAACTTTTCGACTCCATAACCCTAGGGCCGCCAAATACAAATCTTCTTCATCCTCACAACTCACCTCACGTTCTCTCTCCTCACCCAAGTGCCCCTAAGGTGATTTGGCGATTTCTCCACCAAATTTTCTCAAATCTCTGTTGGAAATGATCTTCATTGCAAGGGGATCAAGGACCCCGGACTTGTCCGCATCAAAAACTCCTTCAACTCCACGAATCGAAGGATTTGGTAGATTTTCTCCCAAACCCTAGAACCTTCGATTTCTTTTGTTTTGGACCAAGTAGCTTAGCTCCTCTAGTCTATACATGATTCCTTGATGTATTTCAACTATCTCTAGTCACTTTTGCATTGACAAACTCCATTGCCTTGTAAGTTAGGGTTTGAGCAATTGAATATCGGACTAGTCCATTCTCAATGCAGACAAGTACGGTACTCCATACTAGTCCGCACTTGAGCACCGGACAAGTCCAATTTTTGACTGGTCACAACCCTAATTTCCTTCTACTCAATGCATTCCCTTGCCATCAATCCTTATCTATGTCATGTATAACATCCTCCTCAGGACAATGTGAATGTGGCCTAGAGGGGGGGGGGGGTGAATAGGCCTTTTTGAATTTTGGTTAGAACCTGCAACACTTAACAGACTGATCAAATCACGAGATATCAGACTAGTCCGGTAAAGTGCGGACTAGTCCGGTGCGTGCAGACTAAATTGATCAAGTTTTATCAATGATCTCAATACAAACACAGTACGCAGCGGAATATATTATGTAACTTGCGAGTATTGAGTCAACACAACCAAGTGTAATGCAAACAAATTCTTGTTTCAAAGTTTTAACGTAGGTTATGCAAGATTGACAAAACCCTAGAACACAATATTAAAATTAAGAACAAGTTTGACACACGATTTTATCCCGTGGTTCGGTTCCCACAGAGGAAACCTACATCCACATTGAGGATACCACGAAAGGATCGGGTCTTCACTGACCCTAACCTCGTTGAATCGCCACGAAGGCCAGTTCTTCTTCCACTATCACAAAGGAGAAAATACCAAGTTCAAGGGGCCTTCTCACAAGTTGAGGGCTCCCCAAGATTACAATTCAAACACCACCAAGAACACACTCGCAAGATGAATAAAGAAACCACAGGAGTATGTTAGATATCAAACCCAAGAGCTCAAAAGTGTAGAATCGTGTCTCTCCTTTGATCCAAGGTGAATCCTCAAGGGATTGATCTTTCTTGCATTGGATTTCGTGGAGAGATGTGTTTTCTAGGCTCTTGGAGGGTGTGATGGCGCAGGCGGTCGAGAGTTATGATAGTTGGGCCGTGCGCATCTATTTATATTAGGGTTTTCAAAAGTTACTTTTAGGGTTTTGAGGGTCCGGACTAGTACGGTGTACAGCATGCTGGAAACCATAAGTGTCCATAAATATCGGACTTGTCCGGCTAGGAGCGGACTTCTCCGATTTTAGTCAGAACGGTTTCCAGACTTGTCCATGCTTATATTGGACTTGTCCGGTGGGGTGATGCCCTTAGTGAATATAGGACAAGTCCGCACTTGGAGGACTTGTCTGATTTTAGTCAGAGGCACTATCGGACTAGTCTGAACTTTTTGGACTAGTCCGGTGCGGACAAGTCCGCATTGGCTGGACTTGTCTGAACCTGTCCAGATAGGATATCGGACTAGTCCGGTGTATATCGGTCTAGTCCGTTTTTCCTGTGAAATGTGAAGTGTGTGAGGATTTTTGTGCTTGAGCTCTTGGGATTTGTTACACCAACACAATCCCTACACAATGATGTATTCTATTAAGCCCTTGAGCTCTTTTCCGAATTGATCCTCATTCTCCTTTCTTTTTGGCACTTTCTTCATTCTTTCATTAAAACCTGCGCTCATATCAATAATATAGTTAGGATCTCATTTGTTTGTGATAAATCAACCAAAACCCACAAGGGATGCCTAGATGCACTTTCAATCTCCCCCTTTTTTGGCGATTGATGACAACCAATTGAGATTTCACAAAATATGATAAAAAATGCAGAATTTTCATAAAGTGTGCACATATGAGCATGAAACTTATTTAGCAATGACAACATACGACATATGTGCACTCTTTATGGTGGGATGCAAAACTAAATGAGTGAGAGCAGTAATCATGATGACAGTTAAATAATTGACATCAATATATCAATCAACAAGCATATATGTCAATTATAAAGCGAAATCACAAATTTCATGAATATGAGCATAAATCATTCATAGCATTTCATCACAGGATTAAAAGTACCAAAAGAGCACAATATTAAGTCTTACAACCCAAAAGACATAAAAAGATGCATAAGAGAGGCTCTCATCTCTCAACCTACAGCTAAGACCTAATGACTCCTTCTCAATCTCTCCCCCTTTGGCATCAAGACACCAAAAAGAAGGAGTGGAGGGATCTAAGATCATTAGTCCCCGCTGTCGGTCCTCTCATCATCTTCGTCTTCATTCTTGGGCTGAGGAGGAGGAGGAGGAGGAGGAGCGGATCCACTCGAGCCCCCAATGCCAAAATAAGCAAGCTCAGAGGGAGTCAAGGGATCGAGCTCGGTGAAATCTGAGGTTGAGTCATCAGAAATGACTGGAGATCCAATGGGCTCGATCTCCAGCTTTTGGCAAATGTGCTTCACATTCTCTTTGACGTATCGCATATCGGCCTTTCTCGCCTTGTTCAGCTTGTGCATGTTCACTTCGGCTTTCTTGCAAGAGGCAAAAATAGCTACCAAGTACTTCAAGATGCCACTAGGGGACCCTTTTTGGGGAGGGGCCCTAGTGGTGGGATCAACCCTTGCATCACCTCCGTCTCTCCTTGGTGCCTCTTCACTAGACACCAGAGAAGGAGCAACTTGGATTGTTGCTAGAGGAGGCTTTTGTGGCCTCAATGGAGTGTGCTCCACATCCTTCACAAATTTTATCCCTGTGACCTTCTCAATCATAAACATCAAGTAAGGTGCGTAGCCACATGACCTGTTTGGAGTGCAGGAGATGTTCACCATGTCATTCCAGATGTAATCAAATACATCGAACCTCCTGTCTTTGCCAATCACTTTCATCAGTGTCCTAAGATAGCCTTGGACACTTCCAACATCCCCATCCTTTGGGCGATAGTCTTCGTAAGAACCCTGTTGAGGACCACAAAGAATGGCTTCATATTCTTGGTGGAAGTAGGGTTGAAAGTTTAACGGTGTCATAAAGAAACTTCATCTTGTCCTTCTCAAGGACACCAATGTTGTGAATGATCAAGTTTTCATTGTTGGAGCTATCAAGATGCAGCAATCTCGCAAATTCGTCATAGGTAATGGTCTACTAGGATCCATGAGTCATCCAAGTCACCCTTTCTTCCTCATCACTGGCAAAGTGGCATGTAGTGTAGAACTGAGCAATGACCTCATCGTTCCAGTTGTTCCAGAAGGCAAAGAGATCCTTCAAGCGATGAATTTCAATTGCTTGAACTACTTCATCAAAGGCCGAGCAGCTCTTCCTTTCAAAGTGCGCCCAATCAATCCATTGGCTGCGCACCACTGGATTCTTCATCGTGAGGTAGACAGACTTATAGAAGTCCGCATAGAAGTTGCTCCAGAACCTTACATCAGCTGCTTGCTTGGGTCGGCTTTAGCAGTCCACATTTCTGAACTTGGAAGCAGTGTCACTTCCTTTGCCATTGAACCTCTCCTCGGAGGGATCCCGGGTCCCTTGCCTTGGAGCTGTCATCTTGAGAGGGCCAATTGGGCCCGTGGCAATCCCTTTGCCCTTGCCCTTAGCTTGGTGAGCCATTGCCGAGCTAGGGCCACCACCAGCTCAAGCCTTGGAGGCAGGCTTCTTGGCGAGCACCTTTCATCGAGCCTGAGGTGGAGAGGGAGCTGGCTCAGATGGGCACTCTTGGCGCTTCTTGCCTTGGTCCGTCGAGGACCGAAGCAAGGCTTCTTGATCCATCTCGGCCTCGAAGTCAGAGATTTCGTCGTTGGTGCTCGACATTGTCCTCAGAATGGGTTACACAAGGTATGAATGAGAATGGATGGCAAGGAATTGCATTGAGGAATAATTAATTAGGGTTGAGTTCAGAAAAAATCGAACTAGTCTGCAGGGGCGGACTAGTCTGGGTAACCACGAACTAGTCTGTGGTTACCAGAAAAGAAATGCTTAGCCCATTCGTATATATTCGAAGGTACTTATTAAGAAAATAGGGGGGCAAAGAAAATCAAATAATCTTGATGAATATGATTAGTAAGCATACACCAATCAAGCAATGATCGTAATTCATCAAGATCAAGTAGTTGAAATACTTTTTGGAGAAAATTGAGCAAGATGATTTTCGCAATTCAAACAATATATTTTGAAGAGTTCATACAGGTATGCAAGTTTCCTAGCCACATTCTGAGCATCGAGGATATTGAGTTCATTTCGGAGCTCGCAAAAACATTTTTCATCTAGTGGCTTGGTAAATATATCAGCTAGTTGCTTTTCGGTGTTGACATGGGAAATGGCTATGTCTCCTTTCATTGAATGGTCTCTCAAAAAGTGATGTCGGATGTCTATGTGTTTGATTCTAGAGTGTTCAACCGGATTATGAGCAATTTTGATGGCACTCATATTATCACAAAGGAGTGGAATACGGCTCATATAGTAACCGTAATCCCTTAGAGTTTGTCGCATCTAAAGGAGTTGTGCACAACAACTCCCGGCTGCAACAAACTCTGCTTCGGCCGTGGATAAGGCAATAGAATTTTGTTTCCTGGAGGACCAAGAAACAAGGGATCTACCTTGTAATTGGCAGGTGCTGGAGGTACCTTTTCTATCTACTTTGCATCCGACATAATCTGCATCGGAGTATCCAATGAGATTGAACTTGGAACCTTTGGGGTACCAAAGGACTAGGTTGGGTGTATGAATCAAATATCTCAAGATTCTTTTAACGGCTGTCAAATGACACTCCTTAGGATTGGCTTGAAATCTCGCACACAAACATACACTCAACATAATATCAGGCCTAGATGCACATAGGTAGAGTAAGGATCCAATCATGGAGCGATATACCTTTTGATCCATGCTTGGTCCACCTTCAATGAGATCCAAGTGTCCATTAGTATCCATGGGGGTCTTGATAGGCTTCACCTTGTCCATCCCGAACTTCTTGAGTATGTCTTGAGTGTACTTGGTTTGGCTTATGAACGTCCCTTCCTTTGGTTGTCTCACTTGGAATCTCAAGAAGTACTACAGTTCTCCCATCATAGACATCTCAAACCTATCTGTCATAATCTTACTAAATTCTTCACAAATGTATTTGTTAGTTGAACCAAAGATAATGTCATCAACATAGATTTGACAGATAAAGAGATCATTGTCAAAGTGTTTTCTAAATAGTGTATAATCTACTTTTCCAATCTTGAAACCATTTTCAATTAAGAAATCTCTAAGACACTCATACCAAGCTCTAGGAGCTTGTTTGAGGCCGTAGAGAGCCTTACGCAGTTTAAAGACGTGGTCAGGGAATTCTTTGTCTTCAAAACCGGGAGGTTGCTCCATGTACACCTCCTCCTTGATTGGACCGTTGAGGAAGGCGCTTTTCACATCCATTTGGTAGAGCTTGAAATCATGGTGAGTAGCATATGCAAGTAATATTCTAATATATTCAAGTCTAGCTACTGGAGCAAAGGTTTCATCGAAATCCAAACCTTCGACTTGTGAATACCCTTTGGCCACAAGTCATGCCTTGTTCCTTGTCACCACCACGTGTTCATCTTGTTTGTTGCGGAAGACCCTTTGGTGCCGACGACGTTCGTGTTAGGTCTTTCAACGAGTTCCCACACCTCGTTCCGTTTGAAGTTGTTCATTTCTTCTTGCATCGCCACCACCCAGTTCGGATCTCTCAATGCATCCTCAATCCTACATGGTTCCAAAAAGGACACAAAAGAGTAATGCTCACAAAAGTTAGCTATGCGACATCTAGTTGTTACTCCCTTTTGGATGTCACTGATGATGTTGTCGATTGAGTGATCTCTTTGGATGCATTGGTGTACTCTCGGGTATGTCATTTGTGTTCTTGTGTCTTCATGATCTTCTTCTTCTCCCCCTATATAGTTGCCCTCATTGGCTTGTTGATCATCTTCGTTTTCTTAAGGTTGATCTTGTGCGGAAGCTCCCCCTTGATCATTGGCCTCCACTTGCGGTTCATCTTCCTCATGCACATGTAGAGGTGGCTCTTGTGGTCAAACTTCTCCCAACGCCATTCTTCTCAATGCTTGACAAGGAGCTTCTTCTCTATCTAGCACATATGGATCAACTTGCTCCTTTTGGGAGTCGTTAGTTTCATCGAACACTACATCACACGCTACTTCAACAAGTCTGGAGGTCTTGTTGAAGACACGATAGGCGTAAGAGTTCGAATCATAGCCAGGCAAGAAACCTTCATTGGACTTCGAAGCGAACTTTGAAGTCCTAGGCTTCTTGTTCAAAATATAGCATTTAGAACCGAAAACTTGAAAATAAGAAATATTTGGCTTGTTACCGGTGAGTAGCTCATAGGATGTCTTATTGAGTAGTCGATGAAGGTAGAGTCAGTTTATGGCGTGGCAAGCGGTCTTAACCGCTTCCGCCCAAAACCGATTGGAGGTCTTGTATTCATCGAGCATTGTTCTCGCCATCTCTATGAGGGTTCGTTTCTTCCTTTCGGAAACTCCGTTTTGTTGAGGAGAGTAAGGTGCTGAAAACTCGTGCTTTATGCCTTCTTCGTCTAGGTACTCCTCAACTTGGGTGTTCTTGAACTCCGTTCTGTTGTCACTTCGAATGTTCTTGATCGTCAATGAAAATTCATTTTGAGCACGTTTGAAAAACTTCTTCAAGGTTCATTGAGTTTCTGTCTTATCATGCAAAAAGAAAACTCAAGTGAAGCGCGAAAAGTCATCAACAATCACTAAACCATATTTGTTATCGCCTATGCTTATGTAAGCAATTGGATCGAAAAGGTCCATGTGAAGTATCTCGAGCGGTCTTGTTGTAGTCATGATGTTCTTCGCAAGGTGAGGTGCTCCAACTTGCTTCCCGGCTTGGCACGCGCTACAAGGCTTGTCTTTTTCAAAAACAACATCCTTCAAACCTCGGATGTGATCGCCCTTGAGGACTTTTTGAAGATTCCTCATACCAACATGCGCTAGCCGTCTATGCCACAGCCAACCCATGTTGGTCTTTGCAATAAAGCATGTGTCATGTTTGGCTTTATCTTTGTTGAAGTCAACAAGGTAAAGATTTCCCTTTAACATACCCTTGAATGCAATGGAACCATCACGCCTTCTAGAGACGGTCACACCCTCATTAGTGAACAAGCAATTATAACCTTTGTCACATAATTGAGATATGGACAGCAGATTATAATCTAAGGAATCAACATGTAACACATGAGAAAGAGTATGTTGAGATGATATGGCAATTTTATCGGTACCGAGCACCTTTGCTTGACTATTGTCTCCAAAATAGATGCCCTCGCTTGGATCCTCATTTTCTTCATACTCAATGGACATCCTTCTTTCTCCGGTCATATGGTTGGTGCAACCACTATCTAGCACCCATTTCGATCCACTGGAGGAATAGGCCTATAAAAACAAATCATGCCTTGGTTTTAGGTACCCAAGCTTGCTTGGGTCCTTGGAGGTTAGTTACAAGAGATTTGGGCACCCACACATGAGACTTGGTATTCCCATGGCGTGGCCCAACATAATGCTCATAAACTTTACCAAAAGTACTTCTCATTAGAACATAAGATGCATCGAAAGTCCTGAATAATAGTTGTTGTTTATATACAGAACTAGTCTTGGAAATCGGACTTGTCCGGAGGACCGGACTTGTCCGTGTCCGGACCGGACTAGTCCGGTGATCATATGTGTTGACTTTGGACTTTCCAGCTTGAGAGGGTTTTCCCTTTACAAAGGCAATGCTCTCCTTGTTATGGTTATGGCTTCTAGCATATTGCTTTTCACCATAAGAATAACCAATGCCATATTTGACATTAGGAGGTCTTGTGACCAAGTATGCACTACGTGCATATTTGATCTTCTCCTTGTCAAATATGCCATTTTGGGAAGGATGCTTGTCCTTGGCAGAGGTTGACTTATCTTTCAAGCTAGTGTCAGTTTTAGCACATGAACAAGTAATGATGGCTTCAGTTTTAAGTGGTTGAGAAGGTGAGATTGAAGAGGATGAGGGGTCACTTTGCTTGAGTGACTCAACTTGTACCTCAAGTATTTTGTTAACCTTAGATAGGTTAGCAAGTTCATCCTTGATGGTGGTGTTAGAGTCGCTTAACTTCATGCAAGCTTCCTTGCTTGAGGCTAACTCAAGTTCCAGTGACTTGCCTCACTCCTTTTCATGTTCGAGAAGTTTTTCAAGTTCAACATACTCCTCCTTTTGGGAGATAATCATATATTCTTGACGGTTGATTAACTTCTCCTTCTCAACAAGCTGATCAAGTAGGAATTTCATTTTTGCTGCTGTTTTCTTATCTAAGCCAACTAGCATGTCTTCATTATCACTAGCAGCTTCACTATCACTAGAATAGGAGTGCAAAGAAGAGGATTTGGTTTCTACCTTTCGTTTACCTTCCTTTGCCATGAGGCAAGTGTTGTTGACCTTCCATGCGCCCAAAGTTGGGAAGACGGTGGACTTCTTGGATGTCTTCTCAATGGCTATGCTAGCCATCTCCTCTTCCTCTTCGGATGAGGACTCGTCATTTGAGTCCCACACCTTACCTAGATGTGCTTGTCCAGCTTGCTTCTTTTTCTTGAAGAATTTCTTGGGTTGAGGTCTTTTTTCCTTTGTTTTCTTCGTATGGGCAATCAACTATAAAGTGGTTATATTCACCACAGTTATAGCATGCCCGCTTCAAAATTGGTCTTGACTTCTCTTTATATTTTCCTTCACTTGATTTCCCCTTGTCTCTTCTTCATCATTTTCTTGAATCTCTTCATAAAGAGGATCATGTCCTCTTCGTCGATGTCGCTGCTCTCATCATCGTTGTCCTCTTCTTGTTGAGCTTCTCGAGCTTCTTTAGACAAGGTCTTGCAAGTGGACTTCAAAGCGACCCATTTCTTCTTTGCTGATGGCCCGCTTTTCCATCATCTCAATATTGATGATTTTCCCAAGAAGCTCATCCAGGGTCATTTTCCTGTACCCGGGGCTTTCTCTGATCATCGAGCATAAGGTGACGTTGCGAGGCATGAAAGCTCTAAGGATGAGCTTCACCACCTCGTGATCGTTCCACTTCTTGCTTCCGTATGCTCGCACCTTGTTTATGAGCGTCTTTAACCGGTTGTACATGTCTTGCGGTGACTCATCTCCTTCAATGACGAATCTTCCCAATTCGCCTTCGATCATTTTGAGCTTCGCCTCTCGCACATGACGATCGCCTTCATGTGCAGTTTGCAATGTGTCCCATATCTCCTTTGCAATCTTGAGTCCATCCACCTTGGTGAACTCGTCCCGACTTAGTGATGAGGTGATGACTGCTGCAACTTGGGCATTTCGATGGATTGCTTGCTCTTGGCTAGGCGTGAGCTCCTCATCATCGTCGGGGATATCTATTCCTATAACCACAATGTGCCACAAGCTTGGATTGAGTGAGATCAAGTTCATTTTCATGTTTTTCCTCCACATTGAGTAGTCATTGCCATCAAAGTGTGGGGCTTTTCCAAGGGGAATAGATAGGTAGTGATTATTATTAGAATTTAAATGATCATAATTAAAAGGATATCAGGAGTAGTCGGTGTGACTACTCCCCTTCTTCTTCTTCTCGTCCTCGACCTTCACATTCCCTTTTGAGAGAGCTTTCTTCATTAGGAGTGCCCTAAGTTCAAGCGTCTCCTCATCGTCATCCTCGAAGTCCTGGATGGCATCAAGGAGCTTCTCCAACATTTGAGCTTTTTCGTCTTCAACCTTCTCTTGGTTAAGACTCTTGTGTACATCCTTCATGTACAACTTGTTTTCTTCGAGCGATTAGTCTCTTGTGAAGAAACCCGCTCTGATACCAATTGAGTGTGGCCTAGAGTGGGGTGAATAGGCATTTTTGAATTTTTGTCAGAACCTGCAACACTTAACAAACTGATCAAATCACGAGATATCGGACTAGTCCGGTAGAGTGCCGACTAGTCCGGTGCGTGCGGACTAAATTGATCAAGTTTGATCAATGATCTCAATACAAACACAGTACGCAGCGGAATATAGTATGTAACTTGCGAGTATTGAGTCAACGCAACCAAGTGTAATGCAAACCAATTCTTGTTTCAAAGTTATAACATAGGTTATGCAAGATTGACAAAACCGTAGAATACAATATGAAAATTAAGAAAAAGTTTGACATACGATTTTTTCATGTGGTTCGATTCCCACAGAGGCAACCTACATTCACGTTGAGGATCCCACGAAAGGATCGGGTCTTCACTGACCCTAACCTCGTCGAATCGCCACGGAGGCCAATTCTTCTTCAACTATCACAAAGGGGCAAATCACCAAGTTCAAGGGGCCTTCTCACAAGTTGAGGGCTCCCCAAGATTACAATTCAAACACCACCAAGAACACACTCATAAGATGAATAAAGAAACCACATGAGTGTGTTAGGGATCAAACCCAAGAGCTCAAAAGTGTAGAATCGTGTCTCTCCTTTGACCCAAAGTGAATCCTCAAGGGACTGATCTTTCTTGCATTGGATTTCGTGGAGAGATGTGTTTTCTAGGATCTTGGAGGGTGTGACGGCGCAGAGAGTCGAGAGTTATGATAGTTGGGCCGTGCACATCTATTTATATTAGGGTTTTCGAAAGTTACCGTTAAGGTTTTAAGGGTCTGGACTAGTCTGTGGTGGAGTCCGGACTAGTCCGGTGTGTGGCGTGCAGTAAACCCTAAGTGAAATATCGAACTTCTCTGGCTAGGAGCGGACTTGTCCGATTTTAGTCATATTTTCAGACTTGTCCGTGCTATTATCGGCCTTTCTGGTGTGGTGATGCCCTTAGTGAATATAGGACAAGTCTGTACTTGGAGGACTTGTCCGATTTTAGTTAGAGGCATTATCGGACTAGTCCAGACTTTTTCAGACTAGTCTGGTGCGGACAAGTCCGCATTGGCTGGACTTGTCCGAACCTGTCCAGAGAGGGTATCGGACTAGTACATTTTTCCTGTGAAATGTGAAGTGTGTGAGAATTTTTGTGCTTGAGCTTTTGGGATGTGTTACACCAACACGCTCCCTACACAATGATGTATTCTATTCAGCCCTTGAGCTTTTTTCCAAATTGAATCTTTGACTACATCTGGAATGACATGGTAAACATTTCTTTCACCACTAACCGTTCCTGTGGCTATGCGCCTTATATCATGTTCACGATAGAGAAGGTCACACGAATTGAGTTTGTGAAAAATGTTGAGCACACAGCCTTGTGGCCTCGGAAGCCACCTCAAGCTATCCTTCCCACAGCTCCATCTCCTGTGTCAAGTGAAGAGGCTCCGGGGAGAGCTCAAGGAGATGCAAGACCTGTCTCTAACACTAGGGCCCCTCCTCACAAAGTATCTCCTAGTGGCATTATGAAGTACCTGGCTACTATCTTCGGTTCGTGCTGCAAAACTGAGGTAAAAGTCCACAAGTTGAACAAGGCAAATAAAGAGGACATGAGGTACATAAAGAAAAATGTCAAATCCATATGCCAAAAGCTGGAGATTGAGCCTGTTGGATCTCGAGTTATCTCCCAGGACTCTCCTTCTGACTTCTCAGAGCTTCCACCTTTATCTCCTTTCGAGCTTGCCTATTTTGGCATTGGGGGCTTGACGAGTGGTTCTAATCCTCCTCCTCCTTAGGCTGACAATGATGAAGACGATGAAAGGACGGGCAGCGAGGAGTGAGTTGGCGATGCCTAGTAGATCCCTCTTCTCCTTCTTTTTGGTGCCTTGATGCCAAAGGGGGAGAGATTGAGGGGGAGTCATTAGGTTGTACCAGTGGATGAGAGATGAGAGCTCTATTTGTATCTTTTGCTCTTTGTTACGCTTTTGGTGCTGTAAGATGTCTTTTGATGTTGTAAGATTCATATTATGTTTCTAGTCATGTTTATGATGTTTGTGATGATGCTTTCATATAATCTATGTTTATGATCTGAAATTGGCATACATGCTTAATGTTGATATGATTATGTCAGTTACCTAATTCTCATCACAATTATTGCTCACACACATATAGTTTTGCACCCCACCATAAAGAGTGCACATATGTCTTATGTGTTTATTGCTTAATTTGTTCCAAGCTCATATGTGCACACTTTATGAAAATCTGGATTTTTATCATATTTGTGAAATCTCATATGGTTGTCATCAATCACCAAAAAGGGGGAGATTGAAAGTGCATCTAGGCATCCCTTGTGGGTTTTGGTTGATTTATGACAAACAAATGAGATCCTAACAAAAATGTTGAGATGTGCGTAGGTTTTAATAAATTATGAAGGATGTGCAAACAGAAAGGAGAATGAGGATAAAAATGGAAGAGATCCCAAGATCTGAATAGAATACTTTATTGTGTATGGAGTGTGTTGGAGAAACACACCCCAAGAGCTCAAGCAAAAGAAATCACCCTCACTGCACAATTTTTCACAGGTCCGGTTTAGTCTGATATTCATCAGACTAATCCGATATCTTTCTGTCCAGAAACGGACAAGTCCTCCAAGTGCGGACTTGTCCGCACACAGTCCAGGTTTCACAGCACCAGACTAGTCCGATATCACCACAAACTAGTCCGAAATATTTCTGATTGAAAACGGACAAGTCTGCCCCTGTGCAGACTTGTCTTTAGAACCTCACACTTTACACAAAAACGGACAAGTCTGATATCACCAAGGACTAGTCCGAAAACTCTCTAACTAAAATCGGACAAGTCCCCCAATTGCGGATTTGTCCTAAATTCTAGATGAGGTTCACCACACCGGACTAGTCCGAACACTTCCAGAGACCAAATCGGACTAGTCCCCATATTTCCGGACAAACCCAATATATCAGAACACTTAGGGTTACCCACATGCCTCACACTGGACTAGTCCGGAGTTCACCACGGACTAGTTTGGACATCGCAAAACCTAACGGTAACTTTTGGAAACCGTAGTATAAATAGAGGTGTACGTCCCTACAACCAAAACTCTCGATTCCCTATGCCGTCACACCTCCCAAGAGCCCTAAAAACACATCTCTCCACACATTCTAACCCATAGAAGATCAAATCTTTGAGGATTAGCATTGATCAAAAGGAGAGACTTGTTTCACACGTCTTGAGCTCTTGGGTTTGATTCTCTCGCACACTCTTGTTGTTTACTGCATATATTTCGAGTGTGTTTGGTGGTGTTCATCTTTGTAAATCTTGAGGAGCCCTCAACTTGTGAGAAGGTCCCTTGAATTTGGTTATTTGCCCCTTTGTGATTAGTGACAGAGAATCGGCCTCCATGACGATTCAATGAGGGTAGGGTTGGTGAAGACCCGGTTCTCCGTGGACTCCTCAACGTGGATGTAGGTTTCCTTCGTGGGAATCAAACCACAGGATAAAATCGCGTCTTGTGCACTTTTGTTCTTATTGTTCATCTCATTCTTGGGGTTACTTAATATTTGATAACTTACGTCAAAACATTGAATTAAAAGTTAATTTGTGCCATACATAGTTTCATTGTCGTGATACATCCAATTTACAACTTACTTTCGGCTGCATAGAGTACTTGACGTCAATTCTTCGATCAAACTAGATCGATCTAGTCCACACACACCAGACTAGTCCGATTTCTCTGTATTTGATCAAGTTGTTAAGTGTTTCAGGATCTGATGAAATTTCAAAAGGCCTATTCACCCCCCTCTAGGCTACATTCATGTAACAATATTAAAAACTTACCTCCGCATGCTGCTCCTCTATCAAGTAAGCATCAGAGTCCTTCCCAAATGGACACCTTTGCTGCTCCTGCTCCTGCTACTGCTCCCGGGGGTGCCGCTTGTAGTACGCGTTGACGGCCTGAACCCGGGCGTTTGATGACGCCGCCATCGTGAGCTTTCGAGCGTTATAATGGAACACACGTCTTGCGTGGTCCTCCATGCTCGATTCCTCTAGTTGGTAACTCAACTTTAAGCAAACAAACATTTAAGTGATATGCATTAACAATTCAAACGGGTTGAAAAAAATGAAACAGTTAAACTTACCGTAAAATCGTGCCACACGGCTCCCTGAACCGTGTCGTGGACCGGGTGAGAGACACGAGCATAGTCATCCTACGACAAGGCAGGGAAACCGTCAATGACACCAGGGTAGTGCAACTTCACGATAGCACCCAAGACACTGTTAACCTGCCTGTGGTGTTTCACAGCCCCCGTGACCGATAAGTCATACCAACATCTGCAAAATATATTAAATCATTAAGTAAAGGAAAAAACATCTAATATTTAATATACTATGTACAATTTTTTACCTGTCTTCGACAGGACAAATCGTGATCTGCTTAGGAGTAACCAGAGGAGGAGCCGCGAAGTGGGTCCTCCTTGTCTGTGGACTCTTCTGTGATGTCGCCGCGTCCTGTGACCCTGAAGGCTCTGCAGAACCACTAGAGTCCAAAGGAAGGCTAGCAGTAGCCGACTGCAGAGGGAGTCTAGTGCTCGCCGGCTCCGAAGGGAGGCTAGTGCTAGCGGACTCCTGTAATGGCCCCCTAGCCTCTGACTCGGACAATGAAGACTCTGAGTCAGACTGCACAAAAGAAAAAAAATTGACAATAAATAATTACTAACAAGTGCAATTTATAAAATAACTTTATTGTAAATCGAAATTTACCTCTGTCCGCTAAAAGCACACGTGAGCTAAGGGTGGAGCGTGCGCTAGAAAGGGGGAATGTCGGCTCGAAGGTAACGAGGTCCCTGAGAAAGGGTCTCATGGCAGCTCAAACCCTCTCACTGGCTTCCCCCTCCCCTTCGAAGACATCCTGTTGCAAGGAATACATGATTAATATTCTAAGATAATATACAAAATTAATGTTAAGTTAGTGAATAAAATGTTACTTCATAAATTTCAAAATTCATGAACATCACGGTCGTGCACCCTACTCCTTAAACCAGCCCATCGATCTTCTTCTTCTGCATATCGTTTTTGTTTCCGCAAATCAGCAGGTTCAACTAAGTCATCGATTTGTTTAGTTTCCGATTCTGATTCTGTTTCTACTTCTGTGCCAGTCTCGATATCCTGAGCATCTCCAACTAGGTCACCGAGTCCTACACCGGGCTCGACTGAGAAGGAGTCTGGCAACACTTCCTCTTGGTATACCTCATCAGCCTCAGCTTCCTCATGGTAATCATTATCTCGTTGAACGTATAACTGCTCACGAGGATTCACCTTATGTACCACCAACCAAGCTTTGAATTTATTGCATGGATAAGATAGATAGTACACTTGCTCTACTTGGTGTGCAAGAACTAATGAATCAAATCATTTCAACCGTTCCTTGTGTTTTACTTAGACCATGCCAAATTCGTTTACTTGAATTCCACGAATGGAATCAAACCATTCACAACCAAAGAATACTGCTCTAATTGTCTTGTTTTCGACAAAAGTGAATTCAAGGATTTTTGAATAATTCCGTAGTAATGAGTTTCACGTTCATGTGAATCGATTGCCCTCATCACAACTCCGGTATTACATGTTGCCGCGAGAGGACGAAGAGATTCTAATTAAGTTGTGCAGAATCGAAAGTCGTTGACGTCATATCGATCATAGCTTCTAACGTTAACCAATCCATAGGATAGTTGTCGCAAATCTTCATGGACGTTGACATTTTTTTGCATTGTCCAAGATATGAAGTTATTTGAAAATGTAAGCATTCTTAAGTTATAAGAAAATATTGTTAATATTGATAAGTTAAAGAGAAAATGTTACATGATCTTGAAGTCAGGAAAGAAAATTAGATCCCTCGTTTATTCCTTCCCGTCGAATCTATTCTATTTGTTTGCTCGTGAGTTGATGTCAATGTCTCCAATTTTGCTTGTCGAACATAATGCACGAAAAGATAACCTTTTAGAATAGATGTGTTGCAAAAGATGTTGAAAAGCATAAGTGTATGAGAAACACTTTTTGGAAATATTCATCCATATTAGCGTACATGTAGAAGAAAGCAACACGCCTTTCTTTTTCATTAACGTTGTAGGAAATGTAACTACCAACAGTAGTGCTTCTTGTTGCAAAAATGGAGAGATCGCTACAAGGAGGTTGCTCATCCAAATTGTACTGCATTGCCGAAGTATTAACATTGTGTTCCTCTGCAAAGTAAACACTTGAGCAGTATCCTACTTCCTTAAGAGTAAAAGCTTCGGTGATGCAACCTTCAACCCTTGCCCTGTTAACAACCATTGGTTTCAGATATCTGAGAGATCTTTCAATATGATACATCCACCTATATTGCACGGGACCACCCACTTCCGCTTCAAATGGAAGATTAATTAAGATATGTTGCACTCGATTGAAGAACCCTGGAGGAAATAAAATTTCCATCTTACACAAAAGTACCAGAATCTCCTACTCCAACTCAGTCATCATCTCTGGCATGATTTCTTTAGACAGAGTTTCTTATGGAAGTGCCTAAGCTCGGCTAACACCTTCTACACCGCATCGTCGAAGTAACCTCGAAACATAATAGGCAGAAGTATTTCTATGATTATGTGATAATCATGAATCTTCAACCCAATGAGCTTTCCTGTTTTCACATTCATAGCTCGTCTCAGACTAGCTGCATAACCATCTGGGAATTTCAACTTTTGCAACCATTCGAGAACTTCTTTCTTTTCTTTAGGTCAAAGACAGAAAGGAGTGTGTGGTTTACCACCATTTTCGGAGAGCTCAAGAGTTTGACGGTTACAAAGCTCGACGAAATCCTTTTGAGCCTTTGTAAAAATGTCAGCCAATTGTAAAAGTGTTTTGTAAAAATGTCAGCCAATTGTTGTTCGGTATCTACATGGTGAAGCACAATATTTCTTTTGTCAACATTATCACGGAGAAAGTGATACCTAATGTCAATGTGCTTAGTTCTAGAATGTTGCACGGGGTTTTTAGCAATGCAAATGGCACCAGTGTTATCAGAAAATAGTGGAACACTATATAGATCAACCCCATAGTCCTTAAGTGTTTGAACAATCCAAAGAATTTGTGAGCAAGCACTAGCAACAGCTACATATTCAGATTCAGTTGTGGATTGTGCAACTGATTTTTGTTTTCTAGAGGACCAAGCAACAAGTGAATTACCATGAAAATGACAAGCACCGGAAGTACTTTTCCTATCAATCCTACAACCCCAAAATCGGCATCCAAAAAAGCTTTCAAAGTAATGGTTGATGAGGAAGGAAGAAAAATGCCAAATTCTTGAGTTCCATGTAAGTACCTGAGAATTGATAGGAAAATTGATGATGAGTCCCGATCTTCCGAAAGGTAATGGGTAAGTCGATTGATGGAGATCTCGACGTTGATGATCCGAGGCTCTCGAGTAGAACACGAACAGCCCCTGCAATCACTACACCACCGCTCCGTTGGTTATCAACCGTGCTTCACACGATTGACCTCGCCAAGAAGGCTAATCCCTGCAAGTGCAACCGAGAACACAAGCAAGAACGTAGAAGAAGCAATCTGAAATTGCTGAATTGGGGTTTCACAAACCGAAAAACGGTGATATTATTGATCTAAGCAAAACCCAATTGTCTATGGCGGCTACCATGGAGTATATATAGGTGGGAGGACGTCCAAGGGGGTGTTAGGGTCGTGACCTAACCCTAAGACACGAAAATAATGGACTTACTTGATACAAGGCCCAATGGCCCAATACGGTGGCGCAGCACCCTGACAGATTCTGTACTTGATTTTGTTTCGACGATTCCCGACGACTCCGAAGGAATTTTGACATGGGACCGGTTCCATTGGAAAGGTTATCCTCTCCCCTTTCCGTGCATATGTAGAACGTCCAAAACGGAGTTCGTATGCGTCCTGGGCGTCCGTTTTAGTGCGTACTGCTCCTGGACTCCGAGTTGGATACGATTTGGAGTTTGGTTCGGTTTCCATCTTCTTTGAACGAATTCTCTGGTTTTCCACGTCCCTAATACTCCCTCCAAGTACTCCTTGAACCTCTCCATGGATCCTAATCACAAATAAATTATTAAGTAGCAATCTATGCTCAAAAACATATAAGGAAATATATAAGAATGAGTTCACCTCTGAAATTAATTGTTGTGTATGAACTCTATTGATTGCATCTTGTATATTCAGTAGAGTGTTGTTTGTATCCAAGGTAATGGGTAAGTCGATTGATGGAGATCTCGACGTTGATGATCCGAGGCTCTCGAGTAGAACACGAACAGCCCCTGCAATCACTACACCACCGCTCCGTTGGTTATCAGCCGTGCTTCACACGATTGACCTCGCCAAGAAGGCTAATCCCTGCAAGTGCAACCGAGAACACAAGCAAGAACGTAGAAGAAGCAATCTGAAATTGCTGAATTGGGGTTTCACAAACCGAAAAACGGCGATATTATTGATCTAAGCAAAACCCAATTGTCTAT
Source organism: Tuctoria greenei (assembly GCA_036927565.1). Lineage (NCBI taxonomy): Eukaryota > Viridiplantae > Streptophyta > Magnoliopsida > Poales > Poaceae > Tuctoria > Tuctoria greenei. Next base: position 92,957,152 of record JAYESD010000001.1, read on the forward strand.
GGCGGCTACCATGGAGTATATATAGGTGGGAGGACGTCCAAGGGGGTGTTAGGGTCGTGACCTAACCCTAAGACACGAAAATAATGGACTTAGACTTGATAGAAGGCCCAATGGCCCAATACGGTGGCGCAGCACCCTGACAGATTCTGTACTTGATTTTGTTTCGACGATTCCCGACGCCTCCCAAAGAATTTTGACATGGGACCGGTTCCATTGGAAAGGTTATCCTCTCCCCTTTCCGTGCATATGTAGAACGTCCAAAACGGAGTTCGTATGCGTCCTGGGCGTCCGTTTTAGTGCGTACTGCTCCTGGACTCCGAGTTGGATACGATTTGGAGTTTGGTTCGGTTTCCATCTTCTTTGAACGAATTCTCTGGTTTTCCACGTCCCTAATACTCCCTCCAAGTACTCCTTGAACCTCTCCATGGATCCTAATCACAAATAAATTATTAAGTAGCAATCTATGCTCAAAAACATATAAGGAAATATATAAGAACGAGTTCACCTCTGAAATTAATTGTTGTGTATGAACTCTATTGATTGCATCTTGTATATTCAGTAGAGTGTTGTTTGTATCCATATAAGTGATGTCCTCATCATCCTCCCCTCCTTGAATTGGAGTCGTCCTCGACTCAAGTTCGTCCCCTCTCATGTGTTGGTCCAAATGTGCAACGCCATCAAATCTTCTTGTATGCATGAATGGAGGAGGCCAAGGTGGTGGACGACATAGTGCACCATCTTGATCTTGTCCATCAAATAAGAGTGCACATTCACTTGAGCCAGGATCCCAAACAAATAAATATTGTGTCATGTTTGTAGGTGCAATAATAATGTGCATGATCTCATCATTCTCCCCTTCTTTATGACAAGCCGTCCTCGGCTTGCTCGTATGTCCAGCAAAGAGGCTTGCATTGGAGGTAGAGTAAGTGCTGTCCATAATGCACAACCACAATGAATAATGCTTTTGTTTTCCCTGCTGCAAGGAAAACATACTAGAAAAACTTGAAAATACATTATTAGCGTTAGTACATTCATTTACTTGACCATGTTGTTGCAGCACAAAAGGAGCTTCCTCATTTGAACATATGTAAACTTTATGCACCATAAACATACCACTATGTTCATATTTGCCTATAGCATGAAAAATATTTCTACTTAATAAAGGCAATTCAGATTGTGAAAATATTCTCCTCTCTACAATATTTAGATCACAAAGAGTGTCAAATTCAATATAACCCAAAGTATTTAGAGAAGACAAAAATTTCAGCTCAACATTTTCACATGTAGTTGGGATCAAATGCTTAATTTCAGCACAAGTGAGTGATAAAGTATCAAATTCATTTGGTTGTTCTAGCATAGGTATAATATAATTATCAGCACACAACTCATTTTTGTTATAAGAATCAGTGGGAAAATCAACTAATGGTAAAGTTGTATTATGTAAAGGTTCATCTTGTTGCTGCTCATCGATAGTATGATTGGTAGCAAAATTCAGCACATCTGAAAATGTCATACCGTGGTTAACTGTAGAGCATTGTCCATTAACACTACTCTCATTTTCAGCAAGAAATTCAAATGCATTATGAGTTGACTCATCAAAAAATTCCGAAGAGTTGTTCAACACCTCACTCTCATTTGCATCTCCATTTATTTGTTCATGTTCCTGCAAAAGGTTAGGCAAAGGAGGAGGTACAACAAGAAAATTCTTCTCAAGTTCATGTATTTCATCTTTATAATTAGATACATCAGCAAAAGTTTCTCGCATAAGAATTTTCATATCTTTCCATGTTCGAGGTCTTTCTAAATCACTTAAGTTGTTCCACCAAGTCAATGCAAAACCTACTAATGCACTTGCAACATTTCTAATCTTTCTTTTCTCACACATATGACATTGTCCAAAAATTTTATCCAACTCTATTTCCCAAGCAATATATTCATCGTAACCAAAACCATCATAAGAAGGAAGAGATGGGAGAATGTAATTACTTCTTGTGGAAGGTGTTATAAAGGTGGTCTGAATGTCATGTGAATCCTTGGTTGATGTTTGATTTTTAGTGAGCAACTCTATCGCCATCTTCATCATGTCCATCATCTCAGCATATAATGCATGATTCTTGCTTTTACCTGACATTGTTAGTAGCAAACAGAAGACAACACAAAAAATATGTTATCCCTATCAACTACAAAGGATAATGGAAAAGTGGAAGTGGAATCACACACTCTCAAGCGTCTTACCACGCTCTTACAAGTGTTCTTACCGACACTGCAGGTGGCAAACGGTGGCCGGTATGAAGAAACCAATGAAGCGTGGGATGATTGCAAAGGTGTATCGATTCTGCTCAAGAGTAATGTGTAGCTTGGATGGCACTTTATTTGTAGCAAGGATTAGCAACAATGAAATCAGATAGTAAAGTTGAATAAATGTCCAAAGTATTTGTCAAAGTTGCTGGCCTAAATGTGTTCCTAGTAGTTCAAGCTAGCAAGACATGAGACAAAACTAGATGACACAAAGAATGCAAGCACTTCTGTTTTTTTTGTTGTTTTTTTTTCTTTTTTTGTGCGGCTTTTGTTTCTTGTTTTGCACTTGCCTTTTTCTTTTTTCTTCCTTTTTTTCAGAATGTGCTGCAAGGGAAGAACGCAATGAAAATCAATCCAAGATATCTCGTGTGTCTGTCGCTGATTTTCTGCTCAATCTTCCAAGGAGAAATAGGCACACTTATAGGATCTAAATTGGAAAACTTAGAACAGCAAGATTGTAGATATATCTCTCCTCTTTAATTTCAATATATGGAAGACCAATTTTGGAAAAGAACAATAGGAGATACTGCCTCCGAAATACAGACTGTTCAGAATTTTTAGATCAATAACAGATTCGGATCTAATGCAATTTTGACATCGATAAATGTATATTCTGGGAAAACGATAAGTAAGAAAGTTATAGAGAACTTCTTAAGCTTTCCAGAAAGTACAAGAACTCTAAAATCCGAGTTCGTATGAGTGAGATATGATGAAAATACCGAACTGGACAGAGGCGAATCTAATCTGGACGTGATGATGTGATTCAAAAGGATGAATCACACAATGCAAAACTCAAACTAAGAGCAAAAACACTTTCTAAACCAGCAATATGACTCAACAGCGGACACAAACTCAACAAAACTAAATTGAAGACGAAAGTTGCAAAGGCTCAATGGTGGTTTGGACAAAATAATGAACAGATCTACTAAACTGCAAATTTTGTGGCTTTTTTGTGGACTCTAGGTATGAATAACAAAACTAATGTAATGGATAGATGGATTACCTAACGGGCAACCTGGAAATCTGATACCAATTGATTGGAAAATTGATGATGAGTCCCGATCTTCCGAAAGGTAATGGGTAAGTCGATTGATGGAGATCTCGACGTTGATGATCCGAGGCTCTCGAGTAGAACACGAACAGCCCCTGCAATCACTACACCACCGCTCCGTTGGTTATCAACCGTGCTTCACACGATTGACCTCGCCAAGAAGGCTAATCCCTGCAAGTGCAACCGAGAACACAAGCAAGAACGTAGAAGAAGCAATCTGAAATTGCTGAATTGGGGTTTCACAAACCGAAAAACGGCGATATTATTGATCTAAGCAAAACCCAATTGTCTATGGCGGCTACCATGGAGTATATATAGGTGGGAGGACGTCCAAGGGGGTGTTAGGGTCGTGACCTAACCCTAAGACACGAAAATAATGGACTTAGACTTGATACAAGGCCCAATGGCCCAATACGGTGGCGCAGCACCCTGACAGATTCTGTACTTGATTTTGTTTCGACGATTCCCGGCGACTCCGAAGGAATTTTGACATGGGACCGGTTCCATTGGAAAGGTTATCCTCTCCCCTTTCCGTGCATATGTAGAACGTCCAAAACGGAGTTCGTATGCGTCCTGGGCGTCCGTTTTAGTGCGTACTGCTCCTGGACTCCGAGTTGGATACGATTTGGAGTTTGGTTCGGTTTCCATCTTCTTTGAACGAATTCTCTGGTTTTCCACGTCCCTAATACTCCCTCCAAGTACTCCTTGAACCTCTCCATGGATCCTAATCACAAATAAATTATTAAGTAGCAATCTATGCTCAAAAACATATAAGGAAATATATAAGAACGAGTTCACCTCTGAAATTAATTGTTGTGTATGAATTTTATTGATTGCATCTTGTATATTCAGTAGAGTGTTGTTTGTATCCATATAAGTGATGTCCTCATCAAGAATCCTTTTGACGGATTGACGATGTGAAGCACGTGGGGAGGCTTCAAACCGTGCACAAAGACATACACTGAATTGTAGGTCCGGTCTTGATGCCGTGAGGTACAAAAGTGATCCGATCATGCTTCTATATTCTTTTTGATCCACAGGTTCACCATCTTCATCAAGTTCAAGTGTTATTGTTGTTCTCATTGGTGTTCGAAGAGGCTTGCTTTTCTCCATGTTGAAGTGCCTTAGGAGATCTTTTGATACTTTGTTTGATGTACAAAGGTACCCTCCTTAGTTTGCTTGATTTGCAGCCCTAGAAAGTACGTGAGTTCTCCTATCATACTCATCTCAAATTCTGAACTCATCATAGCTGAAAACTTGGACACAAGATCATGAGAAGCACAACCAAAGATAATATCATCCACGTGCACTTGAACGAATAATGAGTCATTGCCATGCTTAAGCACGAAAAGAGTTTTATCAACCTTGCTCATGGTAAACCACTTTTCAAGTAAGAATGTTTTTAACCTATCATATCATGCTCTAGGGGCTTGTTTGAGACCGTACAATGCTTTGGACTGTTTGTAAACATGATTAGGAAAATCTGAATTTTCAAAACCAGATGGTTGTTTGACATAAACCTCCTCATCTATGTAGTCATTAAGAAAAGAACTTTTAACATCTATTTGATAAATCTTAAAACCTTTAGATGCAGCAAAATCTAAAAAAATTCCTATGGCTTCTAATCTAACAACAGGAGCAAAAGTTTCATAAAAATCTAGACCTTCAACTTGAGTGAAACGTTGAGCAACCAACCTAGCCTTATTCCTAATCACAACCCCATCCTCACTTTGTTTATTTTTAAACCCCCATTTAGTTCCAATAAAAGTGTGACGTTGAGGTGGAGGTACTTGTCGGTACCCTGTGTACCCTATACCCCTTGGGACTACAAAAAGACCAAATGAACTTCACCTGTCTGAGTTGAAGACCCGCGAAGGCCCCATGTGTCATACGAGACCCGACCTGCCTCCCATCAGTGGTTAGTCCCGGTGCTGCCCAGTGTATACTGCAACCGGACCAACATCCCACACATGGGATAGCTCCGGGCTAAACAACTGTGCAGCATCCCCGGACCTAACCTGTACTGACATGTGTACATCTACACCGGACCTACATGTCCCAGACGGAAAGCTCCGAAGCTGCCACGTGTCCAACAGCCGGACCATCAGCCTCAACAATCAGAGTGGTGGACCCCCAACGGTTCGGACCTTCAAGGGGCAATCAAAGACTTCAAGACCCAATTAAGTGTCATTAATACCATATTAATGACACACAATCGGACGGCCCTTAATACCAGTAACGGCACTGTCAAGGCCCGTTACCATGCTATTAAGGGTAATTAACCTCATTAATTGTGTATTAAGCATCAATAACGGCCAGGGCCACATGTCTGGCCAGGCTAACGGTGTAACGACCAGTCCTTGTACTATAAAAGGACTGGTCAGCGATACACAGGGGGGCTCTCCTCTTAGGGAACTCTTGACTCTTAGACACTCTCATACTAGGATCTGACACACGATCACACGTGCTTAGACGCTCAATACAACAACTACACACCTCGTGGAGTAGGGTATTACGCTCAGGCGGCCCGAACCACGTAAATCCTTGTGTCTACTTGCCATCGTGTTTTGAATCTCTGCACGCCCAATACCTAATTACAAACTCTGCGAGCTACCAACAGTAGTATTGGGAGAGTTGCCGAAACAACACTCTGACAGTTGGCATTGCAAGTAGGGGGGTGCCCGAGATTCAAAGATGGTGAACTCTACCGCTGGATCGTTCAACGGCAACCCTACAGCGCAACCTGCTGGAGGCAATCCCTCCAACGTGCAGTAGCTAGCAGGTGCTGTGGCTCCAGCAGGAGTCATGCCTCCGCCACCACTGTTCGCACCGGCAAATCAAGCTGGACAGCGGGATGGGGCGTCTGCGTCGGTCACGGCATCGGCTAACAACAACCCTGAACATGCTCCATGTCGTGCGTGCTCTTCTCCAGCGCCCACCACCTCCAGGTGCATCCCAGGGTGCAATGGAGCAGAGGATGGCTGATGTGGAACATTTAGTTGCAGCAGCAGCCGATCGCATCAAAAACCAAGGTCCTCCCCCCTCGGGGCGGGCCCCATCACAGCATCGGTCCATCTTGGGCAGACTTGGTCCGCACGCTTCCCAATATAGGAGGCGTGCTGCGTCTTAACAAGCGACGTCGCTGCCTTCCGGGTTGAGACGCACCCATACGGTAACCAGGCTTTCAACTCACAACCTCCGGGCAGAGCTTGATCGTCGTTACCGTCAACAGGATGGCTGCGTCCATATCAAGTGCGCTCGTTAAAGGGGAGAGGCTCGAGACAGTCCTGCTCCCAAGGGAGTAGGAGGAGGCCATTCTGCCTTGGCCATGCACCTACGCATGGTCAGATGGCCACAAAAGTTCCGGCCTCACCTGCCGGAGAAATTTGACGGGACTGTCAATCCCGCTGAGTTTTTCCAAATCTACCCCGCCGCAATCCTTGCGACCGGAGGCAACGAGGTCGTAATGGCCAACTATTTCCCCGTGGCTTTGACTGGGACCACCAGGTCCTGGTTCATGATCCTTTCACCCGACTCCATCAACAGTTGGGCGGAACTATGCCAACAGTTCACCGCCAATTTCGGGAGTTCATACACCCGACCAGGCACCGAACTGGACCTTTTTGCTGTCAAGCGGAAGGGGGGAGAGTCCCTGCGATACTTCATCCAGAGGTTCTCCCAAGTACAAAACACCATTCCTTCTATCTCCATCACCTCTATTATTGTGGCATTTATACAGGGCGTACAAGACAAGAAGATGCTGGAGAAGCTGGTGACCAAGGAGATCACCAGCGTCACGGAACTCTTAAGCTTGGCAGACAATTGTGCCAAAGCTGCGGAGGGCCATGAAATGCAATCCCAACCACCTCCGGAGGACAACAAAAAATCCTCCAAGGGTGAAGCCACTACCTCCTGGGGTGGCAAAAAGAAGAAAAAGTCTAACGGCAAGAAAAAGTCGTCGGTCGGCACACCAACTGCTGCAGCTGCCGTAGCTCCGGGTGGCCGGGGGCCACGCCCCAAGAAACGACCTCACCCGTCATCTGAAGATGGTGGCAGCTCCAAGATGTGGTGTCCTATACACAAGTCGAACAGCCACAACCTGGAAGACTGCCGGGAGGTCCAGAACCTTGCCGAGCACTACAACAAGTGCCGAGAAGAAGTTCCTTTCTGTCAAAGGGAAGGAAAACAGAAAGTCGACGAAGCTCCAGCTGAAGAGGAGTTAGGCTTTCAAGACCCTAAAAAGGTCTTGAAGGCTTTTTACACCTCCGTCGATGACAACTCTGACGTCTCCGACAATGAACGTCGGAAAACCATGAACACCATCTTTGGTGGTTCGTGGGACATCACCTCCCACCGTGTCCTCAAGACTATGCGGCGGGACATGGCCTCAGTAGCTCCCACCGCCAGGGCAGAGCCACACCGGAAGTGGATGGACATTGCCATCACTTTCGATGCATCAGACTGCCCTCAGAATATCATCGGAGTTGGCCAACTCCCATTGATGGTATCTCTGACCATCAACAACATCCAACTCCACGATGACGGAGGTTCAAGACTGAACCTCATAAGCTTTGAAGCTTTCATCAAGCTTCAGCTCCGACCTTCGGACCTTCGCCCCTCTCGACCTTTCTCTGGAGTAGGTCTGAGGGCCATAACCCCACTCGGTGCAATCACTCTTCTGGTGACCTTCGGGACCCGGGAGAATTACCGCACTGAGAAGTTGGTCTTCGACGTAGCGCAAATCAACATACCCTTGAACGCCATTTTGGGCAGGCCAGCCTTATACAAGTTCATGACTGCTGCTCATTATGGCTACTTGGTGTGAAGATGCCAACACCAGTCGGTGTTCTCCGGATCCGTGGAGATCGCACTGTCGGAGTGACAGCTCTAGAAGAACTCCACGTGCTTGCTGCAGCGCAGGAGGAAGAATCTGGAAAGGAGCAAGCTCTGAAACCCTGAGCATTCGTCATCAAGGCTCAACCTCCGCACCTCGCATGCAACCAAGCGGCGACACTGACATTCCCGTCAAAGTCGTCCAAATCGGTTCCGACACCGCTCAGACCACCCGTATATCGGTAGGTCTGAATGACAAATAGGAACTCGCGCTCATCACTTTCCTCCGGGCTAACGTCGACGTGTTTGCCTTGCAACCGTCACAAATGCCTGGGATCCCTAGGGATGTGATCGAGCATAATCTAAATATCTATCCTGACACTCGGCCTGTACATCAGAAGCCTCGAAAGCAATCAGTAGAGCGACAGAACTTCATACGTCAAGAAGTGAAGAAGTTGCTCGAAGCTGGATTCATTCGAGAAGTCTTCCACCCAAAATGGCTGGCAAACCCAGTCGTTGTACCCAGGGCCGTCAGGAAGCTTCGGATGTGTATTGACTATACTACACTAAATAAGGCATGTCCAAAAGATCCATTCCCACTACCTAGAATGATCAGATAGTGGATTCCACCTCCGGGTGTGAATTACTGTGTTTCCTAGACCCATATTTTGGGTACCATCAAATCAGAATGTCTAGGGAAGATGAAGAGAATACCTCCTTCATCACAGTAGATGGATTATATTGTTATACTGCCATGCCATTTGGTCTCAAGAATGCTGCTTCAACATTTGTACGAGCTATGTACAAAACTTTTGTAGAGCTCATCAGAGATGTAGTGGAAGTGTATGTCGATGACATCATCATCAAGATCAAGAACAAGGACTCATTCCTTGACACCTTGCAAGCTGTCTTCGACAAGTTGCGAGTCACTCACACAAAGCTGAACCCGGACAAGTGTGTCTTCGAGGTTAGCTCCAGAAAACTTCTAGGTTTCTTGGTGAACCACCGAGGAATAGAAGCAAATTTGGCGAAGATAAAAGCTATTGAAAACATGCATCCACCAGCCCGCATCAAGGACGTCCAGAAGCTGACTGGATGTCTAGCTGCCTTCAGCCGGTTCATCTAAAGACTGGCGAAACGGGCACTACCCTTCTTCAAGATATTGAGGAAGTCCGGACCATTCCAATGGTCTAAAGAAGCAAAAAAAGGCATTCCAGGAGCTGAAGCAGCTCCTCACCACCCTACCGACCTTGGTAGCTCCGAACCCTGGTGAGCCACTCCTGCTTTACATTTCGGCAACTGACGAAGTTATCAGCATGGTCCTAGTTGCGGAAAGACCAGAACCATCTCCAGTTCAGGAATCCAGACCCTTTGGGAGGGTCCGGAGCTACCTGAAGTCGAGTCTGGGTCCCAGCTCCCAGACCCTGATCCTCAAGGCGAGATGCCGAAGGATCCATCTCCTTCAAATGAAGGAGTCACTGCTGCTGAACAAGAAGATTCGAACCCCTCTGGAAGGGTCCGGATCACTTCAGGAGAAACTCCGAGTTTCTCCAATCGGAACTCAAAGGTTCCCAAACAAGGTCCAGACCCTTCCGGAAGGGTCCGGGCAGATGAGGAGGAAGCTCTGGGCCCCTTCAAGAGGGTCCGGACGGTCCAGCGCCCAGTGTACTTTATCAGCAAAGTACTCCATGACGCCAAGACTCGGTACCTGGAGGTGCATAAGCTGCTCTACGCAGTTCTTATTGCCTCTTGGAAACTCCGACACTACTTCCAAGCTCACAAGATTTCAGTGGTAATCTCTTATCCACTACGTGCAATCTTGCATAACCCCAATTCCACTAGGAACATTGCAAAGTGGGCAGTGGAGTTAGCCGAGTTCGACTTTGAATTCGTCCCAAGACAAGCAATCAAGGGTCAAGCATTGGCCGACTTCATGGCGGAATGGACCCCCTCTCCATCAAATCTTGGGGCCCGCAGTGAGCAGAAGTCGGAACCCAAGGTTCCGGTCTTCACTGAGCCTCACTGGACTCTCTACTTCGATGGCTCCGTGCAGAAGCAAGGGGCCGGAGCTGGAATCCTTCTCCTCGTTCCGACCGGGGAGAAGGTTAAATACATGGTGCACCTTGACTTCAAGGCGACCAACAACATGGCGGAGTATGAAGCACTAATTTATGGACTCAAGGTGGCACTATCATATGGTGTCAAGCAGCTATTGGTAAAGGGTGATTTACAGCTTGTTGTAAAACAAGTCAAAGGTGAATGTTGCTGCAACAACCCTCAACTAGGTGCATACCTACTTGAAGTCCAGAAGCTTCAGAAGGACTTTGACGTCCTGGATCTTTGCCACGTCCAGCATCTCAACAGCGCTGAAGCCGACGAACTCTCGACGAAAGCTCCAACCGGGGCTCCAGCTCCCGACGAAACCTTTGTTCGGAGGTTGTCTAAGCCTACAACTCAGCCTACCGAACTGAGCAAAGGGGGCAAGACTAGCACCTCGAAGCTGGCGGTCCCGATGGCCCTGTTACCATGGAGTCCATCAAGGGTCATAGGTGCTGCAGGAAGCTCCGAGCAACCCAGCACGCAAGACTCAAATCCTCAAGCTAGCTTTGATGCATCAATCTCGGAGATCCGGAGCTACTTGAAAGACAATTTCCTTCCTGAAGATAATGTATCCGCTGTCCGGATAGTCAGATTGGCTAAAAGATACACACTGGTAGAAGGGGATCTCTACCAGCGTGGTGCCAACGGCGTCCTAATGCAGTGCATTACAAGTGAAGAAGGCTGCGAGCTCCTCATAGAAATCCATGGAGGCGAGTGTGGGAACCATGCGTCCTCCCGCACGCTGGTCGGTAAAGCCTTCCGGCATGGCTTTTACTGGCCTACAACACTCCAGGATGCAACTGAGCTAGTGAAGAAATGCGAAGCATGCCAGTTCCATGCGAAACAAATTCACACACCGGCTCAGCCTCTACAAATGATACCTCCTACATGGCCTTTCGCTGTGTGAGGGATGGATATCTTGGGACCTTTCCCAAGAGCCGTCGGAGGTTATAAGTTCCTGTACGTTGCCATTGACAAGTTCACCAAATGGCCGGAAGCAACTCCAGTTGTGACAATAAACAAGCAATCAGCTATCAACTTCTTGCAGTCCATCGTATGCAGATTTGGAGTCCCACACAAGATCATAACTGATAATAGGACCCAGTTCACAAGCTCTGCATTCCAAGGATATTGCGAAGACCTCGACATCCAAGTCAGCTACGCTTCCATAGCTCACCTGGCAAGCAATGGCCAAGCCGAGAGAGCAAATGCAAAAATCCTAAAAGGACTCAAGACACGCACATATGAGCTCCTGAAAAAACATGGAGCCAACTGGATCGAAGAGCTTCCGCCCACTCTGTGGGCCAACAGGACAACTCCAAATTGGTCAACTGGAGAGACACCCTTCTTCCTAGTGTACGGAGTTGAAGCAGTCCTTCCTCCGGAAATCACCTTGTGGTCTCTCCGGGTCTGGACCTTCAACGATGCCGCGCGGGACCAGCTCCGGCGCGAAGACCTTGACCTCCTTGAAGAGGGAAGGTGCCGAGCAGCTGTTCGGAATGCCTGATACCGCCAAGCTCTTCGGCGCTATCACCAAAGGCATGTTCACAGCCGACAGCTCGAGGAAGGCGATCTGGTGCTACATAGAATACAAACTTGCGAAGGGTTAAACAAACTCTTCCCCAGCTGGGAAGGACCTTTCCGAGTGATCAAAGTATCCCGTCCCGGATGCATTCGCTTGGCAACTAAGGATGGGAAACCTCTCCCTAATCCTTGGAACATTGAGCACCTCTGTATGTTCTACGCTTAATATCACAGAGGTGAGTCTGTAGTTACATGTGATGTATTTTATAAAGTCATTGTTCAGAGTCGGGTAGCTCCTCCGGGTGAACAGCCGGACCTTCCCCGGAAGGTTCGCAAAGTTCAGGCAACACTTGTCATGATCTTAGAACTAAAAGTGTAGCTAGCTACCTTGGGTCAAACGAGAAACAAAACACACTTAGCCTGGTTCCGTACCCTAAGAGTGTACTTGTTTCCCCTGTACCCCGGACCTATAATGAAAGACATCATTGTGTGAAAATAGACTCCACGTGCATTTATTTTGTACAGGCTCAATATTTTTTATTTTTCTCTTTCTTGTCTATAACAAAGTTGTGCAATTCTTAAGAAACTTTAGCTCGACCAGTTCACATATAATTCAAGTCGCATTGTCAAATGTTTGGGGTCTAAACATTGTTACTGAATGCCGCCAAGCCAATCTAGGGCCGAAGTGTGCTATCGACTTAGCCTGGTCATGCACCCTAAGTACGCCACTCTACCTACACCCCGGCAGGCCGAAGTAAGGAAAGTCCAGAAACGATCGGACCTGGAGAAAAAAGCCAGTGCACTTAATTGTATTTAGAATTGTGTTCGACCTAAAACTTTCTCGGGAATAGTAAGTCACAATTGAGTTATAGATAGGAAATGTATTTTACTGTTTTTCTTGACTTCAGTGTGTAGGAAAAATAAATATCTCATGGTGATGGCGAATTAACCCAGAGCTATCAAAGCTCCGACATCCCCTAAGGTGGCTTGTTGTTGATGTTTTAACATTGATAGCAAGCGTCGCTGGAGCTACTATGTTCTGGTAAAGCCAGGGGGCCAGCCGTCAACACGAAGAAAAGATGGTGGGAAGACTCCATAGTGGGGTCTGCTGTCGACGCACTGCGTGTTGACAGTGGTCGCTGCCGGAGCTACTAAGCTCCGACAATGCCAGGAGGCCTTCACTATCAAAGACTTTGGACCTACGTTCTACAAGTTCGAAGCACACAAGTCTTCAACAATGTGCTACATCCTCTTGGTACATGTTCACAATCAGATTGTGTACATCTACCAGGGGGCCAAGTGGGACAAAGGTGTTGAAGACAAAAAATGAAATTCACAAAAACTTGGATTTCATTCATCTGGAGACAAGAGATTACAAAATTGTTGAAGAGAACGGATAATACAAGCGGGAGCTACAAAGAGAGAGTCCTAGACCCTATGGAAGAACGAGTTGACCTTCTGGGCAACCTCCGACACGCTAGCTTGGGTGGCTTCTCCCTCTCCGTCGATGGGGTCTTCAAGCACCGGCTCTAGTGGGAACTGAGGGTCCCAGCTTGTGCAGCACGTCAGCACGTATTCTGCAACGTTCTTCACCAGGGATTGTCCCTCGGTTTCCAACTGGTCCACGATGACATCGCCCATCTTGGTGAGCTTGTTTCCTGCCGAACTCAACGCCTGCAATGCCTGGTTTAGCTCGGGCTCCAGATCATCCAGACGCACAGGACTAAAACCCATCAGCGTCAGCGCGTTGCTGGCTTTGCCCAGGAAGTCCCAAACTTGTTGGGACTCTGCATCCCTTGAGCCTCACATCTCCTCCAAGGATCCTCTGGTCACCGCAAGCTCCAAATTCTCCCGGGCATGGCGCTCAACCTCTTTGGTGTTCTGCTGAATCTTTTCAGCAACCTGCCTTTCGAGTTTACCGAGCTCCTCCTCCCGGAGGTGGATCTTGTTCCGGCGGTCGACCAAGTCCTTCTCCCAGCCCCGCACCTTCTTCTCCCTAGCAGCAATTTCATCCTCCCTCTTGTGGAGCTCCTGTCCTCGCTGCCAGTCCTTCTTCTCCTCTTTCTCGCAACGCTAATCCAGCTTCTTGGTATGCTCTGCGAGACTCTTGTCACCCCGAGTCAGCCTCTGAGTGAGCTCTTCCTCCCTCTTCGCGAGGTCATCCCGCAGCTCTAGGAGTTTTTGCTCTTCATCCTCGAGCTTTTTCTCCCGCTCCTCAAGAGCCTCCCAGCGCTTGACGAGACTGTCGTGGATGGCGTTGAGCCTCTCTTCACGATCATTCGTTGCATTATTAGCAACTACGGCCTGTTCATGGATGATCCGAGACTGGTTGTCGAGGGATCACACCATGCTTTCCCTCTCGTCCAGTAGCTGGCTCCAGTACTCCATCTGGGCCTTCTCCTTCTTCACCCGCTCCCTTTCGCCAGCCAGCCTGGTTTGCGCCATCTTGGTCTCAAATTGGAGCCGGTTGTGCTACCTCCTAAGGGTTTGACACTCCTCCTCGAGGGCCTTTCTGTCGTGGAAGAAGGCTAGCTGCACTTGACGAAGGCTGTAGCAGGCGTTGTCGATAGACAACGACAGAGGGATCGGGTCTGGACTAGCCGGGGCCCCCTCCACGGTTCCAGCGGGTTCTCGATGACAAAAATCAGGTCCCACTCTACAAGAGCGATCCCCTGAGCTTCCACAGTGCTAGGGCCACCCTCCGGGATAGCCTCGTTCACCGCCGAGGAAGGTCCTGCAACAGAAGTTTCAACATCCGAAGTTGGCTCCGAAGGTCCCGCCGCCAGGTCATCAACAACTGGTCCCTCGGGCTGAGGGGCGGCAGCTTCATCTAGGCACCCTGGCTTAGGCGCGGGCACCTCCGGGACCACCACCTCCGGGGCAGGCGTTGAAGATTCGGTCGATGCTGAAGCCACTTCCGGCTCCGACGCTGGCGCCTCCTCAACCGCCAGCTCAGGCGCTAGTGCTTCGACCGTCATGGGCTCGGGCACCGGCACTTCTGTAGCAACCGGCTTAGGCGCCAGAACTTCTTCGACGACCGGCACAAGCACCAGAGCTCCATCAACCACCAGCTCAACTGCCGGGGCTCCATCAACCACCGGCTCTACCGCCGGGGCTTCATCAACCACCGGCTTTACCACCAGGGCTTCATCAACACCCGGCCCCACTGCTGGGGCTTCAACAACAACTGACTCTAGGGCCAGAATCACAGCTACCTCCGTCTCTGAGGCCAGAGCTTCCATCATTTCAGCATCCAAACCCGGTGCTTCAACGTCCGTGGTAGGTGCCGCTGGTACATCTTCATTCCTGTGGTTAGGCACTACAACGGGAGCTTCTGGGGATTAGTCGAGGTCCAAGACCACGACAGCAAGCGCCAGAGCTGTCGCAGCCTCAGCCACCTCTTGATGCGGCGCTGGGATTGGAGCCGGAGCTTCCACCTGCACAGCCTCAGTTGCTGCTACAGGAACCAGAGCTTTAGCCCCTTTCTTGGGTACCCTGTGGATGAAGGACAAAGACACTCAAAACGCAGCTACAACAAAAAAACAACCAACTGAGGTAAAAAACAAAATTTACCTCAGAAGGCTTCTGCTCCAGCTAGCGTGGAACCTCTTCCTCGGATGCTCGAGGACGGACCCTGTCGCCACTGGTGTGTCAGCTCTGGAAGGTTCCCCAGAGCTTGCTGCTGCCCTTGGCATCACTTTGGTTGAGGCCCCCCTTGACCGGGAAGGACCTCCGGACCCAGAGCCTTCAGCTGGCCCTGGTACTAGAGCCACATGGCCGGAGCTAGCACCCCGGGGAGATGCCGATGCTGGAGTGGTTGCCGCCATTGAAGACCTTCCACTTCGGGGAGAAGGAGCCGCTGCGGAAGGAGCAGGTCTGACGGACCTCCCGTCAGAGTGCTTCAGCTTCCTTTTACGGCTCGAGGTCTTAGCCAACTCTTTGTCCTTGCCCACGACTTCAACTCTCTGTCTCGAGGCGGATAGGGGACCACCCTCAGAAGCTTCGGGGATCGCCAACCCGGTGGTCGAACGCCTTTCAACTTCACCGAGGTCATCAAGCACCGGCATCTTCCTCCATAGCTCCCTGCTGAACTCCACCTCCATGTTCAGAGGGAGGAAAGTCGCCGGCGGAGTCAAGTCTCCACCCTCGACATCGATGTCGTGCTGGAACTTCTTAAGGTGAAACTCCAAAGCTGCGCCTTCCATGTTGTACTTCAAACCGGTCTCGATCCGGTCGTCGTCCATCACGCTATTGAGGGCCCGGGAAAGCTTCTCCCTCTTCTTCAGCGGAGCCCACCTGTTGACCAGGAAGTTACAGAATACCGCCCGGGGAGTCACCCCTCCCTCCACGCATTGGCGGATCTTGGTCAGAGCAAGGTTGAAGGCGTCCGATAACACTAGAACTTCGCTCCAAGCTTCAGTATCGATGTTGGCATGGCCTTCGGGCAGCTCCAGCTTCCCATGCTCCTCCACCCTGATGACAATCCAATCCTTCTTCTAGTCGTCCCACTTTCCAGAAGGGAACGACAACAAGTACTTGTACGGGCACTTCTTGCGCTTCACAAAATAATAGAAGCCAAGGTACTCGTCACTTTTGCCAGTGGTGTGGATGGTGAAGAAGGTGCGAAAGAGCTCGACACAGGGAGGAATACCCACCCACATCTCATAGAAGTGGACAAATATCAACACCAGAAGAATGGAGTGGGGGCCAAGGTGGTACAGCTGCAGACCATAGAAGTCTAGAAGCATCAAGAGAAAAGTGGAGAAGGGTGGGATCAGTCCCACCATGGCGTACGCAGAGAAGTACACCATGTCACCAGCGTGCTCCTTCTCGAACGGAAGCTTGCCGACACGAACCTGGTGGTTGAAGAAGTCACTGGACCACCCCATGAGGGCCCGAACCTTCTTCAAATCACCGTCAGTCTTAAGTCAACTCTTGTGGAGACCCAACTCCATCGCAGCACAAGGAGGCGAGAGATGGAAAGCAGGCCAAAGTTTGGAGGATTCAAGCGCAAGTTCAAATGAAGCCGTAAAGAATCCCCAAACGGTGCGCGCTTTCCTTCTTGAGTAAGACCCCGCGATGCTTTGATGGAAACCACAGAGGAGCCGACGATACAATTCAAAAACATCACCCTGCCTATGACAAGGGGGCCCGGGGCCACCCCGACGATCAAGTCGAGGTCCTTACCCTAGGTGAACGGTTGTCATCATGAAAGGCGGGAAGCCCGAGGGCGGTGGCCTGACAGGGCGCGCGGAACCGATACGGTTTTTGTATCAGGAACCGACGACCTTCAATTGCGTGAGATCTACACGCTCAGATCTCACCTGCCGCATCCTGGATATGCCATGCAGCGTTGGTTTAACCGCGAACTACGGCCAATGACACATCTGAAGACCCTTGAAGACATGGCTCAAAAACCGAAGGACTGACCCACCTCCGGCAGAACGACTTCATCCAAAAGGTCTCTCCCAGATGTGGGCCCAGGGGGCCACTGTCAGTACCTTGCGTACTGTATACCCCTTGGGACTACAAAAAGACTAAATGAACTTCACCTATCTGAGTTAAAGACTTGTGAAGGCCCCATGTGTCATACGGGACCGGACCTGCCTCCCATCTATGGTTAGTCCCGGTGCTGCCACATGTATAATGCAACCGTACCAACATCCCACACATGGGATAGCTCCGGGCTAAACACCTATGCGGCACCCCCCGGACCTAACCCCAGACAGAGGGAAGCTCTGGTAGCGACACGTCTACATCTACACCGGACCTACCCGTCCCAGACGGAAAGCTCCAAAGCTGCCACATGTCCAACCGCCGGACCTTCAGCCTCAACAATCAGACTGGTGGACCCCCAACGGCTCGGACCTTCAAGGGGCAATCAAAGACTTCAAGACCCGATTAAGTGTCATTAATACCATATTAATGACATACGATCGGAAGGCCCTTAATACCAGTAACGACACTGTCAAGGCCCGTTACCACGCTATTAAGGGTAATTAACCTTATTAATTGTGTATTAAGCATCAGTAATCGCCAGGGCTGCATGTCGGGCCAGGCTAACGGTGTAACGACCAGTCCTTGTACTATAAAAGGACTGGTCGGCGATACACAGGGGGGCTCTCCTCTTGGGGAACTCTCGACTCTTAGACACTCTCATACTAGGCTCTGACACATGATCACAAGTGACTAGATGCTCAATACAACAACTACACACCCCGTGGAGTAGGGTATTATGCTCAGGCGGCACGAACAACGTAAATCCTTTTGTCTACTTGCCATCGTGTTTTGAATCGCTGCGCGCCCAATACCTAATTATAAACTCTGCGAGCTACCAACAGTAGTATCGGTAGAATTGCCGGAACAACACTTCGACAATACTAGTTTCCAAACATTATTTCTTTCAAAATTTTCTAACTCTTCTTGCATGGCAATAATCCAAGATTTATTAGTGAGTGTGTGTGATATATCTTTGGGTTCAAAAGAAGCAACAAAAGCAGAATGAGCATGAGAGTTTGGATCGCAAAACCTGGACCGTGTGACTTGTTCGTGCAAGCTTCCAATAATTTGTTGTGGAGGATGACTTTTGAGAACCCAGAGGGGAGTGGACACTTCACAAGCTTCTTCTTCTTCATGTTCATCACAAATCGATGAGCTTGTGACTTGAGGAGGATCTGGACCAGCAATGGTGGTCATTGGTGCTGGCTATGAATCAAAATTAGGAGCTCGAACAATGTCATTAGCTGCTGAATTTTCAGGCAGCAGCTCCACCTCTTCCTCATCTTCAACGAAAATGCTCTCCCCCTGCGGATATGGATCTAGACCTGCAATATTTGAGCTAGTACCTGGGCTAGCTTCATCAAAGGACACCTCACAAATCTCCACAATTTTGTTAGTGTCAAGTAAAAGCACACGGTAGCCTCTAGTATGAGATGGATAACCAAGAAACAAGCCATCAACGGATCTAGGTTCAAATTTGTCAAGATTACCATGTTTCTTAACAAATCATTTGCATCCAAAGACCCGAAAGTGTGTAACACTAGGCCTATTTCCAAACCGGAGCTCATATGGTGTTTTACCTAGCTTAGCGTGCAAGAAAACATGATTTGAGACATAACAAGAAGTTGCAATCGCATCAGCCCAAAATTTCCTAGGAGTTTGATATTCATAAAGCATAGTCCTAGCCATCTCAACTAAGGTTATGTTCTTTCTTTCTACAACACCATTTTGTTGAGGTACATATGGTGAAGAAAATTGATGATCTATTCCATTTTCAGAACAAAAGTGATCAAAAGATTGATTTTTAAATTCGGTTCCATTATCACTTTAATTGCTTTTAAAGATCCTAGGGGATCAATTGAAAATCTAAGAAATAAGGTTCTAAAGTGACTAAAAACTTCATTCTTAGATGCCATAAAGTAAACCCAAGAGTATCTAGAATAATCATCAACAATCACAAGAACATACCATTTACCTCCGAAGGATTGAACACGTGAAGGTCATACGGTGTCAAGGTGCAAAAGTTGACCCGATTCAGTTGTCATGATCATTGTGAGAGGAGTATGTGAACCTGCAACCATCTTAGCATGTCTACAAGAAGAGCACACAATTTATTTGTCCCTTTTAAGCTTAGGCAGCCCACGTATGCAATCAAGAGCACTAACACGGGTTAGATGATCAAAGCCTACGTGACCAAGTCTACGATGCCAAAAATATAAGTCCTTTGAATCATTAGCAACTAGACATATATGCTTAGAGGAAGACATATGAAAATTAGCTTTAAAAACTCTCCCAAACCGAGACATGTTAAAAATAAGCTCACTATTTGAATTTAAAACTTTATAGCAATTTTTAGTGAAAATAATTTCCAGATTTTCATCTAGCAGTTGTGAAATAGAAAGCAAGTTGTATTTCAAATTTTTAACAAGTGCCACATCCTTCAAAGTATAGTGATCATTTACTCTAACTGGACCCTTAGCAATTATAGGAGTTGAAGAATTATCGGCAAAAGTAACATTCTCTACACGTGACACAAAAGAGAGGGAGGAGAACCATTCTTTGTTACTGGTCATGCGGCGTGAGCAACCTGAATCCACAATCCAAAAGTTCTCATTCGTCAAGTGTGTAACCTACATAGAAGCACAATATGTTGATGACTCAATACTCGGGTTAGTCAAAAGGCATTTATGAATCCAGTACTGAGTCACACGACGTCCAACAAGAATAACGCGCGAAAGCTGAGATAAAACAGCAGGTTTATGAGCCAAAACTTGAGGATTTTAGTACCCAACTACTGTCCTACGAGATGTTACATGTGTAGCACGAAAAACAGTAGGTTTGGGAGCAAACTTTGCATGCTTTCGGCTCATTCCAGCAGATTGCATGTTCCTATCATTCGGTTTAGCAAGTGCAACGAATTTTGCATGAAAGTTATGAGATCCAGCAATCATTCTTTCCTTTTTCTATTGTTTAGCTACTCTATAAAAAAATCTATGACATGACCATCTCTACCACAGTAGGTACAATGAAATTTAACTTTGTGTTGATGTCAAGATGAGCAAGCAACATTTTTATTTGAAACCGAATGAGACAACACTCCTGCAGATTTGAAAACATTTCTTTTTGTTTAGGAATTGTTTGAATCAAACCACTTCCTAATAACTTTATAATTTTAGGTGGATGTGCCTTAGCATGAGCATGAGAATCAAAACCTAAACCAGTTTTATCATTGCAAGACTTGGAAGAATTCAGCAGAAAGTTTAGGTCCTTATTCCCATTTCAAAACCGATCTAATGTCTTATGCATGTTATCAAGTTTATTGGAAAGATCAAGACAATTTTCACATGAAGTTTTTCCTTTTAGTTTGCAATTGGAACAAAATTTAACTTCATGAGAACGTAAAGCATTGTTCAATATAGAAATTTCATTCATAGCATCTTGAAGTTTCTTATCAATATCATCACAAGTAGAACAATGCAAATCAATTGTAGAACAGGTAGCATTTTTCAAGTTTTTTTTTCAGTGCTGCAAGCTCTCTGCTCTTTTCAATCTCTAACTCAAGTTTATCAAGTGTGGAGATGTGCGCACTTCTTAATGAGGACAATTGTTCATATATTAAATCACATGAGGGACATGCATCATCACTAGGAATCAAAGTTTTTAAACGGTTGATTTCAGATTCTAGTGATTCAATTTTAGTAGCACTATCCCTAAGCTTTTTGTCCTTTTTCTTAACTATAATAGTGGCAAGAGAAATAGCATCACACATTTCTACGCAGGTAGGACATACCTCTTCATTGTCACTGTTGTGTTTTGCATCGTCCATACTTGATCTTGATTTGCCCGCCATGAAGCACAAGTTTGCCAAATCATGATTATCTTCGTCACTTCCAATGTCCACATCGCTTGAGCCAACTTCTTGAAGTGCAGAGATAAAATTGCTCACTAATTGACGTCCTGTAAAACCCTTCTTATTCTTCGTATCTTTTGCAGAGGAGTGTTTCGTCCTTGTTTTCTTTTCATCCCGGGAAGTAGGACCTGAAAGTTTAGGGCAATCTGAACGAAAATTTCCCGTTTTACCACATTCGAAACATCGTTGAGGTCCAGAGCTTCCTTTCCTTCTAGTTCTCACATTTTGCAATGCTTTCTAGAACCTAGTAGAGAGAAGTACTAGCTCCTCCTCTGGAAACTCCTCAATCTGTTCAAGGGTTAGAGAGGACAACAAATCAAGTGTACCACAAGATGAAGATTGGCCAGAGCTAGACATATCACGTTGAGAAACAAAAGCAATAGACTTGTTGGGTTCTTACGTGATATTATGTCAATTTCATGAGTTTTTGACTTGGAATATAGCACATCTAAACTAAGTGTAATCATGACAGTAGATTCATGAGTAGATGACTTTTATCTCCCAAATTGACATATCTAATGCACTTAACAATTGCCTAGCATTTTTAGCATCTGAAAAATTAACATTGACACTATGCAATTTGCTGAGAATTTTATTAAAGCGAGCAAAAAGGTCATCAATAGACTCACCGGGTTGCATCTCGAAGCGCATGTATTCTTTCTTGAGCATGTCTTGCCTTATTTCCTTGATCGTGCTGGATCCTTCGTGGTAGTCACAAAGTGCTTTCCACACATCATATGCAGATCGGAGGTGTGCAACACGGTCGAAGTCGCTTTGAGTTAATCCTTGTATGATCAGGTTCCAAGCCTTGTTGTTGTTGTCGACATCTCTCAGATTTGTAGCTGTAACTTGATCATTGGATGGCACTTCGTAAGGCTTGTATACCATCTCTCATATTGTGAAGCCTTGAGCCTGGATGAAGGCTTCCATACGTGCCTTCCAAACCTGAAAATCAATACCACTAAAGACACAAGGTTTTGCAGAGTATTTCTCCATGATGATTAGTCAAAACACGTGCAAATCACAAAGATTAGGGCATCGTGGCCCTGATACCAATTGTAGGATCAAAGAGCACGTGAAAAGCTACCAGAGGGGGGTGAATGGTAGATTAAAAAATCTTACGCAACGGAAACAAATAAATCCCAACCCCTTTGGCAGAAAAACGGTCTATTAAAGAAATCGTGTGTGTGACTAATATAAACGTGTTTCACCATGACAAAAGTGGTAGATATCAGAGAGAATCAAGTCACAAATACGACACAACAAGAATCACTCAAATCCGTCGAGAGAAACTCAAGTTACGATTGAAAGATCGAACAAAGGTCAATCTGTCCTACCCGAGAAAAAAACAGATCTGTAATACTGCAAAAAAACTCGTGGAGATCAAAAACCACAAATCCAATGACTATGAAATTTTGACAGATGATAGATAATCAAGTTCTGAAGACAACCCAAAAAGAATCAATTCCATTGGATCTGTAAAACTCGAGTTATGATAAAACCACCGACGAAAGGTAGTGTTATGCAGAAACTCAACGAGAAAAACTTGTCTAGAACAAGTTGGACGTACAAGGTACAAAAGTTCCTTTCAAGTACGCATTTTATTCAATAGAACACAAGAGGAACAGCACCAAAGCCGTGCACCACGATCTCTGGCCTCCCTTGCCTATATAACCATCCCTTAGGCCAACCCAATCTCAACTAGGACTCTAATCCTACTCAAATCACGAATCGAAACTTTCCATAACTGCTTAGGACTCTTCTATACACAGATAGAAGCACTCTTAAGACTTCCAAACATATTAGTACTGTATCCCACATTCCTAAAACAACGCAAATTCGTGACTCACACGAAATCCTATGATAACCAACTCAAAACTTTCCATATTTGAGTCAAACCCGACTCAGTCGCAGCCTGAGTTCATAACCTAATCGGTTGGACCTTTCTGACCAATTTTTACGTCCACGTCTCTTCATCACGCCTTGGAACCATGTGGACACATCCATGCACTCCTTGCACACGTGCAAAAATCTTCCAACGACGTCCATGATACCTTCATATGCATTGTTCTTGATTCAAACATGTTGTGCAACCTCCCGATCAACTCAACCACAATTCCTTTTGAACTTTGTTTTTGAACCTCATCTTCTCCCTAAGACTAGTTCAATGGATCCCATCACCAGCCATGTCTTGAAATCAAGCAACACCTGCACATGAATAAACAACCAATACTTTTGAGCACAAGTCCTCGACTTGACTCTCGTTAGTTCCGAAACTACAACATCTTGCGTGAGCACTTCACATAAGCATGTTGCAAATCATAGCAAAATGGTATCAAACTTAACCACCAAAACACACCAAAAACTTAGTAAAAGAATACTAAGAAATATTTCCAACAATGTAAAGCAAGTTCGAAACAATTCATAGTAAAAGCAGGAACATTGCGATCAAACTTCGAACCTTGCCAAACCAGAGCTTGAGTCAGAGCTTACCAAAGCTAGTACAACCTAGCGCTGGAGCTTATCAAAGCTAGTCGGACCTAGCGTCGAAGCTGACCAAAGCTAGTCGGACCTAGCGCCGGTGCTAACCAAAGCTAGTCGGAACTAGTTAACCCAAAAGTCAAAGCTAGAAAAACATGTTGGAGCTAACCAACATAAGTCGGACCTAGTAAAACATATCAGAGCTTAACAAAGACGTGCCGGAGCTAAAGACAAAGCTCACCGGAGCTAACCAAAAACATGTCGAACCTTGACAAAGCAAGTCGGACCTATCGTTGGACCTTGCAGAAGCTCGGAGCTAGACTCGGACTTTTCTAGAAAGATGTTATGGCAGCATTCAAAACTTTTATTGTCAAAGCCAATGTATTCAGCACACATAGGTCTCACAAAGAATTTTCTTTGACTTATACATATCTTTAGGAACTTTGTTGGGTTGTAGAAGGGCATCGTTGAACAAATTGATGAGCTCGTTGTAACAGTTATTGGAAAAGAAGAACTTAGACTTAATTTCTATAAGTCTAGTCACAAAATTGAGGATTGTCGTTTTAGTGTGTTCATGCAGCGGCTGTTCTAAATATTTGAGAAGTTTGAAGAACTCTTTAACCTCTGCTGTTTGAGGATCCTCCGTAAGCTCTGGTTGTATAGCTTCCAACATCTCATCCATCACGTCAACCTTTGTGGCATCATCATTGTGTGCTTCCACTTCTTGTACAGCTTGAGAAGTTGTCTCACCGTGGAAGTTCCACAACTCATCATGTGACAAGTATCTGTTTCGACACAAGTGCATCGTAAGTTCCACGTTGTCCAAAAACGTTCCATTCCGGCATTTTGTACATGGGCACTGCGCCTTATCACTATTTTACAACAAAAAAGCTCGTTCAACAAAAGCTTCTGTCTTGGCATATCACTCATCTGAGTGACCACCAGTTCTGCTCTTCCAACCAGTATACATCTGTCGGTACCCTGGGTACCATATACCCCTTAGGATTGCAAAGATCTCAAGGGAATATCATCTACTTCATTTGAAGACCTCCGGAGGCCCACATGTCAGACATAATCGGACCCGTTTCCCCAACATGGTTAGTCCCAGGGCCGCCACGTGTACTATCAGACCGGAGCTACCGCCCACAAGGTGGAAGCTCCGGGCTATGTACCATAGCGGCACCCCCGGACCTAACCCCAGTCTGAGGGAAGCTCCGGAACTGACACGTGTTAGGTGGCACCGGACCTATCTGTCCCCCACAGTATGCTCCGGGGCTACCACGTGTCCAACCGTCGGACCTTCAGCCTCTAACCTCCGGGAGACTCCACAACGGCTCCGGATCTTCAAAGGGAATCAAGGACTTCAAGACCCAATTAAGTGTCATTAATACTATATTAATGACACACAATCGGACGACCTTAATTACCAGTAACAGTGCTATCAAAGCCCGTAATTCGGTTATTAAGGGTAATTAAGCGCATCAAATGTGTATCAATATTAGTAACCGCTGGGGCCACATGTCGGGCCAGGCTAACTTGTAACGGCATGCCCTTGTACTATAAAAGGACAGGCCGACGATACATAGGACACGGACTACTCGCTCACTCGACACCCTGAACTCACTTTGAGGTCATACATCCAATACAACACCAACACACCCCGTGGAGTAGGGTATTACGCTCAGGCGGTCCGAACCACGTAAATCTTCGTGTCTCTTGTGTCATATATACTTCACCTTCTTGAATCTCTGCGCGCCCACACTGAACCTCAAACTCCTCTAACACTTTAGCAGTGTCGGGAGTTCTGCCGGATCAAAACCACCGACAGTTGGCGCGCCAGGTTGGGGCGCCTGAGATTTCAAGAATGGTGAACTCAGCTGCTAGATCATGCAACGGTCATCCTGCTGTTCAAGCTGTTGGGGGCAATCCCTCTAATATGCAGCCACCAGCAGGAACCTCAGTTCCAGCAGGAGTCACACTACCACCACCGCCGCCTCCACCAGCAAATCAAGCTGGGCAGCGCGATGGTGCACCGGCGTCAATCACTGCATCGACAAATCATGACAACCCAGAACACGCGCTCCATGCAGCACGTGCTCTTCTTCGGTGCCCACCACCTCCGGACGCATCCTGGGATGCAATGGAGCAGTGGAGGGCCGATGTGGAACACTTGGTTGCAGCCGCAGCCGACCGCATTAGCAACCAGGGTCCTCCTTCAGGACGGGCCCCATCGCAGTGACGGACCATGTCTGCCAGACTTGGGCCGCACGTTTCCAACAACAGGAGACGTGCCGCGTCGCAGCAAGTGACGTCGTTGCCCTCCGGGGCACAACGCACTCACACGGTGTCAAGGCTTTCAACTCATGACCTCCAGGCGGAGTTGGATCGCCGATACTGTCAACAAGACGGCCGAGTCCATATTGAGCGTGCTCGTGAACGACGAGAAGCTCAGGACATTCTTGCTCCTGAAGGAGTAGGAGGAGGCTGTTCGGCCCTGGCCATGCATCTGCATATGGTTAGGTGGCCAAAGAAATTCCTGCCTCACCTGCCTGAGAAGTTTGACAGGCCTGTTAATCCCGTTGAATTTCTTCAGATTTACTCCACTGCTATCCTAGCAGCTGGAGGAAATGAGGCTGTAATGGCCAATTATTTTCCAGTGGCTTTAACTGGGACCTCCCTGTCCTGGTTTATGAGCCTTCCACCCAACTCCATCAACAGTTGGGAGTAGCTGTGCTGGCAGTTCACCGCCAACTTCGGGAGTTCATACACTCGACCAGGCACTGAACTGGACCTTTTTGCAGTCGTGCAAAAAGGGGTAGAATCCCTGCGATCATTCATCCAGTGGTTCTCTCAGGTAAGAAACACTATCCCTTCTAACTCTAGTGCTTCTGTCATTGTGGCATTCAGACAGGGTGTACGGGATAAGAAGATGTTGGAGAAACTGGCGATCAAGGAGATCACCAGTGTCTCGGAACTCTTCAGCTTGGCTGACAAATGTGCCCGAGCTGCGGAGGGCCGTGAAATGCACTCCAAACCACCTTCGGAGGATCACAAAAAATCCTCCAAAGGTGAGGCCACTACCTTCGGGAGTGGTAAGAAGAAGAAAAAGACCAACGGCAAGAAGAAGCCGTCGGCCAGCGCATCTAATGCTGCAGCTGCTGCAGCTCCGGGTGGCCGGGGGCCACGCCCCGAGAAGTGACCGCGACCGTCTTTTGAAGACGGTGGCAAACCCTAGGTGTGGTGTCCAATTCACAAAACGGACAGCCACAGTTTGGAAGACTGCCGGGAGGTCCAAAACATTGCCGAGCGCTACAACAAGCGCCGAGAAGAAGCTCCTTTCGGACAGAGGGAAGGAAAGCAAAAAGTTGACGAAGCTCCGGCTGAAGAGGAGTTAGGTTTTCAGGATCCCAAAAAGGTCCTGAAGGCTGTCTACACCTCCGTCGACGACGATTCTGACGTCTCTGACAATGAGCGTCGGAAAACCATGAACACCATTTTTGGTGGATCATGGGACATCACCTCCCGCCGCATCCTCAAGACAATGCGTCGGGACATGGCTGCTGTAGATCCTACAGCCAGGGCGGAGCCTCATCGGAAGTGGATGGACACAACCATCACTTTTGATGCTTCGGACTGCCCTCGAAGCATGGTTGGAGCAGGCCAGTTACCCTTGATGGTATCTCCCACCATCAATAACATCAAGCTTCACCATGTTATGGTAGATGGAGGTTCGGGGCACAACCTCATAAGCTTCGAAGCTTTTACCAAGCTTCAGCTCCGACCTTCAAATCTTCACCCCTCCCGACCTTTCTCCAGTGTAGGTCCGAGATCCATTACCCCACTCGGTGCTATCACTATCCCCGTTACTTTCGGGACCCGGGAGATGTATCGCACCGAGAAGTGGGTCTTTGACATTGCTCAGATCAACTTACCCTTCAAGCCATCTTGGGTAGGCCTGCTTTGTACAAATTCATGGTAGCTGCTCATTATGGCTACCTGGTGCTAAAGATGCCAACACCAGTAGGCGTTCTCCGGATCCGTGGAGATCGTACTGCCGGAGTAACTGCTCTAGAAGAACTTCATGCGCTTACTACGGCGCAAGAGGAGGACTCCAGGCAGGAACAAGCTCCAAAACCCCCGAGCATTCGTCAGTGGGGCTCGACTTCTGCACCTCGTGTGCAGCCAAGCGGCGACACCAACATTCCCGTCAGAGTCGTCCAAATAGGTTCTGATGCCGCTCAGACCACCCGTATATCAGGAGGACTGAATGACAAATAGGAACTCGCGCTCATTGCTTTCCTCCGGGCTAATGTCGACGTGTTTGCCTGGCAACCGTCACAAATGCCTGGGATCCCCAGGGAAGTGATTGAGCACAATCTGAAGATCTACCCTGACGCCTGGCCTGTACACCAGAAGCCTCGGAAGCAATCCGTGGAGCGACAAAACTTCATTCGACAAGAAGTGAAGAAGTTGCTCGAAGTTGGATTCATCCGAGAAGTCTTCCATCCAAAATGGCAGGCAAACCCAATCGTTGCACCCAAGGCCGGCGGGAAGCTTCGGATGTGTATCGACTACACAACACTAAATAAGGCATGCCCAAAAGATCCATTCCCACTACCTAGAATAGATCAGATAGTGGATTCCACCTCCGGGTGTGAATTACTGTGTTTCCTAGACGCATATTCTGGGTATCATCAAATCAGAATACCTAAGGAAGATGAAGAGCATACCTCTTTTATCACAGTAGATGGATTGTACTGTTATACAGCCATGCCATTTGGTCTCAAGAATGCAGCTTCAACCTTTGTACGAGCTATGTACAAAACTTTTGAAGAACTCATTACAGACATAGTGGAAGTGTACGTCGACGACATCGTGGTCAAGGTCAAGAACAAGGAGTCACTCCGTGACACCCTACAGGCTGTCTTCGACAAGTTGCGGGTCACGTGCACAAAGCTAAACCCAGACAAGTGTGTCTACGGTGTTAGCTCCGCAAAACTTCTTGGTTTCCTGGTAAGTCACCGGGGCATAGAAGCTAATCCGGCGAAGATCAAAGCAATTGAAGATATGCGGCCACCAACCCGCATCAAGGATGTCCAAAAGCTGACTGGATGTCTAGCAGCCCTTAGCCGGTCCATTTCCAGACTGGCGGAACGGGCACTTCCCTTCTTCAAGTTATTGAGGAAGTCCGGACCATTTCAATGGTCTGAAGAAGCAGAAAATGCGTTCCAGGAGCTAAAACAGTTCCTCACCACCCTACCAACTCTGGTAGCTCCGAACCCTGGTGAGCCTTTGCTGCTTTACATTTCAGCAACTGACGAAGTCGTCAGTATGGTCCTGGTTGCAGAGAGACCAGAACTATCCCATGCTCAGGAATCCAGACCTCTCCGGGAGGGTCCGGAGGTTCCTGAAAGCAAGTCTGGGTCCCAGCTCCCAGACTTGATCTCACAAAAAATTACTCCAGAAGACTCAGAACCCTCCGGGAGGGTCCAGGTCGTTTCTGAAGAAGCTCCGGGTTCCTCCAGCCAGGACCCAGAGGTCCCCGAAGAAGGTCCGGATCCCTCAGGGAGGATCCGGGTCAGTGAAGAGGAAGCTTCGCCCCCCCCCCCCCCCCCGGGAGGGTCCGGACCATCCAGCACCCAGTGTACTTCATCAGTGAAGTACTTCATGACGCCAAGACTCGGTACCTAGAGGTGCATAAGCTGCTATATGCAGTTCTCATTGCCTCCAGGAAGCTTCGCCATTACTTCCAAGCTCACAAGATTTCAGTGGTGACCTCTTACCCACTTCGAGCAATCTTGCTTAATCCCAATTCAACTGGGAATATTGCAAAGTGGGCAGCGGAATTGGCCGAATTCGATCTCGAATTCATTTCAAGGCAAGCAATCAAGAGTCAAGCATTGGC
Source organism: Tuctoria greenei (assembly GCA_036927565.1). NCBI lineage: Eukaryota > Viridiplantae > Streptophyta > Magnoliopsida > Poales > Poaceae > Tuctoria > Tuctoria greenei. The sequence goes on from JAYESD010000001.1 coordinate 92,986,753, forward strand.
GGATTTCGTGGCGGAATGGACTCCCTCTCCATCAAACCCTGGGGGCCCCAGTGAGCAGAAGCCAGAACACAAGGCTCCGGTCTTCACCGAGCCTCACTGGACCCTCTACTTCGACGGCTCCATGCAAAAGCAGGGGGCTGGAGCTGGAATCCTTCTCCTCGCACCAACCGGAGAGAAGGTAAAATACATGGTACACCTTGACTTCAAGGCGACCAACAACATGGCGGAATACGAAGCACTCATCTACGGACTAAGGGTGGCACTGTCATACGGTGTCAAGCAACTGCTGGTCAAGGGAGATTCACAGTTCATCATTAAGCAGGTGAAGGGTGAATGCTCCTGCAACATCTCCAGCTAGCTGCTTACCTCCTTGAAGTCCAGAGGCTTCAGAAGGACTTCGAAGTCCTAGATCTCCACCATGTCCAGCATGCCCTCAACGCTGAAGCTGACGAACTCTCGACGAAAGCGTCAACCGGAGCTCCGGCTCCTGATGGAACTTTTGTCCGGAGGTTGTCAAAACCCACAGCTCAGCCTGCCGAACTGAGCGAAGGGGGCAAGATCGGCATCCCGAAGCTGACGGTCCCGATGGCCCTGTTACCATGGCAGCCATCAAGGGTCGTAGGTGCTGCCAGAAGCTCCGAGCAACCCAGCACGCGAGACTCAAATGCTCAAGTTAGCTCTGATGCATGGATCTCGGAGATCCGGAGCTACTTGAAAGACAACATCCTTCCTGACGATGACGCATCCGCTGACCGGATAGTCAGATTGGCTAAAAGATACACGTTGGTAGAAGGGGATCTCTACCGGCGCGGTGCCAACGGTGTCCTAATGCGGTGCATCACAAGGGAAGAAGGCTGCGAGCTCCTCGCATAAATCCATGGAGGCGAGTGTGGGAACCACGCGTCTTCTCGCACGCTGGTCGGTAAAGCCATCCGGCATGGCTTCTACTGGCCTACAGCACTCCAGGATGCAACTGAGCTGGTGAAGAAATGCGAAGCATGCCAATTTCATGCAAAGCAAATTCACACACCGGCTCAGCCTCTACAAACGATACCTCCTATATGGCCCTTCGCCGTGTGGGGGATGGACATCTTGGGACCTTTCCCAAGAGCCGTCGGATGTTACAAGTTCCTGTATATCGCCATTGACAAGTTCACCAAGTGGCCAGAAGCAACTCCATTTGTGACAATAAACAAGCAATATGCTATCAACTTTTTGCAGTCTATCATATGCACATTTGGAGTCCCAAACAAAATCATTACTGATAACGGGACCCAATTCACAAGCTCTGCATTTCAAGGATATTGCGAAGACCTCGGCATTCAAGTTTGCTACGCCTCCGTAGCTCACCCGGCAAGCAATGGCCAGGCCGAGGGAGCAAATGCTAAAATCCTGAAAGGACTCAAAATGCGCACCTATGAGCGCTTGAAAAAAGATGGAGCCAACTGGATTGAAGAGCTTCCGCCCACTCTATGGGCCAACAGGACAACTCCAAACCGGTCAACTGGAGAGACACCCTTCTTCCTGGTGTACGGAGCTGAAGCAATCCTTCATCCGGAAGTCACCTTGGGGTCACTCCGGGTCCGGACCTTCGACGAAGCCACGCAGGACCAGCTCCGGCGTGAAGACCTAGACCTCCTCGAGGAGGGAAGGTGCCAAGCAGCTATTCGGAATGTGTGATACCGCCAAGACCTTCGGCGCTATCATCAGCGGCATGTACACAACCGATAGCTCGAGGAAGGTGATCTGGTGCTACGGAGAATACAATCCAGAGAAGGGTCAAACAAACTCTCCGCCAACTCGGAAGGACCCTTCCGAGTGATTAAAGTATCCCGTCCCGGAAGCGTTCGCTTGGCAACCAAGGATGGGACACCTCTCCCGAATCCTTGGAACATTGAGAACCTCCATAAGTTCTACACCTAATATCACGGAGGTGAGTCTGTTGTAACTTGAGGTGTATGTTATAGAGTCATTGTACAGAGTCGGATAGTTCCTTCGGAGAACAGGCGGACCTTTCCCAGAAGGTCCGCAAAGTTCATGCAATGCTTGTCACAGTCCCAGGACTAAAAGTGTGGCTAGCTACCTTGGGTCAAAAAAGAAATGAAATACGCTTAGCCTGGTTCCGTACCCTAAGAGTGTACTTGTTTCCCCTGTACCCCGGACCTATAATGAAAGACATCTTCATGTGAAACAGACTCCACATGCATTTACTTTGTACAGGCTCAACATTTTTTATTTTTCTCTTTCTTTTCTATAACAAGGACGTGCAATTCTTAAGAAATTTTAGTTCGACCGGTTCATATACCATTCGAGTTGTATTATCGATTCTTTTGGATTCAAATATTGTTCATGGCCCACTCGCCTGAATGCCACCAAGCCAATCTAGGGCCGGAGTGTGCTATCGACTTAGCCTGGTCAAGCACCCTAAGTACGCCACTCTACCTACACCTCGGCAGGTCGATGTAAGGCGGGTCCAAGTACAATTGGATCCGAAAGAAAGAAGGTAATGCATTCGGTTGCATTCAGAATCGTGTTTGACCTAAAATTTTCTTGAGAATCGTAAGCCACGACGAAGTTATAGGCAAGGAACAAATTTTACTATTTTTCTTGGCTTCAGTGTGCAGGAAAAATAAAGAATCCGCATTGATGGAGAAAAGTCGGAGCTGACGAAGCTCCGACTCCCCCTAGGTGGCTTATAATCGATGTTGAACATTGAAAACAAGCATCACCGGAGCAACCAAGCTCCGATAAAGCTAGGGGGCCAGCCGTCGATGCAGAATAAAAGATGGTGAGAAGATTCCACAAACGGGGTCTGCTGCCGACAAACTACGCGTTGGCAAAGGTCACTGCCGGAGCTACTAAACTCCGACACCCCGGAAGCCTAACTATCGATGCTCTACGCGTTGATAAGAACTACTGTCGGAGCTACTAAGCTTCGACAACTTCAGGGGGCCTTCACTATCGAAGACTTCGGACTTACATTCTACAAGTTCGAAGCAAACGAGTCTTCAACAAAACACAATATCCTCTTGGTACATGTTCACAATCAAATTGTGTACATCTACCAGGGGGCCAAGTGAAGACAAAAGTGTTGAAGACAAAAAAATGAAATTCGCAAAAATTTGGATTTCATTCATCTGGAGACAAGGGAGTACAAAATTGGGGAAGCAAAAGAGAAAATACAAGTGGGAGCTACAGAGATGGTCCTAGATCCTATCGAAGAACTGGGCGACCTTCTGAGCAACCTCCGACACGTTGGCTCGGGTGGCTTCACCTTCTCCTTCGACGGGACCTTCAAGCACCGGGTCCAGAGAGAATTGGGGATCCCGGCTGGTGTAGCACGTCAGCACATATTCTGCGACGTTCTTCGCTAGGGACTGCCCCTTAACCTCCAACTGATCCGCGATGATGTTGCCCACCTTGGAGAGTTTGCTACCCATCGAGCTCAACGCCTGCAATGCCAGGTTCGGCTCCGACTCCAGATCATCCGGACATACGGGACTAAAGCCCATCGGTGTCAGCGTGTCATTGGCTTTGCTCAGGAACTCCCAAACCTGTAGGGAGTCCGCAGCCCTCAAGCCCTTCAATTCTTCCAAGGATCTTTTGGCCGTCGCCAGTTCAGAATTCTCGCGAGCAATGCGCTCAACCTCTTTGGCATTTTGCTGCATCTTTTCAACAATCTGCTTCTCGAGTTTTCCGAGCTCCTCCTCCCGGAGGTAGATCTTGTTCCGGCGGTCAACCAGGTCCTTCTCCCTACCCCTCACTTTCTTCTCCCTGACAGCGATGGCACACTCTTGCTCGTAGAGTTCCTGCCCTCGCACCCAGGCCTTCTCCTCCTCCTCAGCACAACGCTCTTCCTATTTCTTGGCACGCTCCTCGAGGCCCTTGTCAGCCAGAGCCACCTTTTCGGTGAGCTCCTCCTCCCTCTTCAGGACGTCATCCCACAGCTCAAGGAGTTTCTGCTCTTCATCTTCGAGCCTCTTCTCCCTCTCCTCAAGTGCCTCCCGGCGCTTGATGAGAGTAGTGTTAATGGCTTCCAGCCTTTCTTGGCATTCATCGACCACACTATTAGCTGCTTTGGTTTGCTCATAAATGGAACGGGATTGAGCGTCGAGGGCGCAATTCAAGCTTTCCCTGTCATCCAACAATTTGCCCCAGTATTCCAAGCAGAACTTCTCCTGCTTGATCCATTCTTTGTCATCCGCCAGCCTCGACTGCGCCAGCTTGGTCTCGAAGTAGAGCCGGTTACGCCACCGCCTAAGGGTTTGGCACTCCTCTTCAAGAGCCTTGCTGTTGTGGAAGAACGCCAGCTGGACTTGACGCAGGTTGGAGCAAGCGTTGTCAATAGACAACGTCAGGGGAATGGGTTCCGGACCTGCTGGGGTCTCCTCCACTGGTTCTAGCGGGTTCCCGCTTACAAAAATTGGGTCCCACTCCACAAGAGTGGTCCCCTGAGCCTCCACGGCACTTGGGCTGTCCTCCGGGATAGCCTCAGTTTCCATTGAAGAGGGTCCCGCAGAAGAAGTTCCGACCTCCGGAAGTGGTTCCGAAGGCCCCGCCGCCAGGTCTTCATTTGCCCCCTCAGGCAGGGGGCCAGCAACTTCATCTGGGCACTCCGGCTCAACTGCGGGTACCTTTGGCGTCGTCACTCCCAGAGCAAGGGCTGCTTCTGGCTCCGGCCTGGGCACCTCCTCTACTGGGGGATCGAGCGCTGACGCCTCCGCAGCGACCGGCTCAGGTGCTGGAAGATCTTCAACAACAGCCGGCCCTGCGGCCGGAGCTTCAACGGCAACTGGCTCGGGAGCCAGAAGGTCTTCAACATCAACCGGCCCTGCGGCCGGAGCTCCAGCAACGACCGGCTCTGCGCCCGGTTCTTCAGAGGTAGCCGGCCCAACCGCCGGGACTTCCTCAACATCCGGTGCGCACGCTGGGACCTCAATGACCTCCGGCTCAACCGCCGGGGCTTCGACAATTTCCGGCTCTGGGCCGGAATTACTGCTTCCTCCGGCTCAACAGTCGAAGCTTCCATCATCTCTGCACCAAGACCCGGAGCTTCAACCTCCGGGGCAAGAGCCGCTGGCGCATCTTCTCTCCCGTGGTCCGGCGCTACCACGGGAGTCTCTGGGGATGAGTCGAGGTCCACGACCATGACAGCTGGCGCCGGAGCTGTCGCAGCTTCAGCCACCACTTGGGGCGGAACCAGGACAGGAGCAGAAGCTTCCGCCCTCACAGCTTTAGCTGCTGTGGCTGAGGGTGGAGCCTCACTCCTCTTCTTGGGAACACTGCAGATGATGGATGAAGAAACTTAAAAAATAGTTACTACAACAAAAACAACTGTTTGAGGTAAAGATTAAAAATTACCTTGGGAGGCTTCCGCACCAGCTTGCGCGCAACCTCTTTCCCGGGCGTTCTGGGCTGACCATAGCCGCCGCCGGCGTGGAAGCTCCGGAAGGCCCCCCGGAACTCGTTGCAGCCACGGGCTTTTCCTTAGTCGAGGCCCCCCTCGACCGGGAAGGACCTCCGGACCTAGAGGCCTCAACCGGCCCTGGTGTTGGAGTCGCATGCCCGGAGCTAGCACCCCGGGAGGACGCCGCTGCGGGTACAGTCGTCGCAGTTGTAGAAGACCTCCCCCTCCAGTGAGAAGGAGCTGATGCAGAGGTTGTAGGCCTGATGGACCTTCCATCGGCATGCTGCAGCTTCCTCTTCCGGCTCAAGGGTTTGTCTGCCGGCTCTTTGCCCTTGCCGACGACTTCGATCCTTGGCTTCGGGACAGGGTCAGAGCCACCTTCGGAAGCCCCAGGGATCACCACCCTGGAGGTCGATCTTCTCTCGACGACACCAAGGTCGTCAAGCAGAGGCATCATCCGTCGGAGCTCCCTGCTGAACTCTACTTCCACGTTCAGAGGGAGAAAAGCTGATGGCGGAGTCAAGTCGTCACCCGCGACATCGATGCTGTGCTAGAACTTCTTGAGATGAAACTCCAAGGTTGTCCCTGCCATGTTGGACTTCAGCCCGGTCTCGACCCGGTCCTCATCCATCACACTGTTGAGGGCCCGAGTGAGTTTTTCTCTCCTCTTCAGCAGTGCCCACCTGTTGACCAGGAAGTTGCAAAACACCGCCTGAGGAGTTAATCCTCCCTCCACGCACTGGCGGATCCTGGTCAGAGTAGGGTTGAAGGCCTCTAACAGCACCAGAGCTTCACTCCAGACTGTAGTGTCGATGTTGGGGAGGCCTTCGGGCAGCTCCAACTTCTCGTGCTCCTCCACCCGGATGACTATCCAATCCTTCTTCCAATCATCCCACTTCCCAGAGGGAAACGACCGGAGTTACTTGAATGGGCACTTCTTGCGCTTCACGAAGTAGTAGAAGCCAAGGTACTCATTACTCCTACCACTGGTATGGACAGTGAAGAAGGTCCGGAAGAGTTCAATGCAAGGAGGGATGCCCACCCACATCTCACATAAGTGGAACAAGATGGACACAAGAAGAATGGAGTGGGGGCCAAGGTGGTACAGCTGCACACCATAGAAATCTTGCAGCATCAAGAAAAAGGAGGAAAAAGGTGGGATCAACCCCACCATGGCGTACGAAGAGAAGTACACCATTTCGCCAGCATGCTCCTTCTCGAACGGGAGCTCTCCCCTGGCGCAGACCAGGCAGTTGAAGAAGTCCGGGGACCATCACATGAGGGCCCGGACCTTCTTCAGGTCACCTTCGGTCTTCAAACGGCTCTCGCGGAGACCCAACTCTCGCGGCTCAGCAAGGCAAGAGAGGAAAAGCGAGCACAAGTTGGGAGTTTGAGCGCAAGATCAGATGAGAGGCGTAAAGAACCCCAGACAATGCGCGCTTTCCTTCTTAAGTAAGCCCTCGCAACGCTTGGATGGAAACCGCAAGGAAGTCGAAGATAGTACTCAAAAATTCCACCCAACCAATGACAAGAGGGCCCGGGACCACCCAGACGATTGAGTCGAGGTTCTTACCCAGGCGAACGGTTGTCATCATGAGGCGGGAAGCCCGAAGGCGGCGGCCTGACAAGGCGCGCGGAACCGATACGATTCTCGTATCGAGAACCGGCGACCTTCAATTGCGTGAGATCCGCACGCCAAAGATCTCATTTGTCGCACACGAGATATGCCACACGGCGAGGATTTAACTCCAAACCATCGCCAACGGCACATCCGAAGACCTTTGAAGATTGAGTTCAAAAGTCGAAGGATGGACCCACCTCCGGCGGAATGACTTCACCCAAGGGGCCTTCCCCAGAAGTGGGCCCAGGGGGCCACTATCTGTACCCTGGGTACCGTATACCCCTTAGGATTGCAAAGATCTCAAGGGAATATCATCTACTTGATTTGAAGACCTCCGGAGGCCCACATGTCAGACATAATCGAACCCGCTTCGCCAACATGGTTAGTCCCAGGGCCGCCACGTGTACTATCAGACCGGAGCTACCGCCCACAAGGGGGAAGCTCCGGGCTATGTACCATAGCGACACCCCCAGACCTAACCCCAGACTGAGGGAAGCTCCAGAACTGACACGTGTTAGGTGGCACCGGACCTATCTGTCCCCCATAGTGTGCTCCGGGGCTGCCACGTGTCCAACCGTCAGACCTTCAGCCTCTAACCTCCGGGAGACTCCACAATAGCTCCGGATCTTCAAAGGGAATCAAGGACTTCAAGACCCTATTAAGTGTCATTAATACTATATTAATGACACACGATCGGACGACCTTAATTACCAGTAACGGTGCTATCAAAGCCCGTAATTCGGTTATTAAGGGTAATTAAGCGCATCAAATGTGTATCAATATTAGTAACCGCCGGGGCCACATGTCGGGCCAGGCTAACTTGTAACGGCCTGCCCTTGTACTATAAAAGGACAGGCCGACGATACATAGGACACGGACTACTCGCTCACTCGACACCGTGAACTCACTTTGAGGTCATACATCCAATACAACACCAACACACCCTGTGGATTAGGATATTACGCTCAGGTGGCCCGAACCACGTAAATCTTCGTGTCTCTTGTGTCATATATACTTCACCTTCTTGAATCTCCGCGCGCCCACACCGAACCTCAAACACCTCTAACACTTTAGCAGTGTCGGGAGATCTGCTGGATCAAAACCACTGACAACATCCAACTACGATCTTCGCCCATGTTTGACTCTGCAGTTTAAAGTCAGACAAATTATCGTTAGTTTTTCATTAATTTATGCATGACAAAAAAATACCGCATTTCTCAGTCCACCACCGACGCGAGCTCCTCTTAGTGCGAGCTCCTCCGCATGTCGCAAGCCGCCCCAAGCTGCGCTGCTGCCCCGAGTTGCGCCACCGCCCCGATCTCCTCTGCTCACCACTACACATGACATACCTCCTCTCTCTCTTTCTCCTGGAGCCACCAGCGGCACCGCGACAACAGACAGCCGACTTCCCCCAACGCTACCCTCCTCATGGTGCAATTAACCACTTAAGCATAATTAGATAAACCACTTAAGCAAATTAACCACTTAAATAAACCACTTAAGCATAATTAAGCAAATTTAGGCAATTTAAGCATAATTAAATAAACCACTTAAGCATAATTAAGCAAATTAAGCATAATTAAGCAAATTAAACATAAGTAAATAAACCACTCAAGCATAATTAAGAAAATTAACCAATTAAGCATAACTAAATAAACAATTAAGCAATTTCAACATAATTTTAACAATTAAATTCAATTTGATTTGAATCCAAATTGAAATTTGAATTTCAATTGGGGGGGGGGGGGGGCTCGAGGAGCTGAGGGTGAGGGTGGGGGGGAGGGGGGGAGGTGAGGGGGGTGGGGGGAGGTGAGGGTGATTGTACTGGATGAAGCTCGGGGAGGGGGAGGGGGAGGGGTGGTCTGCTGGCCGGCGTGGAGGGGGGGGGGGGGGCGGGGCAAAGGGAGAGCGCCACGTGGACGCCGGCATGGAGGGGGATGGGAGAAGGCTAGCTCTTACCTAGCGCGGCGGGGCGTGGCCGGGGTGGTAGGCAGCGGCGGCATGTGGCAGCAGCGTCGGGCGGCGGTGTGGGGAAAGCGAGAAGTGGCGCGTGGGGAAAATGAACCAGGCGCGCGTGCGCATGCGGCTCACGCGGCTAGGTTAAATTCAGAACTTACGTCGGCTACGGGCCACGACCGATGTCAGTATCCCTTTATTGTCATCAGTTGTTTTACTTACGTCGATCGTGGCACCGCAGCCGATATAATTTAGTTAACTTACGTCTGTGACCAAGCCCCGGCATAATTTATGCAACTTACATCGTCTGGCGCACGTAAGTTGTAGGCCTATGTAGTTGTTCGCGTTTCATAGTGTATCTCATCTACATTTGCATCCTACATTCTAGTATACAACTCCAGGAAAATTGGAAATCTTCATCCGTGAATTCTAGGGCAACGTGAAGAAGACATGGCAAGAATATGGCAGGACAGAACATTGCTTTGGAGGAGGGGGAAGAACGAATACCCTTAGGGCTCGTTTGGCAGCAGGGGAGGGATGACCCAGGGAAGGAAATCCCTTCTGCAATTTCCCCCGCACCCCTGATTTCCCGGGGTGAGCCCTCCCCTATGGTGGTTATTCACTTGTTCAGTAGGAAAAAATACCAGGGATTTATAAAAAAACAAAAAACGTTAAAAATAGTTAGAAAATCATAAATAGCACACTTAAGAAAAACTCAAAAAATCAGAAAAAATCTATATAAGGAAAAAGTAACAAAAGCCATAAACAATATAATATCATGCAAATTAGAATTCCATCATTACTACAATATCATTAAAACTATTTGTACATTACAAAAACATCCTAAAAATAATGCAACAATATAATAAAATCTTTCTCCGGTAGCTAGTACAAAGTCATCATCATAATATGAGAATACAATCATTATCATTTCAATTGCAGTAGATTCAGTACATAAGATCCGCACCAACTCAAAACACTTTAAAATATATTAGGTTCCAGTAACACTAACACAACTACCAGAATTAGATGAAGGATTGCAAATAGTCCACAGTACGTTCTAGACTTGAGCCTCCACCACCAACAATACAATATTTGTGTGGTTTATAGAACTTCGACGAGCGAAGAAAATAAAGAAACGCACAAGAGAACACAGAATGCACAGAAGTTTCACAAAAAAACGGCAGACTTGTGGTTAGGTGGGGGTGCTATTGATCCAAAAGCTTCGCATAGTGGCATTAACATCGCAGCAACATCAGAAACCTGCAGAAGATAAACAATACTTAAATCTAGTTATACTTGTTCAAATATATTTATAATTACATAGAGCTGCAGGTAGCATGATTCCATGTTATAAGAAACTTGAAAATGGTAATCATCTGTGCCCATTTGATGAATTCCATTAAAAAAAGCTAATTTTAGAGATCAGTGCAGATCTTGCATGAATAACCCCCAATATTTCCACTTTCGGATGAAATGGTCCCTAGTTTAAAATAAGTCTTGCCAGAACTGTTAGGGTACGGATCATTGAAACTATGATAAACAGTTGCAGAACCACCATGCTCTGGTGCTCACAACTCATCAGTAGCAATTCTTTCCTCCTCATTCCAGTACAGAAGGCATGAACAAGATATGAAAGTCCAAGTTGCACACATAACTTCACTGAATGCTGGAAACGTATATGGATTGTGTACCATATTTTGTGATGTATTTTCATCATCGTTTGTACATATAAATCTGAAGCTGTCAGAAGTCTAGAGGTCATGAAGCTGCTTAACCAAAATAGAATACGACCGAACCACTTGCTGCTCTGTCTACGGCAACAAGCAAGCAAGCAGAGGCCAGTGGGTATGCAAAACAGAGCGCCAGGTACGCCAACGTGCATGTGGGATCAGCTGATCAGGGACGACGCGTGAGTTCGACAGGGACGTGTGTGCGCGTGGTCAAAGCTTCAGATGGGGTGGATCGGTTGGTTGGTTGATTTACCTCAATGCAGGAACCGCGGTCGATCTGGCGCCGGTGGTCCAGCTGCAGCCGCTTGATGGCAGCATGGGTGCCGTCGGCGAGCCGGCCGCAGAAGACCACACCGTAGGCAACACGGTCCACCACGTTTCACTCACTGAACTCATCCATTGCGCGCTCTAGCTCCAGGTATGTGAACACCTGCGGGCGGTGGCTCCGTGCTGCCTGCTGCTGCAGCATAAAGCCCAGCCCAAGCCTTTTGACGCGGCGGAGCAGCGCCTTGCGGTGGGAGGGGAGCGGCGGAGCGGCGCCTTGCGGTGGGAGGGGAGCGTCAGAGCAGCTGAGTGGCACCGGGCGGTGGGAGAGGACTGGTGCCGCTCGGTGGGAGAGGAGCGGCACGTGGAGGCGATTCGGGAGCAGTGCGAATCTGGAGATAGCAGGGTCGGACGATAGGATTTTCCTTCCCGACCCCTCGAGGCCGGGATGGAAAGGCATGTGGTTTCTCTGGGATTGGCCAGGAAAACAAGTTACCAAATGGGTTACAGGGAGAATTCAACCCGGGTTATTTGGGTCAGGGAATGGGCTGGGATCCCAGAGGGATTCCGGGCTGCCAAACAAGCTTTTACAGCCGAAGGGAGGCACTCGGGGGCCGCACAGTTAAAAAGTACAGTGCGGAGGGAAATTCTGGAGATCTTTGAACACCGGCTTGGGGATCCTGGAGAGGGAAGTGTAGGAGAGAGAGGGTGGCATAGTGAGAGCAGGGGTGGAGAGCGAGGGCAGTGTAGGGAGAGAGATGGACACAGAAGAGAGAGCGTCGGCCTTGGAATAACCCAACCCACCTCACGCGGAGGACTCGTGGAGAGGAGTTAGGCAGGGAAGAAGCATTCAGGCTTGAGGAGAAAGAAAAAAATATCAGGGTCACAAACCAGTGGCAGGCAGGTGAGTAATATCTTCTAAAAGTTAGATGGGATGTCTGTAAAATCAAAAGTTGTAGTAGATTTACATTTATATTGAGAGACAAAACTACTGCTTCTCTAGAATGTACTTAGCAAGGATACGTCTTTGATTTGGAACTTTAAATGTTGATGGTGAATTTGTTCATAAAGCTGAACAAACTGGATCTTTAAAAATCTATGAGTGAAATGTTTCATATCATTAAGAATATGGGACCAAGATAGCACAGAATGATTGACAAGTCTCATGCAACACCAACAATCATTAGAAGGAACAAAAGTTATGAAACTTTTATTGTTTTCAGGAGCTCATAGCACATAATGACTTGGTTTCTAATAATTAGTATATTTAATTATTTTAATAATAATAAAAAATGACCGTTTATAGCACTAAGTGCATTATGCAAAATTGATCTAAAAGGTTGAATATAGCCATATATATACAAGCTATGGAACTTAGTCTAGTAGTTAAGTACTCTGATTAGCACACTCAGGTTCTGAGTTCAATTCTCCATGGGTACGAATTTTAAGCAGATTTTCATAATACTAAATGCAGGTAGTCTATAGAGAAACTCATAGGTGCCGAAGCTACGGCATACCTACAAAAAAATGAGAGGATGAACATACCGCATGTTGATCTATTATGTCCGATCCACAGTCTTGTATTTAGCAATCTAGTTATCATCCTCATATTGTAGACAATAGGACTATGAGTGTGCATTTGTATTACATGCAATAGGCTTACCATAATCTTCTTAGATGGAATGGTTGAGACTTTACCCATCATCTACAAAAGTCATATATATATTCAACACCTCTCAAGTTATTAAATACACAAATTCTACTATGATTTAGTATGTAATAAAAGTTGGTATCATCTAACAAATTTTGTAATAGAAACTTTGTTGCATATCATGTAACATCTTTAACTAGTTAAACGACAATTCACAATTGCTATCATGTAACACATGATTTCACAGTACAGTAGTTTAGTTATACCAATGCAAAAAAGAATATGTCGAGATATTGGTTAGCTAGGTGGAATCAGATCCAAAGTAGCTCAACAAACTACCTCAAATCTTTCAACTATAGGACAGAGTTACTTATGTTAGACCTATGTTCTAAATACATTGACAATTATATTAAACGTGTAGTTTTACATGCAATGTTTTGAATATACTTGAGAAACACACTTCGGACGATCCGAACTTTTGTTGCATGTGAGCTACACGTGTTTTCGTTTCGGAATGTCCAAACTATTATTGTATAATGCATAGCGGTTGTTTTGGACTGTTCGAACTTTCTATGTGCTAAAATAATTGTGTGGCTGCTATGTTTTTCATTTGCAATGTTTCAAACTTACTTTACACTTATGGAAAGATTTGCTTAGTACTTTTGGACTAAGTTTTTGATGTGTTTTGGTTGATCATGGTGGACATTATCTTGCTATGTTTGCAACATGCTTATGTGAGGTGCTCACGTAAGGTGTTGTAGTTTTTGGACTAACTAGAGTCAAGTCGCGAACTTGCGCTTGGAAGAATTGGTTGTTTGTTCGTGTGTAGGTGTTGCTTGAGGTCAAGACATGGATGGTGACGACATCCATTGAACTAGTTTTAGGGAGAAGATTAGGTTCAACAACCAAGTTTGGGAGGAATTGTGGTTGAGTTGATCGGGAGGCCACGCAACATGTTTGGGTCAAGAATAATGCCTATGAAGGTATCGTGGACGTTGTTGGAAAGTATTTGCATGTGTGCAAGGGGTGCATGGACGTGGAAACATTGTTCCAAGGCGTGATGAAGAGAAGTGGATGGGAAGATGTGGCAAGAAAGGTCCAACAGGCTGGATTATGCCCCAGGCTGCGGCTAAGGTGGTTATGGTTCGTTTATGGAAGGTTTAGAGTTTGCTTTGGTTATATTTCGTGTGGGTCACAAAGTTGAGTTGTTTTAGGAATTTTTGGTACGTTCCTAAGGTGTTTGGAAGTCTTAAGATTTCTTCTATCTGCGTATAGAAGAGTCTTGAGCAGTTATGGAAAGTTTTGGTTGAAACTTAGTAGGATTAGAGTTCTAGTTAGGATTGGGTTTGCCTTAGTGCTGATTATATAAGCAAGGGACACCAGAGATCATAAAAAGATGACTTTGGGCTGTTCATCTTGTGTTTTGATCAATAAAATTCGTAGTTTAAAGGAACTTTTATGCCTTGTTCCTCCGACTTGTTTCAGACAAGTTTTTCTCGTCGAGTTTGTGCATAGCACTATGTTGCTTTGGTGATTTTTTCATAACTTGAGTTTTACAGATCCAATTGACGTGATTCTTATTGGGTTGTCTTCACAACTTGATTATCTGTTATCTGCGAAAATTTCTGCGTCATTGGATTTGTGGTTTCTGATCTACACGAGTTTCTTTGCATTGTTGCAGATTTGTTTTTTTACTCGAGTAGAACAGATTGACCCTTGTTCGATCTATTGAACATAACTTGAGTTTTTCTCAACAGTTTTTTTTTGTGATTCTTCTTGTTACATCTTCGTGACTTGATTCTTCACAATCTATACTACTTTTGTCATAGTTGAACACGATTATATCAATTGCACACACTGTTTCTTATCAGGTTTATTTTCCGCCAAGGGGTTTCGTTGTTTCCGCTGAAAGAGCTTTAATCTACCATTCACCCCCTCTAGTAGCTTTTCACATGCTATTGAATCCTACAATTGATATCAGAGCCACGATGTTCTAATCTTTGTGATTTGCACGTGTTTTGACTAATCTACATGGAGAAATATTCTGTAAAACCTCGTGTGTTCAATGGTATTGATTTTAAGATTTGGAAGGCACGGATGGAGGATTACATACAGGTCCAGGCTTCGCCATATGGAAAAAGGTCTACAAGTCTTTCGATGTGCTATCAAACGATCAAGTTAAGGCTACGAACATGAGAGATGTCAACAACAATAACAAGGCTCGCAACTTGATCATACAAAGATTGAGTCAGCGTACGATGTGTGGAAGACACTTTCCGACTACCATGAAAGATCTAATACGATCAAAAAGGTAAGGCATGATATGTTCAAGAAAGAATATATGCGCTTTGAAATGCAACCAGATGAGTCCATCGAAGATTTATTTGATCCCTTTAATAAAATTCTTAGCAACTTGCGTAGCGTTAATGTTAATTTTTCAGATGCTGAGAATGCTACGCAATTACTAAGTGTATTAGACATGTCAATTTGGGAGATGAAAGTTACATCTATTCGTGAATCTAGTCAGGAGTACACTTACTTTGGATGCACTATATTGTAAGCTGAAAACTCATGAAATTGACATAATCTCACGTAAGAATCCCAACAAGTCTCTTGCATTTGTTTCCCAACATGACATGTCTAGCCCTAGCCAATCTTCATCATTTGGTACACTTGATTTGTTGTCCTTTGTAATCCTTGAACAGATTGAAGAGTTTCCAGAGGAGAAGCTAGCACTTCTCTCTACTCGGTTCTCAAAAGCATTGCAAAATGTGAGAACTAGAAGGAGAGTAAGTATGGTTCTCAACGATGCTTCGAATGTGGTAAGATAGGATATTTTCATACTGATTGCCCTAATCTTTCAAGTCCTACTTCTCGTGGTGAAAAGCAAACAAGGACGAAGCACTCTTGTGCAAACAATAAGAAGAAGAAGGGTTTTACATGTCGACAACTAGTAAACAATTTTGTCTACACACTTCAAGAACTTGGCTCGAGCGATGTGGAAGTTGGAAGTGACGAAGATGAAGATAATTTGGCCAATATGTGCTTCATGGCGGGCAACTGAAGATCAAGTATGGAGGAGGCACAACACAACAGCAACGATGGAGAGATATCTCCCACTTGCGAAGAAATGTGTGATGCTATTCCTTGTGCCACTGTTATAATTAATAAAAAGGACAAAAAACTTAGGGACAATGCTGTTAAAATTGAACCACTAGAATTTGAAATTAATCGTTTAAAAACTTTGATTCCTAGTGAAGATTCTTGTTCCTCATATAAGCTTATATATGAACAATTGTCCTCTTTAAGAAGTGCGCACACCTCCACACTTGATAAACATGAAATTGAATAGAACAAAAAGCTTGCTGCACTTACTGATAAAACATAAAAGATGCTAGTTGTTATACAATTGATTTGCATTGTTCTACTTGAGATGATCTTGATAAGAAACTACATGATTCTATGGATGAGATTTCTATTTTGAACAATGATTTACATTCTTATGAAGTTAAATACTGTTCTAATTGCAAATTAAAAGGAAAAACTTCATGTGAAAACTGTCAAGACTTGTCTAATAAACTTGATGACATGCATAGGACACTAGATTGGTTTTGTAATGCAAATAAGAAACTAAACTTGTTGCTTAATTCTTCCAAGTCTTGCAATGATACAACTGGTTTAGGTTTTGATTCTCAAGGTCATGCTAAGGCACATCCACCTAGAATTGTAAAATCATTAAGAAGTGGTTTTATTCAAACAATTCCTAATGAAGAATAAGTGGTTTTCAAATCTACAGGAATTTTGTCTCATTCAATTTCTAATAAACATGTTGCTTGCTCATCTAGACATGAACATAAAGTTAAATTTTATTGTACCTACTGTGGTAGAGATGGTCATGTCATTGATTTTTGTTATAGACTAGCTAAACAACAGAAAAAGACAGAATGCAAGCTAGATCTAATAACTCTCATGCAAAATTTGTTGCACATGTTGAATCGAAAGTTAGAAACTTGCAACCTGCTTTAATGAGTAAAAACATGCAAAGTTTGTTCCAAACCTTTTGTTTTTCATGCTACACATGTAACACCTCATAGGTCAGTAGTTGGGTACAAGAATTCTCAAACTTTTGCTTATAAACCCGCTTTGTCTTAGCTCTCGTGTGTTATTCTTGCTGAACGTCGTGTGCCTCAGTACTAGATTCCTAAATATATTTTGACTAAACCCAGTATTAAGTCATCGACGTATTTTGCTTCTATGTAGGCTAGACGCTTGAGAAATGAGAACATTTGGATTGTGGATTCAGGTTGCTCACGCGAGATGACCGGTAACAAAGATTGGTTCTCCTCCCTCTTTTTTGTGTCACATGTAGAGAATGTTACTTTTGCCGATAATTCTTCAACTCCTATAAGTGCTAAGGGTTCGACTAGAGTAAATAATCACTACAATTTGAAAGATGTGGCACTTGTTAAAAATTTGAAATACAACTTGCTTCTATTTCACAATTGCTATATGAAAATCTAGAAATTATTTTCACTAAAAATTGCTGCAAGGTTGTAGATCCAAATAGTGAGCTCATTTTTAACTTGTCTCGGTTCGGAAGAGTTTTTAAAGCTAATTTTGATATGTCATCCTCTAAGCATAGGTGTCTAGTAGATAATGATTCAAAAGACTTATATTTTTGGCATTGTATACTTGGTCACGTAGGCTTTGATCATCTCACGTGTATTAGTACTCTTGATCCCATACGTGGGCTGCCCAAGATTAAAGGAGACAAAGAAATTATGTGCTCTTCTTGTAGACATGCTAAGATGGTTGCAGGTTCACATGCTCCACTCACAATGACCATGACAACTGAACCGGGACAACTTTTGCACTTTGACACCGTAGGTCCTTCACGTGTTCAATCTTTTGGAGGTAAATAGTATGTTCTTGTGATTGTTGATGATTATTATAGATACTCTTGGGTTTATTTTATGGCTGTCGGAGTGTGATTCTGGCAGTTCTCCTGGTACTACCGCTGGCAGCCCGCGGAGTTCTTAGTTCGGTTGTGGGCGTGCGGAGATTAAGAAGAAGGTGGCGATTTGACACGAGTATTTACGTGGTTCGGGCCGCCTGAGCGTAATACCCTACTCCATTGGCATGTGTCGTTGTTGTATTGAGTGTTTAAGCGCTTGAGTGTGAGAGACTAGAGTCTCTGTGAGTCTTAGGCGCATGTGGAAGCCCCTCTGTGTATCGCTCAGCCAGTCCTTTTATAGTACAAGGACTGGTCGTTACATCGTCAGCCTGGCCCGACATGTGACCCTGGCGGTTACTGATGCTTAATGCATAGTTAATGTACTTAATTCCCCTTAACAACGTGTTAATGCGCCTTGATGGTGACGTTACTTGTGTTAAGGGTCCTCCGATCGAGTGTCATTAAGATAGCATTAGTGACACTTAATCGGGTCTTGAAGTCTTTAATTGTTCCTTGAAGGTCCGAGCCATTGGAGGTCCACCAGTCTGCTTGTCAAGGTTGAAGGTCTGGTGATTGGACGCGTGGCAGCTCTGGAGCTTACCGTCTTGGACGAGTAGGTCCGGTGCTGTTGTACATGTGTCGGTACCAGAGCTTCCCTCTGTCGGGAGTTAGGTCCGGGGGTGCCACACAGGTATCTAGTCCAGAGCTTTTCCCATGTATGGAATGTAGCTCCTGTTTTACGATACACATGGCAGCACTGGGACTAACCATAGTAGGGAGGCAGGTCCGGTTCCGTATGACACATGGGGCCTTTGGAGGTCTTCAACTCAGATAGGTGGAGTTCCATTCCACTCTTCGCAGTCACAAGGGGTATCCGTTACGCAGGGTACCGACAGTGGCCACTTGGGCCCACCTCTGGGAGAGACCTTTTGGATTAAGTCACTCTTCCAGAGGAGGGTCCATCTTTCGATTTTGGCACCGTGCCTTCAAGGATTTTTGGATGTGCCGTTGAGGTGGTGGTCCGCAGTTAAACCATCGCCGCGTGGCGTCCCCAAGATGCAGCAGGTGAGATCTGCGCGTGCGGATCTCACGCAATTGAAGGTCGCCGGTTCCCAATACGAAAACCATATCGGTTCCGTGCGCACTGTTAGGCCGCCGCCCTCGGGCTTCCCGCCTCTCATGATAACAACTGTTCGCCTGGTGTAAGGACCTCGACTTGATCGTCAGGGTGGCCCTGGTCCCCCTTGTCATTGGCAGGGTGAAGTTTCTGAATTGTATCGTTGGCCCCTCTGCGGTTTCTATCCAAGCGTTGCAGGGGCTTAATTAAGTAGGAAAGCGCGCACCGTTTGGGCATTCCTTACGCCTTCATTTGAACTTGCGCTCGAATCCTCAAAACTTTCGCTTGCTTTTCCCCTCTCGCTCCGCCGTGCTGCGATGGAGTTGGGTCTCCGCAAGAGACATCTCACGACCGACGGCGATTTGAAGAAGGTACGGACCTACATGGGGTGGTCCAGTGACTCCTTCAACCACCTGGTGCGCACCGGCCAGCTCCTGTTCAAGAAGGAGCGCGTCGGCGATATGGTGTACTTTTCCGCGTACGCCATGGTGGGACTAATCCCACCCTTCTCCACTTTTCTCTTGATGCTGTTAGACTTCTATGGTCTGCAGCTGTACCACCTTGGTCCCCATTCCATTCTTCTGGTGTCAACCTTGGTCCACTTCTGCGAGATGTGGGTGGGTATTCCCCCCCTGTGTCGAGCTCTTCCGCACCTTCTTCACCATCCACACCACCGGTAAGAGTGACGAGTATCTTGGCTTCTACTATTTTGTGAAGCGCAAGAAGTTCCCTTACAAGTACTTGAGGTCGTTCCCTTCCGGCAAGTGGGACGATTGGAAGAAGGACTGGATTTTCATCATGGCAGAGGAGCACGAGAAGCTGGAGCTGCCCGAAGGCCTCCCCAACGTTGACACTGAAGCCTGGAGTGAAGTTCCGGTGCTGTCGGAGTCCTTCAACCCTGCCCTGACCAGGATCCGCCAATGTGTGGGAGGAGGAGTGACCCCCCAGGCGGTCTTCTGCAACTTCCTGGTCAACAGGTGGGCTCCATTGAAGAAGAGGGAAAAGCTCGCCTGGGACCTCAACAACATGATGGATGATGACCGGATTGAGACCGGTTTGAAGTCCAACCTGGAAGGTGCAGCTTTGGAGCTTCATCTCAAGAAGTTCCAGCACGGCATCAACGTCGAGGGCGATGACTTGACTCCATCGACGGCTTTCCTCCCTCTAAATATGGAGGCGGAGTTCAGCAGGGAGCTCCAGTGGAAGATGTCGGTGCTTGACGACCTCAATGAAGTTGATAGGCGTCCAACCACCAATCTGGCGATCCCCGGAGCTTCTGAGGGTGGCCCTGCTCTTGCCCCAAAATAGAGAGTTGAAGTTGTAGGCATGTGCAAGTAGTTGGCTGAGCCCTCGACCCGGAAGAGGAAGTTGAAGCACTCTAACAGGAGGCCCGCCAGACCTGCTCCTTCCACAACAGCTCCTTCTCCCCGGCGGGGAAAGTCTTCGACGGCGACAACCACTCCAGCATCGGCACCTCCCCGGGATGCCAGCTCCGCCCAGGTGACTCCAGCATCAAAACCAGCTATGGGCTTTAGGTCCGAGGGTCCTTCTCAGTCGAGGGGGGGCCTCAACCAAGACATTGCTGGCGGCTGGGTTGGGTTTTGATTGTCTGACGAAGAGGTTCCGCGCTAGCTGGAGCGGAAGTCTCCCAAGGTAAATTTGCTTTTTTACCTCAGTTGGTTGCTTTTTTCGTAATCATATTTTGAGTTTCTTCGTCCTTCATCCACAGGGTATCCAAGAAAGAGGTTGAAGCTCCGGTTCCTGCGACAGCAACTGATGTTGTACAGGCGAAGGCTCCGGCTCCAGTTCCTGTGTTGCCCCAGATGGTGGTTGAAGTCTCGACAACTCTGACACCGGTTGTCGAGGTTCTGGACCTTGAGTCATCTCCTGAAGCTCCCGTGGTAGCACCGGACCACGGGAATGAAGATGTACCAGCGGCACCAGCTCCGGAGGTTGAAGCTCCGGTTTTGGATGATGTGATGATGGACGCTCCGGCCTCAGAGCCGGAGGTAGCTGTAGTTTCAGCCTTAGAGCCAGATGTTGTTGAAGCCTCGGTGGTGGAGCCGGTTTTTCCTAAAGTTCCAGCGCCTGAGCCGGCTGTCGTGGAGGTGCCGGCCCCCGAACCGGTAGAGGTCGAAGCGCCGGCGGTGAAGGAGGCACCAGTGTTGGAGCCGATAGTGGCCTCAGCTCTGGCCGAATCTTCAACGCCTGCCCTGGAGGAGGTAGTTCTGGAGGTACCCGCGCCTGAGTCACAGCACGAAGATGAAGCGGCCGGTTCTCTCCTTGAGGGATCAGCTGCTGATGACCTGGCGGAGGGACCCTCGTAGCCAACTCCGGAGGTAGAAGCTCCCATTGTCGGACCTTCCTCAGCGACGACCAAGGCTACCCCGAAGGGCGGCCCTAGTGCCGCAGAAGCTCAGGGGACCGCTCTTGTAGAGTGGGACCTGATTTATGATATGGAGAATCCACTGGAGCCAGCGGAGAGGACTCCAGTAGGTCCAGAGCCAATCCCCCTGTCATTGTCCATCGACAACGCCTGCTCCAGCCTTCATCAGGTCCAGCTCGCCTTTTACCACAACAGCAAGGCCCTCGAGGAGGAGCGCCAAACCCATAGGAGGTGGCGCAACCAGCTCCAATTTGAGACCAAGCTGGCGCAAACAAGGCTGGCTGACGACAAGAATTGGGTCAAAAGGGAGAAGGCCCGGATGGAGTACTGGGGCCAGCTGTTGGACGAGAGGGAAAGCATGGTGCGATCCCTCAACAACCAATCCTGGGCTATCCACGAACAGGCCATGGCTGCTAATGAAGCAGCGTATGATCGCAAGGAGAAGCTCAGCGCGATCCACGATAGCCTCGTCAAGCACCGGAAGGCTCTTGAAGAGAGGGAGAAACAGCTCAAAGATGAAGAGCAAAAACTCCTGGAGCTGCAGGATGACCTTGTGAAGAGGGAGGAGGAGCTTGCTCAGAGGCTGGCTCTAGGTGACAAGAGCCTCGCGGAGCACACCAAGAAGCTGAAGGAGCTCTGCGAGAGCGAGGAGAAGAAGGCCTGGCAGCGGGGACAGGACCTCACCAAGAGGGAGAATGAAGTTGCTGCTAGGTAGAAGAAAGTGTGGGGCCAGGAGAGAGACCTAGTCGACCGCCGGAACAAGATCCACGTCCGGGAGGAGGAGCTTGCTAAACTCGAAAGGCGAGTTGATGAAAAGATTCAGCAACACGTCAAAGAGGTCGAGCATCTTGACCGGGAGGGTTCGGGGCTTGCGGCGACCAAGAGGTCCCTGAAAGAGGTGCGAGGCTCAAGAGCTGCGGAGTCCCAACAAGTATGGGACTTCTTGGGCAAAGCCAATGACGCGCTGATGCTGCCGGGGTTTTAGTCCCGTGCACCCGGATGATCTGGATCCGGAGCAGGACCATGCGCTAAAGGTGTTGAGATTGGCGGACAACAAACTCAACAATATGGTTGATGTCATCGCGGATTAATTGGAGACCGAAGGGAAATCCCTTGCGCAGAACATCGCAGAATACATGCTGACGTACTACACAAGTCGGGATCCTCACTTCCCACTAGATCCGGTACTTGAAGGTCCCATCGACAGAGAGGGAGATGCCGCCAAGGCTAGCATGTCAGAGGTTACCCAGAAGGCCACCTCATTCTTTCGTAGGATCTAGGACTTTCTCCTTGTAGCTCCCACTTGTATCTTCTCTTCTTTTCTCCAATTTTGTAATCTCTTGTCCTCAGATGAATGAAATCCAAGAAATTTATGAAATTTATGAATTTCATTTTTTGTCTCTAACCTTTGTCTCACTTGGCCCCCTGGTAGATGTACACAATTTGATTGTGAACATGTACCAAAAGGATGTAGCATTTTGTTGAAGACTTGCGTGCTTCGAACTTGTAGAATATATGTCCGAAGTCATCGAGAGCAGGGCTCCCAGAGGTTGTCGGAGCTTAGTAGCTCCAGCAGCAACCACTGTCAACACGTAGAGCATCGACAGCAGGCCCCCATTAGGGTGTCCTTCCACCATCTTTTATTTTCACGTTGACGGCTGGCCCCTATATTTGTCGCAACTTGATAGCTCCGGCGACGCCTACCATCAATGTTTAAAACATCGACAGCGGGCCACACTAGGGGTTGTCGAAGCTTTGATAGCTCCACCATCATCATGAGATTTTTATTTTTCCTGCACATTGAAGTCAAGAAAAACAGTAAAATCCATTTCTTATCTATAATTAGTTTGCGGCTTACTATTTCCGAAAGAAAATATTAGGTCGACCACAATTCTATATACAATCAAGTGCATTTGCTTATTTCCTCCAGGTCCGATCGTTTTCTGGACTCACCTTACTCAGTCCTGCCGGGGTGTAGGTAGAGTGGCGTACTTAGGATGCAGGACCAGGCTAAGTCGATAGCACACTCCGGACCTAGATTGGCTTGGCGTTCAGGCGAGTAGGCCATTCAACAATGTTAAGACCCGAAAGAATTATCAATGTAACTTGAATCATACATGAATTGTTCGAGCTAAAGTTTCTTGAGAATTGCACAACTTTGTTATAGACAAGAAAGAGAAAAATAAAAAATATTTAGCCTGTACAAAATTAATCCACGCGGAATCTGTTTTCACATAATGATGTCTTTCATTATAGGTCCGGGGTACAGGAGAAACAAGTACACTCCTAGGGTACGGAACCAGGCTAAATGTGTTACATTTCTTGTTTTACCCAGGGTAGCTATCTTCACTTTTAGTTCTGAGACTGTGTCAAGTGTTGTTTGAACTTTGCGGACCTTCCGGGAAAGGTCTGGCTGTTCTCCTGGAGGAACTACCCGACTCTGTACAATGACGCTATATCATACATCTTATGTAATTACAGACTCACCTCCCTGATATTAAGTATAGAATGCTCAATGTTCCAAGGATTAGGGAGCGGTGTCCCATCCTCAGCTGCCAAGGGAATGCATCCGGGACAAGATACTTTGATCACTCGAAAGGGTCCTTCTTAGCTGGGGGAAAGTTTGTTTAAGCCTTCTCGAGTTTGTATTCTCCGTAGAACCAGATCGCCTTCCTCGAGCTGTCGGTTATGCACGTGCCTTTGATGATAGCGCCAGAGCGCTTGGCGGTATCATGCATTTTGAACAGCTGCTCGGCACCTTCTCTCTTAAACGATGTCAAGGTCTTCATGCTGGAGCTGGTCCTGCGTTGCTTCGTCGAAGGTCCGGACCCGAAGTGACCCCAAGGTGATTTCCGGAGGAAGGACTGCTTCAGCTCCGTACGCCAGGAAGAAGGGTGTCTCTCCAGTTGACCGGTTTGGAGTTGTCTTGTTGGCCCACACGATGGGTGGAAGCTCTTCAATCCAGTTGGCTCCATGTATTTTCAGGCACTCATATGTGCGCGTCTTGGGTCCTTTTAGGATTTCTGCATTTGCTCTCTCGGCTTGGCCATTGCTTGCCGGGTGAGCTACAGAAGCATAACTGACTTGGATGCC
Organism: Tuctoria greenei; assembly: GCA_036927565.1. NCBI lineage: Eukaryota > Viridiplantae > Streptophyta > Magnoliopsida > Poales > Poaceae > Tuctoria > Tuctoria greenei. The sequence continues at coordinate 93,010,935 of JAYESD010000001.1, forward strand.
GAGGTCTTCGCGATATCCTTGGAATGCAGAGCTTTTGAATTGGGTCCCGTTGTCAGTTATGATCTTGTTTGGGACTCCAAATATGCATACTATGGACTGCAAGAAATTGATAGCTGATTGCTTGTTTATTGTCACAACTGGAGTTGCTTCCAGCCACTTGGTGAACTTGTCGATGGCGACATACATGAACTTATAACGTCCGATGGCTCTTGGGAATGGTCCCAAGATATCCATCCCCCACACAGTGAATAGCCATGTAGGAGGTATCATTTGTAAGGGTTGAGCTGCTGTGTGAATTTGCTTCGCATGAAACTAGCATGCTTCGCATTTCTTCACTAGCTCAGTTGCATCCTGGAGTGCTGTAGGCCAGTAAAAACCATGCCGGAAGGCTTTACCGACCAACGTGCAAGAAGACGCGTGGTTCCCTCACTTGCCTCCATGGATTTCCGTAAGGAGCTCGCGACCTTCTTCCCTTGTAATGCACCGCATTAGGACGCCGTTGGCACCACACCGGTAGAGATCCCCATCTACCAGTGTATATCTTTTAGCCAATCTGACTATTTGGTCAGCAGATACATTGTCTTCAGGAAGGATGTTGTCTTTCAAGTAACTTCGGATCTCCGAGATCCATGCATCGGAGTTAACTTGAGCTTCTGAGTCTTGCGTGCTGGGTTGCTCGGAGCTTCCTGCAGCACCTACGACCGTTGATGGATGCCATGGTAACAGGGCCATCGGGACCGCCAGCTTCGAGGTGCTAGTCTCACCCCCTTCGCTCAGTTCGGCAGGCTGAGCTGTTGGTCTTGACAATCTTCGGACGAAGGTTCCGTCGAGAACCGAAGCTCCAGTTGAAGCTTTCGTCGAGTGTTCATCAGCTTCAGCGTTGTTGAGACGCTAGATATGGCAAAGATTCAGGACTTCGAACTCCTTCTGAAGCTTCTGGACTTCGAGTAGATATGTAGCTAGTTGAGGGTTGTTGCAGCAGCATTCACCTTTGTTTTGTTTTATTATGAGCAGCAAATCACCCTTTACCAACAGCTGCTTGACACCATATGATAGTGCCACCTTGAGCCCATAAATTAATGCTTCACACTCTGCCATGTTGTTGGTTGCCTTGAAGTCAAGGTGAACCATGTATTTGACCTTCTCCCCGGTCGGAGTGGGGAGAAGGACTCCAGCTCCGGCCCCCTACTTCTGCACAGAGCCGTCAAAGTAGAGAGTCCAGTGAGGCTCAGTGAAGACCGGAACCTTGGGTTTCAACTTCTGCTCACTGGGCCCCCCAGGATTTGATGGATAGGGGGTCCATTCGGCCACAAAGTCTGCCAATTCTTGACTCTTGATCGCTTGTCTTGGGATGAATTCAAGACCAAACTTGGCCAATTCTGCTGCCCACTTTGCAATGTTCCCAGTAGAGTTGGGGTTATGCATGATTGCACGCAGTGGATAAGAGGTTACCACTGAAATATTGTGAGCTTGGAAGTAGAGTTGAAGCTTCCTAGAGGCAATAAGAACTGCGTAGAGCATCTTATGCACCTCTAAGTATCGAGTCTTGGGATCATGAAGTACTTCGCTGATGAAGTATACTGGGTGTTGGACTGTCCGGACCCTCCAGGAGGGGCCTGGAGCTTCCTCCTCATCAACTCGGACCCTCCCTAAGGGGTCCGAACCTTCTTCGGGGACCTCCAGGTTCTCAGTAGAAGAACCCGAAGCTTCTTCTGAAGTTATCTGGACCTTCCCGGAGGGGTCCGGATCTTCTTGTTCAGCAACAATAACTCCTTCATTTGAAGGAGTTTGATCCTCTGGCATTTTACCTCGAGGATCCGGGTCTGGGAGCTGGGACCCAGACTCGCCTTCAAGTAGTTCCGGACCTTCTCGGAGGAGTCTGGACTCCTGAACTGGGAATGCTTCTGGTCTTTCTGCAACCAGGACCATGCTAACAACTTCGCCAGTTGCCGAAATGTAAAGCAGAAGTGGCTCACCAGGATTCGGAGCTACCAAAGTTGGTAGAGTGGTGACGAGCTGCTTTAGCTCTCGGAAAGCCTTTTCTGCTTCTTCAGACCATTGGAATGGTCCGGACTTCCTCAGTAGTTTGAAGAAGGGTAGCGCCCGTTCTGCCAGTTTTGAGATGAACTGGCTGAGGGCAGCTAGACATCCAGTCAGCTTCTGGACATCCTTGATGCGAGCTGGTGGCCGCATGTCTACAATAGCTTTAATCTTCGCCGGATTTGCCTCTATTCCTCGGTGGTTCACCAAGAAACCAAGAAGCTTTCCAGAGCTACCCCAAAGACACACTTGTGTGGGTTTAGCTTTGTGCGTGTGATTCGCAACTTTTCGAAGACAGCTTGCAAGGTGTTAAGAATGACTCCTTGTTCTTGATCTTGACGACGATGTCATCGATGTACACTTCCACTACATCTTTGATGAGCTCTCCAAAAGTTTTGTACATAGCTCGTACAAACATCGAAGCAGCATTTTTGAGACCGAATGGCGTGGTAGTGTAACAATATAATCCATCTACTGTGATGAAGGAAGTATGCTCTTCATCTTCCCTAGACATTCTGATTTGATGATAACAGAATATGCGTCTAGGAAACACAATAATTCACACCCGGAAGTGGAATTCACTATCTGATCTATTCTAGGTAGTGGGAATGGATCCTTTGGACATTCCTTATTCAGTGTAGTGTAGTCGATACACATCTGAAGCTTCCCGCCGGCCTTTAGTACAACGACTGGGTTTGCCAGCCATTTTGGGTGGAAGACTTCGCAGATGAATCCAGCTTCGAGCAACTTCTTCACTTCTTGACATATGAAGTTTTGTCGCTCTACTGATTGCTTCCGAGGCTTCTAATGTACAGGCCGAGCGTCAGGATAAATCCTCAGATTGTGCTCAATCATTTCCCTAGGGATCCCAGGCATTTGTGATAGTTGCAAGGCAAACACGTCAACATTAGCCTGGAGGAAAGTGATGAGCGCGAGTTCCTATTCGTCGTTCAGACCTCCCGATATACGAGTGGTCTGAGCGGCGTTGGAACCGATTTGGATGAATTTGACGGGAATGTCGATGTCGCCGCTTGGTTGCACACGAGGTGCGGAAGTTGAGCCTCGATGACGAATTCTCAGGGGCTTTGGAGATTGCTCCTTTCCTGATTCTTCCTCCTGCGCTGTAGCAAGCGCGTGGAGTTCTTCCAGAGCAGTAACTCCGGCAGTGCGATCTTCGCGGATCCAGAGAACGCCTGAGGGTGTTGGCATCTTCAACACCAAGTAGCCATAATGAGCAGCAGCCATGAATTTGTACAAGGCTGGTCTGCCCAAGATGGCGTTGAATGGTAAGTTGATATGTGCCACGTCGAAGACCAACTTCTCTGTGCGGTAATTCTCCTGAGTCTCGAAGGTCACCGGAAGAGTAATGGTACCAAGTGGAGTTATGGCCCCCGGACCTACTCTGGAGAAAGGTCATGAGGGGCGAAGATCCGAAGTTCGGAGCTGAAGCTTGACGAAGGCGTTGAAGCTTATGAGGTTCAGCCCCGAACCTCCGTCCACCATTACGTGTGGAGTTGGATGTTATTGATGGTCGGAGATACCATCAATGGAAGTTGACCAGCTCCGATCATGTTTTGCGGGCAATCCGAAGCATCGAAGGTGATGGTTGTATCCATCCACTTCCGATGAGGCTCCGCCCTGGCCGTAAGAGATACAGAGGCCATGTCCCGCTGCATTGTCTTGAGGACACGACGGGAGGTGATGTCCCACGAACCACCAAAGATGGTGTTCATGGTCTTCTGACGGTCATTGTCGGAGACATCAGAGTCATCGTCAACGGAGGTGTAAATAGCCTTCAAGACCTTTTTGGGGTCCTGAAAGCCCAACTCCCCTTCAGCTAGAGCTTCGTCGACTTTTTGTTTTCCTTCCCTTTGATGGAAAGGAGATTCTTCCCAGCACTTATTGTAGCGCTCGGCGAGGTTCTAGACCTCTCGGCAGCCTTCCAGGTTGTGGTTGTTCGTCTTGTGTATGGGACACCACATCTTGGAGCTGCCATCGTCTTCAGACGACGGCCGAGATCGTTTCTCGGGGTGTGGCCCCCGACCACCCGGAGCTGCAGCAGTAGGTGTGCCGGACGACGGCTTCTTCTTGCTGTTGGACTTTTTCTTCTGCTTACCACTCCCGGAGGTAGTGGCTTCACCCTTGGTGGACTTTTGTTGGCCTCCGGAGGTAGTTGGGAGTGCATTTCACGGCCCTCCGCAGCCTTGGTGCACTTGTCTGACAAGCTGAAGAGTTCTGTGACACTGGTGACTTCTTTGGTCGCCAGATTCTCCAGCATCTTCTTGTCTCGAACATCCTGTCTGAATGCTACAATAATAGAAGCGCTTGAGATAGAAGGAATGGTATTTCATACCTGGGAGAACCTCTGGATGAAAGATCGCAAGGACTCTCCCCCTTTTTGCTTGACAGCAAAAAGGTCTAGTTCTGTGCCTGGTCGGGTGCATGAGCTCCCAAAATTGGCAGTGAACTGTTGGCACAACTCCGCACAACTATTGATGGAGTCAGGCGGAAGGCTAATGAACCAAGATCTAGTAGTCCCAGTTAAGCCACAGGGAAATAATTGGCCATCACAGCCTCATTTCCCCCAGTCGCAAGGATAGCAATGGAGTATATTTGAAGAAATTTGGCAGGATTAACAGTCACGTTAAATATCTCCAGCAGGTGAGGATAGAGCTTTTGCAGCCATCTAACCATACGTAGGTGCATGGTCAAGGCAGAACAGCCTCCTCCTACTCCCTCAGGAGTAGGACTATCCCGAGCCTCTCGCCTCTCATGAGCACGCTCGATGTGGACACGGTCGTCCTGTTGACAGTAACGATGATCGAGCTATGCCCGGAGGTCATGTGTCGAAAGCCTCATTATTGTATGAGTACGTTGCGCCCCGAAAGGTAGTGACGTTGCTTTTTGAGATGTAGCACGCCTCCTGTGATGTGAGGAGTGCGAACCGAGTCTACTCGACAAGGTCTGATGCTAGGATTGGGCCCACCCTGAGGGGAGAGGACCTTGATTGCTGATGCGATCGGCTGCTGCTGTAACCAAATGATCCACATCAGCTCTCCACTACTCCATTACATCCTGGGATACTCCTGGAGGCGGTGGACGTTGGAGAAGAGCACGCGCAACATGAAGCGCATGTTCAAGGTTGTTGTTCGCCGATGCAGTGATCGACGCGGATGCCCCATCTCGCTGTCCAGCTTGATTCGCAGGTGCGGACGGTGGCGGTGGTGGCATGACTCCTACTGGTGCCGCAACACCTGTTGGTTGTTGCATGTTGGAGGGATTGCCTCCAACAGGTTGCGCAGCATGGTTGCCGTTGGACGATCCAGCAGCAGAATTCACCATCTTTGAATCTCAGGCGTTGTCCCCCTACCTGGCGCGCCAACTATCGGAGTGTGATTCCGGCAGTTCTCCCAGTACTACCGTTGGAAGCCCGCAGAGTTCTTAGTTCGGTTGTGGGCGCGCGGAGATTCAGAAGAAGGTGGCGATTTGACACGAGTATTTGCGTGATTCGGGCCGTCTGAGCGTAATACCCTACTCCACGGGTGTGTGTTGTTGTTTTATTGAGCATCTAAGCGCTTGAGTGTGAGAGACTAGAGTCTCTAGGAGTCTTAGGCACATGTGGAAGCCCCTCTATGTATCGCTCGGCCAGTCCTTTTATAGTACAAGGACTGACTGTTACATCGTCAGCCTGGCCCAACATGTGACCCTGACAGTTACTAATGCTTAATACACAGTTAATGTACTTAATTCCCCTTAACAAAGTGATAACGCGCCTTGATGGCGGCGCTACTGGTGTTAAGGGTCCTCCAATCAAGTTTCATTAAGATAGCATTAGTGACACTTAAACGGGTCTTGAAGTCTTTAATTGTTCCTTGAAGGTCCGAGCCGTTGGAGGTCCACCAGTCTGCTTGTCGAGGTTGAAGGTCCGACGATTGGACGCGTGGCAGCTCCGGAGCTTACCATCTTGGACGAGTAGGTCCGGTGCTGTTGTACACATGTCGGTACCGGAGCTTCCCTCTGTCGGGGGTTAGGTCCGGGGGTGCCACACAGGTATCTAGTCCAGAGCTTTTCCCATGTATGGAATGTAGCTCCGGTTTTACGATACACGTGGCGGCACTGGGACAAACCATAGAAGGGAGGCAGGTCCGGTTACGTATGACACGTGGGGCCTTCAGAGGTCTTCAACTCAGATAGGTGGAGTTCCTTTGCACTCTTCACAGTCTCAAGGGGTATCCGGTACGCAGGGTACCAACAATGGCAATTAAGAATGAACCTTTTAGTCACTTCCAGACTTTATTTCTTAGATTATCAATTGATCACCAAAATCTTTAAAAGCAATTAGAAGTGATAACGTAATCGAATTTAAAAATTAATCGTTTGATCACTTTTGTGATGAAAATGGAATAGATCATCAAATTTCTTCACCCTATGTACCTCAACAAATGGTGTCGTAGAGAGAAAGAACATAACTATAGTTGAGATGGCTAGGGCTATGCTTGATGAATATCAAACTCCTAGGAAATTTTGGGATGATGGAATTGCAATCGCTTGTTATGTCTCAAATCGTTCTTTCTTGTATCCTAAGCTAGAAAAAGCATCATAGAAACTTTGCTTTGGACATAGGCCTAGTGTCACATACTTTCGGGTCTTTGGTTGTAAATGCTTTGTTAAGAAACATGGTAATCTTGATAAATTTGAACCAAGATCTGTCGATTGCATGTTTCTTGATTATCCATCTCATACTAGAGGCTACCGTGTGCTTTTACTTGACACTAACAAAATTGTGGAGACTTGTGAGGTTTCTTTTGATGAGGCTAGCATAGGTACTAGCTCCAATATTGCAGGTCTAGGTCTATATCTGCAGGGGAGAGTATTTTATCAAAGAAGATGAGGCAGTGGTGCTGCTGCCCGAAAATTCAGAAGCAAATGACGTTGATCACGCTACTGATTTCGCACCACAACCAGCATCAACAACTACTGCAGCTGATACAGATTGTTCTCAAGCCACAAATTATTTGATATGTGATGAACATGAAGAAAAAGGAGCTTGTGAAGTGTCTACTCCCGTCTGAATCCTTAAAAATCACCCTCCACAACAGATTATTGGAAGCTTGTACGAAAGAGTCACACGGTCTAGGTTTTTTGATCCAAACTCTCACGCTCAGACTGCTTTTTTGCTTCTTTTGAACCCAAATATATATCACATGCACTCACTCATGTATCTTGGATTATTGCCATGAAAGAAGAGTTAGAAAATTTTGAATGAAATAATGTTTGGAAACATGTACCTCCATCTCAAAGTTACACTTTAATTGAAAACTAAATGAGTGTTTAAAAATAAACAAAGTGAGGATGGGTTGTGGTTAGGAATAAGGCCAGGTTGGTTGCTCAAGGTTTCACACAAGTTGAAGGTTTAGATATTGATGAAACTTTTGCCCATGTTGCCATATTAGAAGCCATAAAAATTTTATTAGCATATACTACATCTAATGGTTTCAAGTTATATCAAATAAATGTTAGAAGTTCTTTTCTAAATGGCTACACATATGAGAAGGTTTATGTAAATCAACCATCGGGTTTTGAAAATCCAGCTTTTCCTAATCAAGTTTACAGACTGTTCAAAGCCTTCTATGGTCTCAAACAAGCCCCTAGAGCATGGTATGATAGGTTAAAAATATTATTTCTTGAAAAGGGTTTTACCATGGGCAAGGTTTATAAAACTCTTTTTGTGCTTAAGCATGGCAATGACTCAATATTCATTCAAGTGTATGTGGATGATTTTATCTTTGGTTGTGCTTCTCATGATCTCGTGTCCAAGTTTTCAGCTATGATGAGTTCAGAATTTGAGATGAGTATGATGGCATAACTCACATACTTTTTGGGGCTTCAAATCAAGCAAACCAAGAAGGGTACTTTTGTGCATCAAATGAAGTATACAAGAGACCTTCTTAAGCGTTTCAATGTGGACAAAAGCAAGCCTCTTCAGACATTAATGGGTACTGCAACGACACTTGAACTTGATGAAGATGGTGAACCCATGGATCAAAAAGAATATGAAAGCATGATCGGGTCACTTTTGTACCTCACGTCGTCAAGATCGGACATACAATTCAGCGTATGTCTTTGTACATGATTTCAAGCTTTCCAACGTGCTTCACACCGTCAAACTGTCAAAAGAATTCTGAGGTACTTACATGGAACTCAAGAATTCGGCATTTTTCTTTCTTCTTCCTCAACCGTTACATTAAAAGCTTTTTCGGATGTTGATTTTGGAGGTTGTAGGATTTATAGAAAAAATACTTCAGGTACTTGTCATTTTCTTGGTACTTGACTTGTTGCTTGGTTCTCTAGAGAACAAAACTCAGTTGCACAATCCATGGCTGAATCTGAATATGTGATTGCTGCTAGAGCTTGCTCATAAATTCTTTGGATTGTTCAAACACTTAAGGACTATGGAGTTGATCTAAATAGTGTTCCACTATTTTATGATAACACTAGTGCCATTTGCATTGCTAAAAACCCCGTGCAACATTCTAGAACAAAGCACATTGACATTAGGTATCACTTTCTCCGTGATAATGTTGAAAAATGAAACATTGTGCTTCACCATATAGATACTGAACAACAATTGGCTGACATTTTTACAAAACATTTGGATTTCACTCCTCATGGCTTAAATCGAGGGGGAGTTTTTGAAACTTGGAAAGTCTATGTGGGAATCTGTATTTAAAATAATATGAGCATAGTATTTCATTCACATATGACTTTGTGATTTCTTTTACATGCTGAAAGTTCTTACTACATTACTCTGTTATACATTTTGTAGTTTTTGCCATGACTAGTAATTGGAATAATTACTTACACTAAATCTGGTCACGATCAAACTTTCTTGCTGTTATAAACTTGTTGCATGCTCAGAAATGCTTTAAGTAATGAATAATTAATCAATCAACTATCCACATGTTGAGCTTTTATGATCAAATAAAAAATGTGAAAAGATCAAGAGAATATGCATGCACCACACTTCTTCTTTTGAGATGGCTTATCATTGTACTTAGATATGAACTTGGAAGAAGTTGCGTATGACTAAAATTATGTCCTTAAGCTTCTGTTTGTCAAATGATATAGGCTTGGCTTGGTTGGTTAGAATAAGACAAATGCGGCAAATAATCTCTTGAAAATGTTATATGATCAGAATTTGTACTTTAAATGACTTTGAAAAATAATAAAAATACAGCTACATGTGTCATGCTTTCGGATCTTGAAATAGTTAAGTTTGTGAGATCATGACTACCTTAAATTGAAAATTACACTAGATCACTAGCATGGTTACACTATTTTATGTATCTCATCGATGTGATAGTGTAAGTTTCTTGACAGTATGACCTGGATGATCTTTGTTTTATATGTATATGTTATAATGTGTTCATAACTATTGAAAATTTTCTTTCAAGCCTCACTGACTACATTGTCAAAGGGGAAGAAATATGTATAGGGGGAGAAATATTTGTTTTCCAAATTTCTTTCTCATTTGATTTTCAAAAGGGGGGGGGGAATTGTTTTCAACACTTTTCATGTGAATAAGCCAATGTTCGTGTTTTAAGTGGTGTTGCCAATGCATTCATCAATAGGGAGATTGTGTGTTGAATACATTGACAATTACGTTAAACGTGTAAGTTTACATACGAAGTTTTGACTATACTTGAGAAACACACTTTGCACTGTCCGAACTTTTGCTGCACGTGAGCTGCACGAGTTTTGCATTTCAGAATGTCTGAACTTTTCTTGTATAATGCATAGCGGCTGTTTTGGACTGTCCGAACTTTCTATGTGCTAAAATAATCGTGTGGCTGCTATGTTTTTCATTTGCAATGTTTTAAACTTGCTTTACACTTATGAGAAGATTTGCTTAGTACTTTTGGACTAAGTTTTTGATGTGTTTTGGCTGATCATGGTGAACATTATCTAGCTATGTTTGAAATATGGTTATAAGAGGTGCTCACATAAGGTGTTGTGGTTTTCGGACTAATGAGAGTCAAGTCGCAGACTTGTGCTCGGAAGAATTAGTTGTTTGTTCATGTGCAGGTGTTGCTTGAGGTCAAGACATGGCTGGTGACGGGATCCATTGAACTATTCTTAGGGAGAAGATGAGATTCAACAACAAAGTTTGGGAGGAATTGTTGTTGAGTTGATCGGGAGGTCAGGCAACATGTTTGGGTCAAGAACAATGCATATGAAGGTATCGTGGATGTTGTTGGAAAGTGTTTGCACGTGTGCAAGGGGTACATGGACGTGGCAATATTGTTCCAAGGTGTGATGAAGAGAAGTGAACGTGAAGATGTGGCCGAAAAAGTCCAACTAGCTGGATCATGCCTCATGTTGCCGCTGAGGTGGTTATGGTTCATTTATGGAAGGTTTAAAGTTTGTTTCGGTTAGATTTTGTGTGGGTAACGAAGTTGAGTTGTTTTAGGAATGTTTGGTATGTTCCTAAAGTGTTTAGAAGTCTTATGCTTTTATCTGCATATAGAAGAGTCTTGAACAGTTATGGAAAGTTTTAGTTGAAACTGAGTAGGATTAGACTTTTAGTTAGGATTGAGTTGGGCTTAGGGCTAGTTATATAATCAAGGGAGGTCAGAGCTTGTAAAAAGATGACTTTGGGCTGTTCCTCTTGTGTTTTGATAAATAAAATTCGTAGTTTAAAGAAACTTTTGTGCCTTGTCCGTCCGACTTGTTTCATACAAGATTTTCTCGTCGAGATTGTGCATAGAACTATGTTACTTCAGTGTTTTATCATAACTCGAGTTTTAATGATCCTATTGACGTGATTCTTTTTGAGTTATCTTCACAACTTGATTATCTATCATCTTTGAAAATTACATAGTCATTGGATTTATGATTTTTGATCTACACGAGTTAATTTGTAGTGTTGCAGATCTTGTTTTTTACTCGAGTAGAACAGATTGACCCTTGTCCGATCTTTCGATCATAGCTCGAATTTTTCTAGATGGTTTTTCATGATCCTTGTGGTGACATCTTCGTGACTTGATTCTTCACAATCTAGACCGCTTTTGTCACGGTTGAACACGTTTAGATTAGCTGCACACACGGTTCCTTAACAGATTGATTTTCTGCTGAGGGGTTTTCGTTGTTTCCGCTGAAAAAGTTTTAATCTACCATTCATCCCCTCTGATAGTTTTTCAGGTGCTCTTTGATCTTACCACTTAGTAGTATGATTATGAACAAAGGTGCTGTTGTACCAAATCTTTGACTCACGTAAAACGCACGCCGTGTTGGCAATCGTCAAGCAAGGAGTGAAGAAAATCCCCACGAAGTGGCATAACTCATGTTGAGGACAGCGGTTGATCCAGCAAGGAAAAGATCAAGAATTCTTAAGAACACGTTATCTTCTGAATAAGCTTAACATGTGTTCTCCTCAAAGTCTCAGTTTAAGTACATGACCAAGTGAACCGCTTTTACGCCAACTGCATGCCAGCCTCACTGAACTGATGCTGGATTACATGCCAATTGAACACAACTAAAACATGCCTCGCTTAGAAAATATCCATCTCAACGAATAAAAAATACTAGAATTTAATTATAGGCGAACTGTTCAGCCGATTACGAGATACAACTATCAAGGATGGTATCATCACGACGTGGAGTAACTGCAGTCGTTATTAAGCATCTAATAGTGGCATGAGCACAGTGGTTCGGCCATTTCGTGGAGGGAGTACATGATGATGAGGAAGTAGACGACCAGCGCGACGAAGCCAGCGATCAGCGCCCACATCACGCGGCTGCAGTAGGCCTGCACCTGCCCGCAGATCGGCAGCCACCCAGCGTGTGTGTTGCCGTTCTTCCCCACCCCCGCTATCGCGCCGGTGGCTGCCACGGCGCCGGTGAGCACCATCCCTATCATCTGCATCACATACGTCCATGCACCACACACACTGGTATCAAATGACAGTCACAAATCACAATTTAACTGTGTATAAGTTGGAGGAGAAACATCGTATGATATACAAATACTAGTTGTAGATAGCTACAAGGTTTATATATTTTGCCGAAGCTAGCTCTCATGTTATTCGTACCACATCACCCATGAGCACCAATCTTGAGGCAGTGCTCATCGGCCGCACGAAGAGGACGAGCAGGCTGTAGGCACAGGCCACGGATAATGTTACCACGAAGAAGCTGCGAAAACAACATAAGATCGATCGATCTCTATAACAGAAGATCTCAATATAGCATAAAAACATGCATGAGTTAGCTAGCTTACATAAATGATGGAGTGTAAGAATACTTGGCTTCAATCTCTAGGCCGAAGAAGCTGGTGGTTTCATGGCTGGTTACCATGATTATCGCCGCAGCCGCGGCCGCAGCCGCTGCGGCGAGCCTGAGCACGATGGAGATAAGCCGTTGCACTTTGGCCATTTAGTTTGCTTCCTCTGTGACTCTGCAAGGTACAGTGTTACTTAGTCAGCTAGCAGCCTAGCGTCGTCTCTCAGGGGATGGGCCGGCTAATAATAGGAGAGCCCTAAGATGTTTTGGGGGAGCGTCATTCAGTAGGTGCGTCGGTTGCTTGCAGTAGTTTTGGTAGTTCAGCTGTATGGAAAACAGCGAGAGAAGGAACCTTAGGCATATGGTGGGAGCAGGTTTTGCCAGTAAGCAACTTTTGCTTAACTTATGCCCATGCTGAATGCCTCCTAGTCCCAGCACGTCACCGTCTTGGCAGTTGCTAACCAAGACAGTTGGGCAACGTGAGAAATTTCTAGGACTTGTTTCTTTGTTCTTTGTTTTATATAATGGCGGGAGAAAGCGTGTGAGAGATTCTGGACTAGTTTTGTGTGGTTCTAACAAATCTCCTATGCTGCTAAATACTACGGGAGTTCTCATTTTCACGTGGATGCCTGATGCCGTGCCCGTTTTCAGGCGACGCACGGGCACTCGCGCTAGGGCGCGTAGCGGAAGGAGAGGCTGATTATATTTTTTATTAATTGTTAGAACATTATTTGTAAGGGTTATGTTGATAATAAATAAATAAATAATGTTGTATTTGATCAACCTATAGAACTAGAGATTAATGATTAATTATAAGGATTAATGGTTAATGACGATGATTAACTATTAATTAGCCAGTGACTAAAATTTTCTCAAATTTCAGGCACTTGAAATATAAACAAGCCCTAAATACTAAGTTTGTTGACTTCAATCCATTTGATGAATTCAGACTTTTTCAGGGGACCAGTGGTCACTTTTTTACGGACGCGGCTAGCCTAAGGCTATCCGCACTCTATACTCTAAAAACTTACTCTCAAGCGTGCGTCCTATAGATTTCCAGCAACTACCTCTAAACATCCAGCATCCTCTAATTTTACAGCACGATTCTCATAAATCTTACCTCTAATTTTGCAGCATCCTCTAAATTTCCACCATCTGGTGTGAGCCCCACCTGGACCTTTGCCGTCCCGTAAGTATTCAGCGGACGCCGGTGCAGTACTGTGTAACGTACTCTACTTTTTTTTAGAATGCCTAACGTACACTGCTGTGGGCGCAGGTCGGACCCATATTCCAGTAACCAGGCTACCCCTTTCTCTTTTTACCATTTCTGTGTTTATTACCATGCAAATAAAAAGTAAAAATGGCAGGAAATAAAAAAATATTTTCACCCCGAAAAAGGATTACAATGTGTGCAATAATACACTACAAGAAATGATCAATAGGGCATCGGTGTATTTATAAAGGTCGGGACCGACGTATTTAAATCTCGTAAATCTATCGGTTTATAGAGCCCAACGGCTATTGATTTATAACCGTCGGCTGAACTGATTCAGCCGACGAACAAAAGTAAAACTGTCAGGTGGTGCATAAAAACCGACGGTCATAGTTTCTTTCGTCGATCCAACTAAAAACATCGATGGTGTTAATTGTAACCCTCGGTTGCCACTCCTGCCCGACGGCTATACGGTGTGGGCCCGCATCGCACGTCTGCGCGCTGCGAATCTTGCCCACTTGCGCCCGTCCTTCGTCTCTTTTATATTGCCTATTCATTCCACCTGCCTACTTGCGCAGCAAATAGTCTCTTTTTATATTGCCCACTTGCAAGTTGCAAACCCAATCTCCAGAACAGGCCGCCGCCTCCTCCGCAACAAACACGCCCCCCCCCCCCCCCCCGCGCCCGCCAACACGCCGCCTGCTGACAGTGTAGCCTTCCATTCCTCGCCCTCCTCTGCGCTCCACCTCGCGTCCCTCGTTGCCTCGTCCTCCTGTGCGCTCCGACTTGCTCCACCTCTCGCGCGCGCCGGCGTCTCCTGATGGTTGCATCTCTCGACGCCTGCGAGAAGGAAAAGCTTGGGCCGGAGGCAGCATAAGCACTGCACGCTCGCGAGTCGGGAGGGGCTGGAGGCGCGCACGCTCCTGGGCGTCATGGGCGTGCCGTGAGTTGGGAGGGGCCAAAGGCGGCTAAAGAACGGCGCGCTCGCGAGTTGGGAGGGGGCGGAGGCACCCGCGTTGCTGGGTGTCATGGCGCGCCGCTCGCGCCGGTCACGATCAGCGAGATCCGTCGTCCAAGGAGGTGGTTGGCACCCGTCGGAGGAGGTCATCGATTCAAGATCTGCCGGCCAAAGCTTCCCCCGTCCGCCGGAGGAGGTAGTTGGCATCCCTTGCGCTCACCCTTGCGTCCGACTGCAGATCTTCCTTGTTCAAGCTCGTCAAGGGTGGCTTGTTCTTCCGTGTTTGAGTACGTTCGCCGGAGGTCATACATGATCCCCAAGGGCGGCTTGTTCAAGCTCGTCACGTGTCCGCACTACCTCTATATTCTGCAGTCTTCCTTAGTTGCGCTATTCCTGTGCCAAAAAACTTCTTGCTTCTTGATTCCATGGGAATTTTGTGGATAATAATGTTGTAATTTTTGTAGACTCACATTTGGAAAACCAAATCAATAAAAAAACATTCATGTAATTTCTGTCCAAAATATGTATTTGCGCTTCACGAGATGGCGCAATATTCAAGGTTGACGGGATGGGTCAAAAGAAGCTAGCGACAAAAGTTTTTTGGTCTACCGCTCAAAATTTAAAAGCGTTGGGTTTGGCCGACGGCTCAAAAGTTAAAGTTGTCGGGTACGGGTACCGACAGATATAGAAAATAAAAGCGTTGGCTCTTAAAACCGACGGTCATATAGCTTAAATGCGTCGGGACTGACAGTTTTAACTTTAAAAATGTCGAATATAAGGCGTCAGTTAAAGACGTCGACGATAATAATTTATGAGCGTCAGTTTTAGTAGTGAACCAACAGCTATAGAGCCGACGCTGTCGGTACCCTGTGTAGCGGATACCCCTTAATATCGTGAAGAGTACAAGGGAGTTCTACCTATCAGAGTTGAAAGACTCCTCGGGCCCCACATGTCATATTGCACCAGACCCGCTCCCCTCATATGGGTAGCTCCTGGGTCGACACGTGTAAAGGAAAACTGGAACTAAGCTCCTAACAAAGGAAAGCTCCGGTGCCAACACGTGTACAACAGCCCTGGATCTAACCTTCCGTAAGGGAAAGCTCCGGAGCTTCCATGTGTGGAGCCCTCGGACCTTTATCGACACATACACTGGCAGATCTCCTGCAACATGAGCCATCAAGCGTAATTAAAGTTGCTGTTACAAGACGTAATTACGTGTCGTTAATGTTGTATTAACGACATGTGATCAAGAGCGCTGTTAATATAGGTAACGCAGCTATTAAGGCACATTATCACACTATTAATGATGCTTAATACTCTTTAGACAATGTATTAAGCATTAAATACGCTAGGGCCACAGGTCGGACCAGGCAAGCTTTGTAACGGTTAGTACTTTGAACTATAAAAGGGTTGTACCGCACAAACTCAGGGGAGATTCGATCTGATCCCAGCTGACCAGCTCACTATACAGCAACACAAACCCCGTGGAGTAGGGTGTTACGCTCACGCGGCCCGAACCATGTAAATCGCTGGTGTTATCATCTTGATCTTTATCTCTAAGTGCCCCAACCACAAAAGAACATCCGCGAGCTGCTTCATAGCGGATCCAGGGGAAGTGTCATATCAAACACTTCGACATTTGGCGCGCCAGGTAGGGGCGTAACAATCCCGAGATCACAAGATGGTGAATTCAGCTGCTGGATCCTCCAATGGCAACCACGCTGGACAACCCGCTGAAGGCAATCCCTCCAACGTCCAACAACCAGCAGGTGCCATTTTTCCAGCAGGCGCTATGGCACCACAGCCACCATCTATTCCGGCAAACAATGCTGGTCAACAAGATAGGAGATCCGCGTCGATCAGTGCATCGACAAACAACAACCCTGAGCATGCGCTCATTGCTGCGCGAGCTCTCTTACAACACCCACTACCTCCAGGTGCACCCCAGGGAGCTATGGAGCAGTGAAGAGCTGATGTTGACCATCTAGTCACAGCTGCGGTTGCAGGCATGAGCAATCAAGGTCCTCTCCCATTTGGGCGGGCACCATCTCAACGACAGACCTTGCCGGGCTGACTTGGTCCACATGTTTCACAGCAGAGGAGACGTGTTGCATCCCAGCAAGTGACTTCATTGCCTCCCGGGGCACGACGTACCCACAACATCACTAGGATACCGACTCATGACTTGCGGTCGGAATTGGATCGCCGTTACCGACAGCAGGATGGCCGTGTCCATATTGAGCGTGCTCGTGAGAGGCGAGAGACTCGGGACAACCCTGCTCATCAAAGAGTAGGGGGAGGCTGCTCTGCCCTGGCCATGCATTTGCACATGGTCAGATGGCCACAGAAGTTCCGACCTCACCCGCCGGAAAAATTCGACGGGACTGTCAACCCCGCCGAATTATTTCAAATTTACTCCACTGCCATACTGGCAGCGGGAGGTGATGAGGCTGTAATGGCCAATTACTTCCCAGTGGCTTTAACTTGGACTGCAAGGTCCTGGTTCATGAGTCTTCCACCCGACTCCATTAATAGTTGGGCGGAGCTATTCCAACAATTCACTACCAACATCGGGAGCTCCTACACCCGGCCTGACACTGAATTGGACATGTTTAGCATAAAGCAAACATCGGGGGAATCGCTATGATCCTTCATCCAGCAGTTCTCTCAGGTACGAAATACCATCCCTTCAATCTCGAGCTCTTCTGTTATCATTGCATTCAGACAAGGCGTTCGAGATAAGAAGATGTTGGAGAAGCTGGCCATTCAAGAAGTTACCAGCGTCACAGAACTATTCAGTCTAGCTGACAAATGTGCTAGAGCTATGGAGGGCCGTGAAATGCATTCTAAGCCAGCTTCGGAGGCCAACCAGAAGTCCTCCAAAACTGAAGCCGCTATCTCCAGCAGTGGCAAGAAGAAAAAGAAGCCCAACGGCAACAAGAAGCCGTCGGCCGACGCTCCAGCTGCTGCTGCTGCAGCTCTTGGAAGCTGGGGGCCACGCCCCAAGAAGCGACCTCGTCCTTCATCAGAAGACGACAACAACTCCAAAGCATGGTGTCCAATTCACAAGACAAACCGACACGGTTTGGAAGAGTGCCGGGAGGTCCAGAACCTTGCCGAACGCTATAACAAGCGCCGGAAAGAAGCTCTTTTCCGTCAAAGGTAAGGAAAACAAAAAATCGACGAAGCTCCGGCCGAAGAGGAGCAAGGTTTCCAGGACCCCAAAAAGGTCTTGAAAGCCGTTTAACACTGTCGACGACGACTCCGACGTCTCTGACAACGAGCGTCGGAAGTCCCTGAACACCATCTATGGTGGTTCTTGGGACATCACTTCTCGCCACATTCTCAAGACAATGCGGCGGGACATGGTCGTGGCAGCTCCAACTGCTAAGGCGGAGCCACATCGAAAGTGGATGGATACACCCATCATTTTTGATACTTCGGACTGCCCTTAAAACATGATCGGGGCTGCTCAACTCCCATTGATGGTGTCACCCACCATTAACAATATCCAAATTCACCATGTAATGGTGGACGGAGGTTCCGGGCTAAACCTCATAAGCTTCGAAGCTTTCGTTAAGCTTCAGCTTCGGCCTTCGGAGTAGGTCCGGGAACCATTACTCCCCTCAGTTCCATCACACTCCCAGTGACCTTCAGGACCTCGGACAACTACAGAACCGAGAAACTGGTCTTCGACGTCACGCAAATCAGTGTGCCTTTCAATGCCCTTTTTGGTAGGCTAGCTTTATACAAGTTTATGGCTACTGCCCATTAGGGCTACTTGGTGTTGAAGATGCCAACACCCACGGGCATTCTCTGGATCTGCGGAGATCGTATCGCAGGAGTTACTGCACTGGAAGAACTCTATGTGCTTACCACAGCGCAAGAGGAAGCATCCGGTAAGGAGCCAGCTCCGAATCCTCCAAGCATTCGTCAGAAAGGCTCTACTTCCGCACCCCGTGTGCAACAAAGCGGCGACAACGGCATTCCTATCAAGGTCGTCCAAATCGGTTCCGATGCTGCTCAGACTACCTGTATATAGGGAGGTTTGAACAACAAATAGGAACTCACGCTCATCACTTTCCTACGGACTAATGTTGATGTGTTTGCCTGGCAACCATCACAAATGCCTGAGATCCCTAGGGTGGTGATTGAGCACAATCTGAAGATTTACCCAAACACACGGCCTGTACACTAGAAGCCTCGGAAGCAATCAATTGAGTGACAAAACTTCATCTGACAGGAAATCAAGAAGTTGCTCGAAGCTGGATTCATTCGGGAAGTCTTCGATCCACACCACCTTAAATAAGGCATGTCCAAAGGATGCATTTCCACTACCTAGAATAGATCAGATAGTGGACTCCACCTCCGGGTGTGAGCTATTGTGTTTCTTAGATGCATATTCTGGATATCATAGAATCCAAATGTCTAAGGAAGATGAAGAGTATACTGCCTTCATAACAGTAGATGATTGTACTGTTATACTGCCATGCCATTCGGTCTTAAAAATGCCGCTTAAAAATTTGTGCGAGCTATGTACAAAACATTTGGAGAGCTAATTAGAGACTTGGTGGAGGTGTATGTTGATGACATCGTCATGAAAATCAAAAACAAGGAGTCACTCCTTGACAACTTACAAGCCGTCTTTGACAAGCTGCACACCACGCGCACCATGCTGAACCCGGACAAGTGTGTCTTCGGGGTTAGCTCTGGAAAGCTTCTAGGGTTCTTAGTGACTCGTTGAGGAATTGAAGAAAATCCGGTAGAGATCAAGGCTATAGAAGATATGCGGCCCCCAGCCCACATTAAAGATGTCCAGAAGCTAACTGGATGCCTAGCTGCGCTCAGTCGGTTTATCTCAAGACTGGCCGAAAGGGCGCTACCATTCTTCAAACTCTTGAGGAAGTCCAGACCATTTCATTGGTCTGAAGAAGAAAAAAAGGTGTTTCAAGAGCTGAAACAACTCCTCACCACACTACCAATATTGGTAGCTCCTAATCCTGATGAGCCTTTACTGCTTTACATTTCGGCAACCACCGAAGTTGTCAGTATGGTCCTGGTCGGAGAAAGACCGGAGCCACAACCAATCCAGGCGTCCAGACCCCTCCGGGAGGGTCCGGAATCACCTGAAGACGTGACTGGGTCTCAGCTCCCAGACACGGAACCTCAAAACGAAGTGCTAGGAGATCAACATCATTCGTCTTAGGAGGTTCACCTGGCTAACCAAGATGATGTGGATCCTCCTAGTGAGGTCGGGGTTGAACAAGAAGGAGTTTTGTACCCCTCCGGGAGGGTCCATGAAGCACAACCTGAAGGTCTGGAACCCTCTAGCAGGGTCTGGGTTGATGGAGAGGAAGCTCCGGGTCCTTCTGAAAGGGTGCGGACCATCGAACGTCCCGTGTACTTCATCAGTGAAGTACTCCATGACGCCAAGACAAGATACATTGAGGTGCATGAGCTGCTCTACACAGTTCTTATTGCCTCAAGGAAGCGTCGTCACTACTTCCAAGCACACAAAATATCAGTGGTAACTTCTTTCCCACTGCGTGCTATTTTGCATAACCCTATCTGTACTGGGAACATTGCAAAGTGGGCAGCGGAACTGGCTGAGTTCGATCTAGAATTTGTGTCAAGACAACCAATCAAAAGTCAACCCTTGGCTGACTTTGTGGTGGAGTGGACCCCATTTCCATCAAACCATGGGGGCCACAGTGATCAGAAACCAGAACTCAAAGTTCCGGTATTCATCGAGCCACATTGGACCCTCTACTTCGACGGCTCCGTGCAAAAGCAGGGGGCCGGAGCTGGAATTCTTCTCCTAGCTCCGACTTGGGAGAAAGTCAAGTACATGGTACACCTTGATTTCAAGGCAACCAACAACATGGCAGAGTATGAAGCTCTCATCTATGGAAGGGAGGGATTCACAACTCATCATAAAACAAGTCAAAGGTGAATGTCCCTGCAACAATTCTCAATTAGCTGCTTACCTCCTTGAAGTCCAGAGGCTTCACAAGGACTTGGAAGTCCTGGATCTCCATCATGTTCAGCGTCTTCATAACGCTGAAACCGATGAACTCTCGACGAAAGCCTCAACGGAGCTCCGGCTCCTGACAGAATCTTCATATGGAGGTTGTCAAAACCAATAGATCAGCCTGTCGAACTGAGCGAAGGGGGCAAGACCAGAACCTCGAAGCTGGCGGTCCCGGTGGCCCTACTACCATGGCGTCCACCAAGGGTCGTAGGTGCTGTCGGAAGCTCTGAGCAATCCAACATGCAAGACTCAGAAGCTCAATTAAGCTCCGATGCATGGATCTCAGAGATCCGGAGCTACTTGAAAGACAATATCCTTCCTGAAGACAGTGTATCTGCTGACCGGATGTTCAGATTGGCTAAAAGATACACGTTGGTAGAAGGGGATCTCTACCGACGTGGTGCCAATGGCATCCTAATGCGGTGCATTGCAAGGGAAGAAGGTCGCGAGCTCCTCGCGGAGATCCATGGAGGTGAGTGTGGGAACCACACATCTTCCCGCACGCTGGTTGGTAAAGCCTTCCGGCATGGCTTTATCGGCCTACAACACTCTAGGATGTGTTTGAGCTAGTAAAAAAATGTGAAGCTTGTCAGTTCCACGCAAAACAATTCACACACCGACTCAATCACTACAAATGATACCTCCTACATGGAAATTCGCTGTGTGGGGCAAGGACATCTAGGGACCTTTCCCAAAAGCCATCGAAGGTTACAGGTTCCTATATGTCGCCATCGACAAGTTCACCAAGTGGCCAGAAGCAACTCCAGTAGTAACAATCAATAAGCAATCAACAATTAAGTTCTTGAAGTCCATTATATGCAGATTTGGAGTTCCGAACAAAGTCATAACTGACAACAGAACTTAATTTACAAGTGCTGCATTCCAAGAATATTGCGAAGACCTCGATATTCAACTAAGCTACGCCTCAGTAGCTCATCCAACAAGCAATGGCCAAGCCAAGAGAGCAAATGCAGAAATATTAAAAGGACTCAATATGCGCACATATGAGCGCTTGAAAAAGCACGTAGCTAACTGGATTGAGGAGCTTCCATCCACATTATGGGCTAATAGGACAACTCCAAACCGGTCAACCGAGGAAACTCCATTCTTCCTGGTGTACGGAGATGAAGGAGTCCTTCCTCCGGAGATCACCTTGGGGTCCCTCCGAGTCCGGACCTTCGATGAAGCCACAGAGGACCAGCTCCAGCGTGAAGACCTTGACCTCGTCGATGAGGGAAGGTGCCAAGCAGCTGTTCGAAACGCACGTTATCGCCAAGCGCTCAGGCGCTATCATCAAAGGCATGTGCGTGATCGACAGCTCGAAGAAGGCGACCTGGTGCTTCGGAAGATACTAACTCGTGAAGGAATGAACAAACTTTCCCCCACCTGGGAAGGTCCATTCCGAGTGACCAAAGTATCCTAGCCCAGATGCGTTCGCTTGGCAACTGAGGATGGGACAGCACTTCCCAATCCTTGTTACATCGAGCACCTCCATAAGTTTTATGCCTAGAATCACGGAGGTGAGTCTGTAATTACACATGATGCATGTTGTACAGTCATTCTACAGAGAGGAGCAAGTCCTACGGGAGAACATCCAGACCCCTCTGAGAGGGTCCGAGAACTTCAAGTAACACTTGAGACAGTCACAGCACTAAAAGTGTAACTACATGCTCTGGGCTAGTACAATATGTATAGCACATTTACATGGTACAACACCCTAAGTGCGTTCTTGTCTCCCCTGTAATCTGGACCTATAATGAAAGGCATTGTCGTGTGAAAATAGACTCCACGTGCGTTTACTTTTTGTGCAAGGCTCAATATATCAAATTATTTTCACCCCGCTTGTCTATAATGAAGTTGTGCAAACCTTTTTGAGCTATGTTCCAAGTAATTCACATGCATTACAAGCCTTATTGATAATCTTTTTGGATCTTAACATTGCTACATAGTCTACTTGCCTAAATGCCAAGCCAACATAGGTCCGGAGTGTGCTATCGACTTAGCCTGGTCCTGCACCCTAAGTACGCCGCTCTACCTACACCCCTACAGGCCTCAGTAGGGTGAGTACTAAAAAGGCATGCATGTAAAATCCCACTTTTTCCTTTCATGTGAAGTTCAGCTACAAGTTGTTTATCAAACATAATGGAGATCAATATAGTTGTGCACATGAAATTGACCTCACTAAAAAGTTTTCTTTCTACTCATGTTTAATTTTATTAACATGACGATTGGGCTTCACCACGAATCCAAGAACAATTTAATTAAACCTTTTTGCAAAGTTGGGAATTTAATTGAATGGAATGGCTAGGGCAAATTATATTGCAGCATTATATAAAATCAAAACAAATGTAAATTGATTATGTTGCTATGTATATCTGGCCCTGACAAAAAGATTCAAATCCAAGGCTCCAAACTTTTCATTGGCCTCTTAAATATTTTAAATAGCTTCTCGGTAAATTTTCAAGATTTTGGAAGCACGTCTTCCACTTAGTTTGACACGTACAGAGGGTTTATTTCGCGTTGATCTAAAAATTTAGCTTTGCACTTAACCTTGTCCAAATCAACCCACAATGTTTCCTAAGATCCTTTATGGTTTAGTGAGCTTTGTTTCAAAGTTTGGGGATTTATGGACCTCAGTTACTATTTATTTCAGTAAGGTTTATAAACAAGTTTGGACTCAAATTTGATTTTGAATTTGAAACAAACTGTGTCCAAATTGAAATCAGATTGCAGATTTGGGTTCCTCATAATTTTCTTAGCCTGTCTGTAAATTTTTGGGAATTTTTGGGCAATGTTTGAGGTGGAATTTAGAGGAACAGAGAAGAGGGAGCAGTGGGGCCCACATGTCAGCCAGTGAACCGTTTTACCGCCTCTGTTTTCCTTCTCCGCTTGACACCACGATGCTTGCATGCCGCCAGCGCGCTGGTTCGGCCGTGGGTCGCCTTCAGCTGCCCCAGCCCCCTTATCTACCACAGTGAAGATCTTTTCTACTCTCCACCGTCGATGGTAGTCGCTTCTCGGCTCGCCTCTCGCTCGCGCTGCTCAGTTTCTCGCCGCCGCGACCACCTCGGTTCCGCCCAATGCTGCTCAGCCTCGCCACTGCTACAAGCTTCCTCGTCCTCCGCAGTCTTTAGGAAAAAGGTGTGCCATGATCTCATGTAGCTGCTGGTAAAGTTTGAACTCATATCGTGCATCCTAGCGTCCTTATTTTGTGAAAAACCGAAGCACTTTTGTAGCTTTCGAGCTAGTTCATCGGTTTAATTCCGATTGTATGTACAATAATTCTTTGATCCAGTTAGACAACATGATCAACGTCTCCTAGAGCACCTTTCCTCCAATAATCAGAAGGAACCATCGAGTAATTATCGAGTTATCCAGTTTTTCCCCGTCCGCCATTGAAGGAGCTCGGTTCACCATCGACCTTAGTGTTGCCGGCTAAGACACGAGTTCTAGACCCTCCTAACCTCTTTCCCATGCTCCCAAGATGCTTCCCGAGCCTTCGTATGAGAACTTTCGCTAGGAAATTGAGGGTTCTGACATGACCAAAACCATAGCACCCGCCGCCGCCGTCGGGAGTGGATTTCCAGTCACCCATCACCGTCGGGAGGTACTCCAACATGTTTCCCGAGCGAAGGTAGGGTGGGGCGGTGAGTTTCGAGGGTTACCGTGGGCTGGAAACCATCGCCGGTGAGAGCACCATTGCGCGTCGGCGTGGGCGCCGCCGCCCGAGCCTGTGGCCAGAGGAAGAAGAAAGAGGGGGCGCGGGTCCCACCTGCCAGATAGTGGATCACCTCTTGGATCAGCGTGTGGCCAGGGGATCTAGTGTCCCCACGTGGAAATGTTTGTGGCCTCCGGTGTAGCTGCCTCTTGGTTGGCTGATTTAAATCTGGTGGGCCCAGGCGCCAAATTTAAAAGCTGGAAATTCCAAATTTATGCAGAACCATTTCCAAACTTGAAAAATTGATCTCTTTCTGTAGACTGCTCCAAAAATCTTCAAACAAATTTTGTTAAAAGGCCATTGAGCTCTAGTTTCGGTTAGCACAAATTAGGTTTTGTGAAACTTCCTTTTAAATTCTGTAGAGAACAATCTTTCCAAATACAAATACAATTTTTACCGGTGAACTTCCCACTGGAAAAATCTCCAAAATAGACATAAAGTACAATGTCCTATTCTTGACTACCAAAAAAATTTTGGGAGCCATTGCACCTGTATAACCATTTGTATAATTCAATTAACATTTTCAGTCATTGAATTATTACAGATGTTCAGTTGCTTTATTATGTCCCAAATTTGGACTGAACCTTCCTTTAGTCATACACTAGTTCCTAAAAAAATTGGGATTTAATTGACTTAGTCTCCTAGTCCTAATTCAGTTGCCAACTGAATGTTAATTGAAAAGCTAAAATTCAGTTATAAAATAATTCCAGAAATTCTTGCCAACTTTGAAATTTAGTAACTCCTTCGTCAAGGCTTAGAAATTTATGAAACCAATTTTGCTAGAACCAGGACTACCTCCTCTATCATGATCATCAACTGGCAGGTATGTTCAAGCTACAGTTTCTTCTATAAAATTCATGGGAGTTTATTTCTTACCATAATTTTAGAGACAACAAACTACTTTGATCATCTCCTGTTCTTTGCCAGAGCTTATATCATATTCCTTAGTATCTACCATCATAGTCCCAAAGCCAATTAAGATCATTATCATATAATGATCACCAAGGATTAGATTATGGTCTTAGTAGTAATTATTTTTCAAAGTCATTCATATACATATTATATGCATATCGTGTAGTGACTGAAGTCGAGGAGGAACTGGAGGCCTTGGAGGTCCACCTGCCGGATACTAACACAAACTTGGACCTGCATCCAGGCAAGCCCCGGTTTGCATTTAAGTTCCTTACACAGTCTTTTTCCAGTTTTCGTTCACCTTACGTCTTAAGATGTATTGTGCATTACGTTAAGGTGTTTGACATCTACTTGCATGAACAAATAATCCCGGGGATGGTTAGTATAGCTCCCAGCTTCATGTAGCAATTGCCATGCTAATGTTGTAAGAGGACCGGTAGAAGTCGAGTAGTTGGAATCTACTCGCAAGATAGAAAGTTGGCACTCATCTACACTGGGTCAACATTTATAGAGAATGACTGTTAAATCTAAACTTGAGACCGGTCAGAGATGGATAGGAAGCAGCAAGGCGTGGTCTTGGTCGCATAGCTCTGACTGGTCAGTTAAGGCCCGTCTGTATGTGGCCCCTTGGACAAGCTTGACTTGTACCGGCGACATACTGGATCTATGGGCTCCAGTAAACTGACGTAACTTGATAACTGGGATGTCGAGGCCATTAACTCACCATCGATAGGGGTGGGTTGAAGACAGTGAGGTGTGAATCGATCGGCGGGCATAGATGTGTTCCGTGCGGAGACCTTCTGTTCGCGGAGGTGAGACGGGTTCGGCGTTCGGTTTTCTTGTGAAAGGTGGCCATATACGACTAGTACTGAAGTGTTACGTAGGACTGATGTACTAGTTGACACTTCTGAACGTGTGTATGTGTCGTGTTGTCCGGGTGTGTCCTGATTGCAATCATCGTCCCTCTCGGTAATAGAGTACCACTTGTTCACTGCGTCGTGACGTAGTAAATACTAAAGAAGCCAGAAGAATACGTTGTATTGAATTCTAATTGCTTTGCAACCTTTTGTGACTTAGAGATAGCAAAAATTAAAGTTTACAACTTCCCCATACTTTAGCTGTAATAGCATTATGTGCTTTGGGCATGTCAAATCATCGATAAAGTGTTTCTTGTTTGATTGTGGAGTCTATGATGTGCCGTGCTTGAAGAATGTCATTTGCTACTTAAAACATGATTATAAGGATCCACTTGTAGGCGAGTCTATTTATGCTATTCCTTACCTATGCTTAGTATTCACCCTTGCATATGTCTAGTGAGACGGGTCAGTCTTGCTGAGCCTTATGCTCATGTTTGCAGTTAATGAGTTTTTGCAGGTTATACGATTGATGACGAGTTTGATGACGAGGCTGCACCCCCTCTAGGGTTTACAACCGGGTGGGTACCCTGCACGCCGCCGTGAATTAGGTGTTGCTAGTGCGAAGTATCCAAGGCATGGATGACTTTGCTTTTGCATAGCTAGTGCTGAGAGTGTAGCTATGATGTATAGGTTTCTTTCCTTCCGCTAGTATTGTAAAACTTCCGCTGTATTATAAATAAGAGACTTAGTCATGTATTTTATTCTTGTTCTTTTCTTGTATATTGTTGGGCGTCGCATCACAGGACACCACCCAATGATATCCTTGGATGTCGGGATTTCGGTCCCCACAGCATGGTATCAGAGCATCATTGGGAACAGTGTACTTGAAAAGAACATATTTTCAAAAAATTAGGATTTGAGTGAGGCATTAGCTATATGCCCTTATAAGGAGTATTATTAGTATAAGATATAAAGGTGGTAAACTAACTTATATGTTATTAATTCTGTAACAATGCTCTGACGTCAGGTAAGAGGTAAGGTATGCCACCGTAAGCGGGTAAATTGAGGTAAGCTCACCATGCGAGAGGTAACATGGAAGTTTTCCGTGGCTTAGCACGGAAATGTTAATAGGAGTCTTTGAAGCTTTCTATGTTTCCGAGAACCTATGACACGCGGTACCCCAGCGTGCTTCAAAGTTAGTCGGAGCCCCCGTCGGGTGGTGTATAACCCGATAGTATGCATCTCTAGAACCATTCATGTTCTATGGGAGCATGTGAAACACGTATGCCCGAGCGTGTATAAGCCGGTTCGTACGGGAGTCTTTGCTGTACAGACGTATTTACAACCATGTACCTCGAGACATGACCTCGCTCGAGGGTGACTCACACCAGAGTCATATACATTTATTTTCATATGTATTATTGTGACTGCCTGTCGTGTTTCCCCGTACCGCCCTTGAGGTGTGAAGGTGTGAAAGGGGATTGTTTGTCCTTTGCAGTATTGACTATGGTAGAAGACCGTGTAGAAACCGTTTGCGAGAGAACGATATAGGAACCACCTATAGACGTAACCGGATATACCAGATAGAATTTTCTTTGGTGAGGTACGTAGTACCGTCAGTATCAAACATGATACTTGACCATCCCCAACGACAGAATGGATGCATTATGTTTTGGAAAGTCCGACTATCAGATGCTGGTAGGTTTGGACTCCGTAAAAGGGACTCCGACTCGATAGAGTAGATAGAATCAAGATTCTTGATTTCTGGCAGAAGTTGGCTCGACTTTGCCGGATTGTAATCTTGGTTATCTGATAGATAACATAAGGGTATCATATATGGATGGAAAGTTCGTGAAGACCTCTACAACTTTTCTGTTGACTATCAGGGCAGAAAAGTGTGATAATCTGTTGAAATCTGGAGTGTACTAAAACTGCTCCAGATGACCCTCCCATTGTACCAGTTCCAGTAATATTGCCATAACTCACTGTAGGAACATCTTCTGCCTTATTGTGATACGTGTCTGGAAAGGGCAGAAGAATATATACAGGTTTTATGTTTAAAGTTTTTCCTAATTCGAATTTTAGTCAAATCAAATTTGGAAATCAAAACAGTGAATTGCAGGACTGCGGGTGCAAACCAGTCAGATCAACTGTTTAGTTTGAATAGTTATAACTTTTAATCCAGAATAGTGACATAATCACATATATACATTTTTGGAAATCTTAGGAAGTCTTCTATAAACTTTATTTTGCATTCATGATCTGAATATGGGTATAGATGGGTCTAATTCCCGTTGTCACAAACTTGGTTCTGGCAGTCCAGAACTTGAAGCAGTTTGCACATGGTTGTGAATTCGCGCGCGATACCGGTATGACAAACTTTTGGGGGGGGGGGGGGGCTATTTTACTTCTGGATTGTTAAATTGATGTTACACAAAGTTTATTTTATCATTACCTCAATATATTGTTGTGATGTACCTGTATAAATTGTGGGAGATAACTACATATACAGGGGAGGTTCTGTCAAAATTTCCAGAAAATATGAGTCAACTTAAAACCTGTGTAGATTCTATTTCCTAGCTCACCTGGAGATGTATGGGTACAATCTGGAAAGGTTGTGAAGTGTACTACAACTTTGGTATTCAACTCCACCTTTGATTCTGACAATTCCTGTATGAAACTGTGGAGTGTATACAGGAAGATGGCAGCGGAGATGATCCAATTACCTAACGGTTGGGTGCACACGACGTGCACTGGCCAAGGCGGGTTTCCGGATTTGTTTGTCTTGCTGCTACGCCAATGCGGATATCAGGAGGTGCCTAGCTATTGGGGAAAGGAATTCCATGACAACAGGGTGAAGAGATGTGTCATCTATGTCGACGTGCCTGCTGGTCCACCAAGCAACGGATGGGCCCCCTTTTCTATCAAAACAAGGGGTGTTCTGTTGGAAGAAACTTGGTGCTTCGCCGCAAGTGTTGCTATGGGGAGGTTTTGCAAACTTCACCATCGTCAGCTAATGGGTACTCGTTATGAGTTCTTTCCGGTCAGCGGTAGAGCTTCTAAAGAGTGGGCTAACCGATTGATCGCAGATTATAACCTCCGCGGTGAAACATCGGTGACAGCCTTAGAGGTGTATGCATCGGCATCACGTCATGAAAATGGCACCCAGAAGGCATGCATTAAGGAATTGGTGGATAACCTGAGGCAAACCATGATTCGAGGGGATCATTTTGAGCGTGAAAATGATTCACTTAGAACCTCGATCGCTCCTCTCAACCGACGTCTTCGCTTCGAAGAAGAGCAGTATGAGCTAATTGCTCAAGATCTATCGGAAGCTCGTGGAGCTACTCAAGAGATGGATACTGAGTTGGAGGAAAGTTTAATTGATGTGCACCAGTTGGGTACTTAGTTGAGAATGATGACTGAAGATCGGGATCGATCCAGGGCGGAGGCTCAGGACTGGAAAGCCAGTTGTGAACAGGCCCAGCAGGAACTCGACGGCTTTAGGATGTTTATTGTGCAGGCCAATGTACAAGCATTGGCTGTCACAAAAGCATTGATAATGGGTGAGGCAGCAGCTTCTACTTCAGCACCCGTATCGGTGGCGCCCAATCCCGAGGATGACAAGGAAGAAGAAGATCCCGAGGAACTCGAGTACGTCGATTAGGACGTATTGGAGTGGGATGTGGCAAAACTTCTGCCGACACGGGGCAACATATAGTTTAATAGTTGCTCATGTTTTCCTTTTGTGACCATGTTTGTATCATTTTAAGAATAGCAGTGGTTATGTCTAAGATGACAAGATGTGTACGACATCTCATGGTGACCAAGTATGGTAGAGATGTATTTCCATAGTGGGAGTCAATCATTTTGTAGTTTACTACTGTAAACTTGGTCATGAGATAATATATCTTGTATAAAGATTGTACTTTATCAATATATGTTAATATTGTGTATTATCTATTGTTGTCTACAGCATTACTATTTGTATGGAAGGATGAACTTGAGGCAATGAGACATATGGTGTTAATTGTTGTATTGTAGCATGGTGCGTACACGTACATCCCAGGAAGTGGGAGGCTCAAGTGGGGGACAGGGGGATGACACCCCACCACCGGGGCAGAACACGCCCCAGACGCAACCACCTCCACCACCTCCACCTATACTTCCCAGAAGTCTCGCGGAGGTTCTCGCAGCAGTGCTCGGCTTGCGCGATGAGCAAACCGAGTTGTTACGGACCCTTGTACAACATTTGTCCCGTCAAGGGGGACGCCAAGCTGATGGGCCACATCAGCCATATCCAAGTTCCTACTCGGATTTCACATCGACGCATCCGCCGGTCTTCAGGGAGGCCGACGAACCTTTGGAGGCGGACAACTGGCTCTGCTCCATTGAAGGGAAGTACGGTTTACTCGAGATAACCAAACAACAGAAGACTCTGTTTGCAGCTCAACAACTGTAGGGTTCTGATGGTGCGTGGTAGTCAAACTACCTTGCCGCATGCCCCGCAGACTATTTCGTGAGTTGGGCGGAATTCCGGGAGGCGTTCTGCGCCTACCATATCCCTCCCGGGATTATGAGGAGGAAGCTTCAAGAGTTCTTGGAGCTAAAGCAGGGAGGAAGGAGTGCTTACGAGTACTCCAAGAACTTCAACCACTTGGCCTAGTATGCACAGGACCAAGTGAACACGGAAGACAGGAAGTGACAGTGCTTCTACCGGGGTTTGAACCCCAAGATGAAGGACAAGCTTGCCTTGTTCAACCGCGGCATCTTCAACGACATTGTCAACGCCGCGATCGTACAGGAGGACGCTACTCGAGAGCTGTCCCTAGACAAGAAGAAGAGGAGTGCTCCGTAGGGCAGCAGAGGTGGTGCTCCTCAGAAGTACCGAATGGTGTATCGATCACCATCCGGCCAGAGGTGGCAACCACCATCGCGACCACTGATGTTCAGTGGTCGCCAGTTCGACAACGCCGGTTTCTGGCCGCAACAACAGTAGGGGATGATCCCACGTGCACTTCCACCTCCACCGCGTGCACCGGGATTTCGTCCTCCCATTCGTACCAGCCAAACCCCATACACGTGTTTCACGTGTGGATGCACGGGGCACTTCGCCAAGGACTGCTCGCAGAATAGGCAGGGTGGAGGACAGTCATTGTACCAGGGCACCAACCAACCCCGCAACCATCCCAAGAAGCCAGTCCCCAGACTCGACAACGTCCACCACCTCGCCATTGAGGACGTTCCAGAAGGCGCACCCGTACTCACGGGTACGTTCTCTATCTTTGATCATCCCGTAGTCATACTCTTTGACTCCGGAGCTTCCCATAATGTCATTAGCAAGTCTTTTGTCATTAAAAGTCAGTTGCCTATTATCTCCACGAAAACTCCGTATGTGATTTGCACTCCGATTGGGAAGACAGTAACAAATGAGATGGTTCCTGGGATACCACTTAACCTAGAGGGGACTATATATTTTACTTCGCTTATGATACTAGAGAATCAGAGGCTAGATGTCATCTTGGGAATGGCGTGGTTACAATACCATGGTGCTATTCTAGATCTCGTTCCTCAAAAAATATAACTAAATTCTACACTTCATCCTTTCCAAGTCCTCAATCTTGAGAGAATCGTTCAATTGAATCCATCTACTCACAATACCGAGGTTATTGGAATTAAGGATATTCCGGTAGTATGTGAGTATCCGGACGTGTTTCCCAAAGATCTTTCTGGTATGCCACCAGAAAGAGAGATAGAGTTCAAGATTGAGCTTGTAGCGGGAACAGTGTTGATCTCAAGGCACCTACAAGATGGCACCCAAGGAACTTGCAGAACTGAAGGAACAGCTAATAGAACTTGAGAACAAGGGTTTCATTCATTCAAGTTCATCACCATGGGGTTGTTCTGCATTGTTCGTGGAGAAGAAAGATAAGACCTTGAGACTATGTGTGGACTATCGTCCACTCAATGCTGTCACTATAAAAAACAAGTATCCACTACCACACATTGATATTCTTTTCGATCAACTAGTGGGTGCTAAAGTATTTTTGAAGATGGATCTTCATTCTGTTATCATCAGATTAGAATCTGGCCAGAACATATACCTAAGACAACATTCTCGACGAGGTATGAACTGTATGAATACCTTGTTATGTCTTTCGGATTGACCAACGCACTGGCTCATTTCATGTGTCTTATGAACTCGGTGTTCGCGCAGGAATTGGACAAATTTGTCGTGGTCTTCATTGACGACATCCTTGTATATTCGAAATCCAAAGAAGAACATGCTCAACACTTGCGTATCGTGCTTCAATGATTACGGGACCACCAACTATATGCCAAGTTCAGCACGTGTGGATTCTGGATCAGCCAAGTGCCATTTCTAGGGCACATCATATCCACAAAAGGGATTGCAGTTGATCCAAGCAAGATAAAGCAGGTACTCAAATGGGAGTCTCCAAATTATGTACATGAAGTTCGAAGTTTCCTGGGTTTAGCTGGGTATTACCGGAGGTTCATTCCCAGTTTCTACAAAATAGCTAAACCAATGACAAAACTTCTGAAAAAAGGGAAGAAGTATGTATAGACAAAGGCATGTGAGGGAGGTTTCCAGGCATTGGTAAAACACCTCACAACAGCACCAATATTAGCTCAACCGGACACAACCAAATCATTTGATGTGTCTTGTGATGCATCAGGAATTGGTTTGGGTTGTGTGTTGATGCAGCACTATCCGACTCATGATCTAGAGCTCACTGCTGTGGTACTAGCACTGAAGATGTAGAGACATTATCTATTGGGTAATCTAGTACATCTCTACACCGAGCCTAAAGTACATCTTCACCCAAAAGGACTTAAATATGCGATAGCGTAGATGGTTGGAATTAATCAAGGATTATGAGATTGAGATCCACTACCATCCAGGCAAGGCGAATGTAGTCGCAGATGCACTGAGACGCAAGTCCCATGTCAACAATCTTTCCATCACCTCAACGGGAGAAGAAGAACTGAGTCTCTACTTTGTTCCATATGGGGCACTCTACAACCTAGCTCTCATTCCTACTATTAGGGAGGATATTATAGCAGCTCAGAAGGAGGACAAAGGGATGTCGCACATTCGGCAAAGAATGGAAAAGTGGGAGATGAAATGTTTCTGATGTGACAATGAAGGTACCCTCTGGTTTAAAAACCGCATAGTGGTACCCCGGAACATGGAACTTTGGAAGAAGATACTAGATGAAGCTCATTTATCCAAGTATTCCATTCATGCGAGAAGTAACAAAATGTACCAAAACTTAAGGAAGAAGTTCTGGTGGACTCGAATGAAGAGAGAAGTAGCAAAATACGTATCCAAATGCGATACGTGTCGGCGAGTGAAAGTCGACCACATGAAGGCAGCTGGACAGCTTCAACCCTTACACATACCGGCTTGGAAATGGGAGGATATCAGCATGGATTTCATTGTTGGGTTGCCTCCCACTTTCCATAAGCACCACTCAATTTGGGTGATCGTTGACCGATTGACCAAATCAGCTCATTTCATATCGGTCAGTGTCAAGTATGATGTAAAGCGGTATGCAGAACTTTATATCTCCAGAATCTTGTGCCTACATGGGGTACCCCGCACTATCATTTCAGATTGTGGATCTATTTTCGTTGCTCGATTTTGGGAGCATCTCCACGATGCATTGGGTACCAAACTAATTCGGAGCTCGGCTTATCATCCTCAGACTAATGGGCAAACCGAACGGGTGAATCAAGTGCTAGAGGATATGCTTCGTGCCTGTGCCATCCACCATGGTAGGAACTGTAATGATCATCTACCATTAGCGTAGTTTTTGTACAACAACGATTATCACCATATGAAGCTCTTTATGGCCGGAAGTGTCGCACACCCTTGAACGGGTGTGAATCTGGTGAACGAGTGGTATATGGCATCGACTTGGTAAATGAAGCCGAAGAGCAAGTACGCATTATTCAAGCAAATCTCAAAGCTGCTCAGTCTCGTCAGAAGAGCTATGCGGACAAACGACGTCGACCTATTCACTTCAAGGTTGGGGATCATGTTTATCTCTTGGTATCCCCAATGAAGGGAATTCATCGATTCGGAGTGAAAGGGAAACTAGCTCCATGTTTCATTGGGCCATTTGCAATAATCGAAAGATGCAGACCTGTGGCATATCATTTGGAGTTACCGCCGTCGCTGGCAGGGGTCCACAATGTGTTTCACATTTCTCAGTTGCGGAAATGTCTCAAAGCCCCAACGAATGTACGTATTGAGGATTTGGAGGCTCTCCAACCAGATCTTACTTATTCCAAGCATCCATCCCAGATCGTTGATGAGAAAACTCGCACCACAAGGAGCCACGCTTTGCGTTTCTACAATGTCTTGTGGAGCAACCACAGTGCTGAAGAAGCCACGTGGGAAAGCGAGGAGTATCTTAAAACGAACTATCCAGACTTGTTAGCAGCACATGTTCAATAGATACTTACCTTTTGTCTTTTCTTTGTAATATCGGGACGAGATTCTTTTAAGGGGTGAGGAATGTAAAATCCCACTTTTTCCTTTCATGTGAAGTTCAGCTACAAGTTGTTTATCAAACATAATGGAGATCAATATAGTTGTGCACATGAACTTGACCTCACTAAAAAGTTTTCTTTCTACTCATGTTTAATTTTATTAACATGAGGATTGGACTTCACCACTAATCCTAGAACAATTTAATTAAACCTTTCTGAAAAGTTGGGAATTTAATTGAATGGAATGGCTAGGGCAAATTATATTGCAGCATTATATAAAATCAAAACAAATGTAAATTGATTACGTTGCTATGTATATCTGGCCCTCACAAAAAGATTCAAATCAAAGGCTCCAAACTTTTCATTGGTCTCTTAAATATTTTAAGTAGCTTCTCGGTAAATTTTCAAGATTTTTGAAGCACATCTTCCACTTAGTTGGACACGTACAGAGGGTTTATTTCGCGTCGATCTAAAAATTTAGCTTTGCAATTAACCTTATCCAAATCAACCCACAATTTTTCCTAAGACCATTTATGGTTCAGTGAGCTTTGTTTCGAAGTTTGGGGATTTATGGACCTCAGTTACTATTTATTTCAATAGGGTTTATAAACAAGTTTGGATTCAAATTTGATTTTGAATTTGAAACAAACTGTGTCCAAATTGAAATCAGATTGCAGGTTTGGGTTCCTCATAATTTTCTTAGCCTGTCTGTAAATTTTGGGAATTTTTGGGCAATGTTTGAGGTGGAATTTAGAGGAACAGAGCAGAGGGAGCAGTGGGGCCCACATGTCAGCCAGTGAACCGTTTTACCGCCTCTGTTTTCCTTCTCCACTTGACACCGCGACGCTTGCATGCCGCCAGCGCGCCGGTTCGGTCGTGGTCGCCTTCAGCTGCCCCAGCCCCCTTATCTACTGCGGTGAAGATCTTTTCATCACTCCACCGTCGATGGCAGTCGCTTCTCGGCTCGCCTCTCGCTCGCGCTGCTCAGTTTCTCGCTGCCTCGACCACCTCGGTTCCGCCCGTCGCTGCTCAGCCTCGCCACCGCTACAAGCTTCCTCATCCTCTGCAGTCTTTAGGAAAAAGGTGCGCCATGATTTTGTGTAGCTGCTGGTAAAGTTTGAACTCATATCGTGCATCCTAGCGTCCGTATTTTGTGAAAAACCGAAGCACTTTTGTAACTTTGGAGCTAGTTCATCAGTTTAATTCCGATTGTATGTACAATAATTCTTTGATCCAGTTAGACAACATGATCAACATCTCCTAGAGCACCTTCCCTCCAATAATCAGAAGGAACCATCGAGTAATTATCGAGTTATCCAATTTTTCCCCTTCCGCCATTGAAGGAGCTCGGTTCACCGTTGACCTTAGTGTTGCCGGCTAAGACACGAGTTCTAGACCCTCCTAACCTCTTTCCCATGCTCCCAAGATGCTTCCCGAGCCTTCGTATGAGAGCTTTCGCTAGGAAATTGAGGGTTCCGACATGACTGGAACCCTAGCACCCGCCGCCGCCGTCGGGAGTGGATTTCCAGTCACCCATCGCCGTCGGGAGGTACTCCAACGTGTTTCCCGCGTGGTAGGGTGGGGTGGCAAGTTTCGAGGGTTACCGTGGGCCAGAAACCGTCGCCGGCGAGAGCGTCACTGCGCGCCGGCGTGGGCACCGCCGCCCGAGCCTGTGGCCAGAGGAAGAAGAAAGAGGGGGCGCGGGTCCCACCTGCCAGAGAGTGCAGCACCTCTTGGATCAGCCTGTGGCCAGGGGATCTAGTTTCGCCACGTGGAAATGTTTGTGGCCTCTGGTGTGGCTGCCTCCTGGTTGGCTGATTTAAATCTGTTGTGCCCAGGCGCCAAATTTAAAAGCTGGAAATTCCAAATTTATGTAGAACCATTTCCAAACATTAAAAATCAATATCTCTCTGTAGACTGCTTCAAAAATCTTCAAACAAATTTTTTTTGAAAGCCCTTGAGCTCTAGTTTCTGTTAGTACCAATTAGGTTTTGTGAAACTTACTTTTAAATTCTGTAGAGAACAATCTTTTCAAATACAAATACAATTGTTCCAGGTGAACTTTACACTGGAAAAATTCCCAAAATTCACATAAAATATATTGTCCAATTCTTGATCACCAGAAAAAGTTTGGGAGCCATTGCTCTTGTATAACCCTCTGTATAATTCAATTAACTTTTCCAGTCATTTAATTATTACAGATGTTCAGTTGCTTTATTATGTCCCAAATTTGGACTGAACCTTCCTTCAGTCATACACTAGTTCCTGAAAGAAATTTGGGATTTAATTGACTTAGTCTCCTAGTCCTATTTCAGTTGCCAACTGAATGTTAATTGAAAAGCTAAAATTCAGTTATAAAATAATTCTAGAAATTCTTGCCAACTTTGAAATTCAATAACTCTTTCACCAAGGCTTAGACATTTATGAAACCAATTTTGCAAGAACCAGGACAACCTCCTCTATCATGATCATCAATTGGCAGCTATGTTGAATCTACAGTTTCATCTCTAAAATTCTTGAGATTTTATTGCTTACCATAATTGTAGAGACAACAAACTACTTTGATCATCTCCCGTTCTTTGCCAGAGCTTCTATCATATTCCTTAGTATCTACCATCAATGTCCCAAAGCGAATTAAGATCATTATCATATAATGATCACCAGAGATTAGAATATGGTCTTAGTAGTAATTATTTTTCAAAGTCATTCATATACATATTATATGCATATCGTGTAGTGACCGAAGTCGAGGAGGAACCGGAGGCCTTTGAGGCACACCTGCCGGATACTAACAAAGACTCGAACCTGCATCCAGGCATGCCCCGGTTTGCATTTAAGTTCCTCACACAGTCTTTTTCCAGTTTTTGTTCACCTTACGTCTTAATATGTATTGTGCATTACGTTAAGGTGTTTGACATACACTTGCATGACCAAATACTCCCTGGGATGGTTAGTATAGCTCCCAGCTTCGTGTAGCAATTGTCATGCTAATGTTGTTAGAGGACCGGTAGAAGTCGAGTAGTTGGAATCTAGTTGCGAGATAGAAAGTTGGCACTCATCTACACTGGGTTAACATTTATAGAGAATGACTGTTAAATCTAAACTTGAGACCGGTCAGAGATGGATAGGAAGCGGCAAGGCGTGGTCTTGGTCCATAGCTCTGATTGGTCAGTTAAGGCCCGTCTGTATGCGGCCCCTTGGACAAGCTTGACTTTTACCGGCGACATACTGTATATATGGGCTCCAATAAACTGATGTAACTCGATAATTGGGATGTCGAGGCCATTAACTCACCATCGATAGGGGTGGGTTGAGGACAGTGTGGTGTAAATCGGTCGGCAGACACAAATGTGTTCCGTGCGGAGACCTTCTATTTGCGGAGGTGAGATGGGTTCAGCGTTCGGGTTTCTTGTGAAAGGTGGCCATATACTACTAGTACTGAAGTGTTACGTAGGTACTTATGTACTAGTTGACACTTCAGAACGTGCGTATGTGTCATGTTGTCCGGATGTGTCCTGATTGCAATCACTGTCCCTCGTGGTAATAGAGTACCACTTGTTCGCTGCGTCATGACGTAGTAAATATTAAAGAAGCCAGAAGAATACGTTGTATTGAATTATAATTACTTTGCAACCTTGTGTGACTTAGAGATAGCAAAAATTAAAGTTTATAGTTTCCCCATACTTTAGCTATAATAGCATTACGTGCTTTGGGCATGTCATATCATTGACAAAGCATTTACTATTTGATTGTGGAGTCTATGATGTGTCGTGCATGAAGAATGTCATTTGCTACTTAAAACATGATTATAAGGATCCACTTGTAGGCGAGTCTATTTATGCTATTCCTTACCTATGCTTAGTATTCACCCTTGCACATTTCTAGTGAGACGGGTCAATCTTGCTTAGCCTTATGCTCATGTTTGCAGTTAACGAGTTTTTGCAGGTTATACGATTGATGACGTGTTTGATGACGAGGCTGCACCCCCTCTAGGTTATACAGCCAAGTGGGAACCCTGCACGCCAGTGTGAATTGGGTGTTGCTAGTGCGAAGTATCCAGGGCATGGATGACTTTGCTTTTGCATAGCTAGTGTTGAGAGCGTAGCTATGATGTATAGGTTTCTTTCCTTCCGCTAGTATTGTAAAACTTCCGCTGTATTATAAATAAAAGACTTAGTCTTGTATTTTATTCTCGTTTTTTTCTTGTATACTGTTGGGCGTCCCATCGCACGACACCACCCAATGAGATCCTTGGATGTCGGGATTTCGGTCCCCACAATGCAGATCTAGAAAGATTATATCAAAACACTCATTATCATATTGAGTTTCTTCGGACCTAAAGTCCAAATAAGAACAATAAGTCACAACCAATTTATAGACAAGAGGACAAATTTTACTTTCTCTCTTGCCTTTAATGTGCAGGAAAAGCAGAAATTCATAGCGATGGTGGACGACACTGGAGCTACTAAGCTCCGACATCATCCAAGATTGGTCCACCATCAATGTTTAATATGTTGACAGTGGATGATGTTAGAGCTACCAAGCTCTGACCACCCCAGGGGGCCTGTCTTCGATGCCTCAGAATTGAAGACCTCATACCTAAAATCTACAAGTGTGAAGCATTCAAGTCGTCAACATACTGCCACAACCTTTGGTACATGTACACATTTCAATTGTACATATGTACCAGGGGGCTAACAAGATACGACACAGTATATTGAAGACAAAGTGAAATTCAATACACAAAGGAGGATTTCATTAATCAAGAATACTGGATTACAAAATTGGGATTACAAGGAGGAAAAGGAGAAAAGTCCTAGCCACTGTAGGATCTAAGTCCTGTGGAAAAACGAAGTGACTTTCTCAGCAGCTTCTTG
Source organism: Tuctoria greenei (assembly GCA_036927565.1). Lineage (NCBI taxonomy): Eukaryota > Viridiplantae > Streptophyta > Magnoliopsida > Poales > Poaceae > Tuctoria > Tuctoria greenei. The sequence goes on from JAYESD010000001.1 coordinate 93,050,342, forward strand.
GACACTAGCTCTAGCGGCATCCTCTTCCTCGGCGATGATTACTTCAAAGACCGGATCAAGGGAGAACTGGGGTCTTGGCTTTTGTAACATGGCAAGACATACACGGCGACGTTCTTGGCCAAGGATTTACCCTCTGTCTCCAGCTGATCAGCAATGACATTACCCATCATGTCGAGTTTGCTGCCAGCAGAGCCAAGAGCCACTAGCGTCTAGTCCAGCTCTTGCGCTGGGTCCTCTGGGCGTACTAGACTGAAACCAAGAGGCACAAGGGCCCTGTACGCACGTCCCAAGAAGTCACATACCATCAAGGACTCTGTTGCCTTCGAGCTCCGCAGCTCTTTCAGTGACCTCCGGGCGGTCGCAAGCTCCGATCTTTCACGGGTAAGGCGCTCGGCAAACTTAGCATGCTGTTGCATGTTCTCAGCAACTTGCTTCTCCCTGTTGGCCAGCTCTGTCTCTCGGAGGTGGATGCGGTTCCGCCTTTCAGCTAGGTCCTTTTCCCTGCCTCTGACTCTCTCCTCCCTAGTGGCAACGTCAGACTCTCTTTTCGAGGGCTCTTGCCCCACCTTTCGATTCTTCTTCTTTTCTTCCTCCTTCCATAGATCCAGCTTTTTTCTGCAATCTGCCAAATTTTGCTCACCCAGAGTCAACTTCTGGGTGACCTCCGCCTCTCTCTTTACTACTCCTGCTGCTCCACAAATTTTTCTTCCCTCGCATCCAGGTCCGCTTGACGCTTCAGGAGAATTTCATTCAATTCATTATGTTTTTCGTGAAGCTCGTCAGCAGCATCACGTCTCTCCTTCGCTTGCTCAATGATCTCCCTGGAGTTAGCATCGAGCGCCCGGATGGCGGCTTCTTTCTCCTCCATTAGCTTGTCCCAGTATTCTAATCGGACCTTCTCCCTCGTAATCCACTCCTTTTGGTCAGCCAGCTTCGTTTGGGCAAGACTGGTCTGAAAATGGAGTCTGTTGCGCCAACGCCTCAAGGTGTGGCGCTCCTCCTCCATAGCTTTGCTATCATGATCGAAGGCAAGCTAGACCTGTCGAAGACTTGAGCGGGCTTTGTCTATGGACAACGCCAGAGGGATAGGTTCCGGGCCTATTGGGACCATTTCCGCAGGATCTAGAGGATTTTCCATCTCAAAAATTGGGTCCCACTCTACAATAGTGGTCCCCTGGACTCCTGCAGTGGTAGGGCCATTCTTGGGAAGCCCTTCAGTAGTAGCGGAGGAAGAATCCGCTGGGGGAATTCCCACCTCCGGTGCGGGAGTTGAAGGTGCCGCTTCCGGACCTTCAATCATTGGCTCCAAGGATGGGGGACCCGTCACCACTTCTTCAGGCTGCTCCGGCTCTGGCCCAGGTACCTCCGAGACAATTACTTCTGGGGCAGCAGTCGGGGCTTCATCCGGCGCCCCTGCCTCTATTGGCCCAGATGCCGGCACGTCCGGCGCCCCTGTCGCAGCTGACTCAGATGCCGGCACGTCACTTGCCTCTAGTGCAGCTACCGGAGCTCCAACCATTTCCGGCCAAGCCGCCAGATATTCAACATCATCCGGGCCAAAGGCTGGACCTTCAACCATTTTCGGCTCAGCCACCGAACCTTCAACTATACCAGGCTCAACGGCCAGGGCCTCGACAACTTCCGGTCTAAAAGCCGGAAATTCTGGCATCACCGGTGCTGGAGCATCAGCCTCCATCACCGTCACCAGGGGTATATCTTTGACTTCTCCCCTGTGGCTCGGCGCTACCACACGAGCTTCGGGCGAGGACTCTGAGTCCAAGCTCACGACAGCTAGCGCCGGAGCTGTCGCAACTTCTGCCTCCGCTTGACGAGGAGGCTCGACGCTTGACGCCGGAGCTTTGGTAGGTGCAGCCCCGGCCGCTGAGACAGGCTCTGAAGCTCCCGGCCCCTTCTTCGACACCCTAGACATAAAGGGAAGAGAAGATTAAAAACACGTCAAAAACAAGACTAGCATTTTAGGGCTAACAATCAATGCTTACCTAGGGATGCTGCCACCCCAGTCACATCGGAATCATTTCTTTTGAGGCCCGAAGCTAGAGCCCACCAAGTCTGGTGAGACTACAGCTTCGGACCTTAGTTGAGGGCCGCTTGCAGCAGTAGGAGACTTCTTAGCCAGAGCTTCTCTTGGCTAGGAAGAACCCCCGGGCTTGGAGCTTCTAGCCGGCACTAAGGCCGGGGTCGACTGCCCGGAGCTGACGCCTTTTGAAGACGCTTGCACCGGAGCAGCAGTAGATGCGGAGGACCTTCCCCGCCAGGGAGAAGGAGCTGCGCTAGAAGGAGCAGATCTGACGGACCTCCCGTCAACGTGCTTCAACTTTCTCTTCCGGCTAGAGGGCTCAGCTGGCTCTTTGCCCTTGCCCTTGTCGGTGTCTTTAGTCTTCTAGCTCGGGGTAGAGGCAGGACCGCCCTCGGAAGCTCCGGGGATCACCAATCTGGTGGTCGGACGCCTTTCTACCTCACCAAGGTCGTCAAGCACCAGCATACTCTTCTGGAGCTCCCTACTGAACTGCGCCTCCATGTTCAGGGAGAGGAAAGCTGCCGGCAGAACTAAGTCGTCGCCGTTGATGCTTATCCCATGCTAGAATTTCTTGAGATGAAACTCCAAAGATTCATCATCCAAGTTGGATTTCAGACCTGTTTCAATCCGGTTGTCATCCATCACGCTGTTGGGGGACCATGCGAGCTTCTCCCTCTTCTTCAGCGAAGCCCATTTATTGACAAGGAAGTTGCAGAAAACCATCTGGGGAGTCACTCCACCCTCCACGCATTCGCGGATCCTGGTCAAGATGGGGTTGAAGGCGTTTAACAGCACCACAACTACACTCCAGATGCCGGTCTCAACATTGGGGAGACCTTCGGGCACCTCCAACTTCTTATGCTCCTTCGCCGCAATGATGATCCAATCTTTCTTCCAGTCGTCCCACTTGCCGGAAGGAAACGACTTCAAGTCTTTGAAGGGGCAGTTCTTGCGCTTCACAAAATAGTAGAAGCCAAGAAGCTCACTTCCCTTGTCGTTGGTGTGGATGGTGAAGAAGGTGCGGAATAGCTCGACGTAGGGGGGGAATATGCACCCACATCTTGCAAAAGTGGACGAATGTCACTACAAGAAGAAAAGAATGGGGGCCAAGGTGATACAGCTACAGACCATAAAAGTCTAGCAGCATCAAAAGAAAAGAAGAGAAAGGTGGAATGAATCCCACCATGGCGTACGCTATGAAGTACACCATATCGCCATTGCACACCTTATTGAACGGGAGCTTGCTGGCACAGACCAAATGGTTGAAGGAGTTGCTGGACCACCCCATGTACGTTTGGACCTTCTTCATATCATCATCGCTCTTGAGGCGGCTCTTGGGGAGACCCAACGCCATCGCAGCAAAGCGAAGCAAAGGAAGGGAAGTTAGGCCGAGTTTGGAAGGCTCTGAGCCAAATATTATCAAAGGCGTAAAGAGTCCTCAAACTGAGCGCACTTTTCCTCTTAAGTAAGCCTTCGCGACGCTTGGATGGAAACCGCAGTGAGAACGAATGCACATTTCAAAAGTGTACCCTGTCAATGACGAGTGGGCCTAGGACCACCTCGATGAAGAGATCGAGGTTCTTACCCAAGGCGAACCGTTGTCATGATGAGCGGCGGGAAACCCGATAACGACACCCTGATAGGGCGCGCGGAACCGATACGGTTTTCGTATTGGAAACCAGCAACCTTCAATTGCGTGAGATCCTCACTCAAAGATCTCAGCTGCCGCATTCATAACAATCCACTAGTCGATGGTTCACTCCCTGACCATCGCTCCAACAGCACATCAAAAGGCTCTTGAAATCAAAGCGCGGGAATCAAGAATGGCCCCACCTCCGGTAAAATAACTTAACCCAAAGGATTTCTCCCAGAGGTAGGCCCGGGGGCCACGGTCGGTACCCTGCGTACTGGGTACCCCTTAATACCGTGAAGAGTACAAGGGAGTTCTACCTATCAGAGTTGAAAGACTCCTCAGGCCCCACATGTCACATTGCACCGGACTTGCTCCCCTCATATGGGTAGCTCCTGGGTCAACACGTGTAAAGGAAAACCGAAACTAAGCTCCTAACAAAGGAAAGCTCCAGTGCCAACACGTGTACAACAGTCCCAGACCTAACCCCCCGTAAGGGAAAGCTCCAGAGCTTCCACGTGTGGAGCCCTCAAACCTTCATCGACGCGTACACTGGCAGACCTCCTTCAACATTAGTTATCAAGTGTAATTAAAGCGGCAGTTACAAGATGTAATTACGTGTCGTTAATGCTGTATTAACGACACGCGATCAAGAGCGCTGTTAATAGGGGTAACGCAACCATTAAGGCACGTTATCACACTATTTATCATGCTTAATACTTTTTAGACAGTGTATTAAGCATTAAATACGCCAGGGCCACATATTGGGCTAGGCAAGCTTTGTAACGGTCAGTCCATAGAACTATAAAAAGGGTTGTACCGCACGAACTCAGGGGAGATTCGATCTAATCCCAGCTGACCAGCTCGCAATACAGCAACACAAACCCCGTGGAGTAGGGTGTTAAGCTCAGGCGGCCCGAACCATATAAATCTATAGTGTCATCGTCTTGATCTTGATCTCTGAGTGCCCCAACCATAAAAGAACCTCCGCGTGCTGCTTCTTAGCGGATCCGGGGGAAGTGTCGTATCTAACACTTCGACAGATGCCCTTTTACTCGTTTGTTGTAGTGATAGCAGAATATTCCTAAATTAAAGAGGGACGAGAGAAAAGAAGGTGAAGAAAAAAATAAGGTTCTCAAAGTTTCAAACAAAACACGGGGAATGACTTTGAACACAAGTATAAACTATCTTCCAGTAGCGCCATGCAACAAAATTTCTATGTCAAACATATAGTCCCAGAAATACAAACTAATGAACCGAAATAAAGTTTGTGATAGGTCGAACTGACCTTTAACCAACACTTTCTATAAATTTGAACAACCTTAACAATATGAAATTTATATTTTTATATTCATCATAAGAAATACTTCTATAATATTTTAATATGTCTATTTTTAAGTACCATATTGGTTTTGGTATAGACTAGCAGTCGTCACATATTCGAGTGCACTCAGCTTGCAGTAAGATGGCAACATACATTCAGTTTGGATGGAGGTGAAGATGCACAATATGAATATTTATGTATTTTTGCTCTGATAAAACTTTATTTTATGATTTTATAGACCTATTATACATTACTTTTTTTTGTATGAATATTATAAAGTATAATATAAAAATAATTCTTTGTTAATATATATACATATCAGAATACCAACATGAGAATTTCAGACATTTTCCATCCTGTAATAGCAAACAGCACATATAAAAACAGACTGCCAAACATTTAACTTATATTTACTGCTGCTTCCACTGGAAGAAATGAATAAAAGGATGTCGGTTAAAGAAAGCAACACGCTCATCCGTCGGACACAACAAGAAAATAAAAATTTTCCAGCTCCGGTCTGCGCGCAGCAGTTCCTTGTGTCCACGTCCCCATCCAACATCCCCATCCTCTCTGCACTGCAATGAACATCATTGCACATTGAACAACAAATTGAACATCAACCATCAATCTGAATCAATTCACGGCAAGAAAATGAAGACAAGTCGGGTGATTCGGCATGAATCTGAATCAATTCACAGCAAGAAAATGAACACAAATTGAGTGATTTGGCGCCCCTGACACAACAAAAAATAATCCATGGCGCCTTCCTTGTTGCTCCCTCGCGTCTGGAGAAGCAGCCGGGCTGGCGGTGACGGAGGTCTTCACTCCTACTCCCTCGTGTCTGAAGAAGCAGCCGCACATCTCCAACCTCTCCGACATCAAGATCTTCAACCGCGCCGACTTCTTCAGCGACATTATCAAGGGAGACGAGCACAAGGGCGCCGCCGCCGCTGCCGCATCCTCCCCACCGCCGTTGCCGCCGCCCTTGCTGCCGCCGCATCTGCGTCCACCCTAGCCACCGCGTCCTCCACTGATGGCGCGCGCGAGGCGGAGCTGCGTGTGGAGGGAGTCGGTTGGAGGTGGCCATAGGGAGATGGAGTTGTGCATGGATGAGGCGGTCGTGGGGTCTGCGCGCGGAGGGAGTCGGGGGGACGTACTCGTGGCCGCGGGGAGGGTGGCGGCTGCGGGGAGCTGCACTGGTGGCGGCTGGTGTGGTGGGCGTACTAGGGTTCCTCACGGGATGAAATATACGGGCGGGCCATGGGCCATAGAAATTTCGGGTTGCTGTGCGCTCGAACGGAATTTTGGTGGATCGTCCCGGAGACACCGGGCCCACCGCAAGAAACGCCAGTTGAACCAACGCTCATAATACTCCTGGGAGCAGATCGGACCCACAACTAGAAACGTCGGCCAGACAAAAAAAGAACTGACACATTTAATATTATGTATGTCGGTTAGACACAAACAACTGACATATTTAATTAACGGCATCAGTTTTTGTCCATGGCCAACATATTTATTTCTAAACGTCAGTTTCCGTGAACCCAGTGTACCACCCTCATTTTCATCCATCATGCATTGCATACACCCGAATATATGTTTAACATTAATCCACATAAAAAGGAACAAGTTTAAAATGAATCAGAAACAAAACCGCACTTAAGAATTCTGAGAAGTACGGACTAGTCTGACTTTGGAGCGGACTAGTCCGATTTCTTTCTGACCTCGCTCGGAGTTTATATTTTGTCTCACAACTTGTTTCTTGGGTTTTATCTAAAGTGGGCCTAGGGATGTCGTTCCTAACTCTTTTTGAGCCTGTGATGCCCGGTTCCGAAAAACGAACCAAGCTAACACATATGTGTGTCCAGGATGTTCAACACACATACACGAGTGCATTCACAAAAGAGTATACAGAAGACTACCACAGAACAAGATTAATTAACCAAATTTTATTAAACAAACCATATTATCGTCAAATACAAGCTCTAATGAATATTAACAAAAAGTTCAACTAATGCAGCAAAAATAAACTAAATAAGCAAACTAAACAACTAGGCAGCATAAGCGATAGGGTATAGCGCAGCTCCAATCAACACCACAGGCAAAGCTGACGGTAGACACGGCCTAGAACACCGCATTATAACCATTAAACTCCCAATCCAGACCTGCAACTATTGGGGGGGGGGGGGGGGCGGATTGCAAGAGTGAGTACATGTCGTACTCAGATAGTGTGGAAAGTATGACATGTGGCTGATTCAAATGACGACAATAATAACGGCTAAGTGCTGAAAAGTATATTAAAACATTTGAAAAGCAATGTATAATATTTATATGAATCAAACCCATCATAAGCCATAAGTAATATCATAATACCAGTCCATATTCCATACCCATCATCATATACCAATATCCATATTCAATACCAGAAATTAATTCATAACCATAATATCACCATGACCATAATATAACCCATAACCATCCCAAATACAATCCCAGTACCGAGTTCCCTCTAATCATGGAAGTTATCCAGGTGCTCATAACCGGGAGCACGGCTATCATGATAGTTTTAGACACACTCTGCATAGTGTGTACCACTTTACCCACGTGTTCGTGATTTCATCACCTTTCAATGACTAGAACCTCTGTTATGCCGTGTCACACTTCCTTAGGTGTGTGGCCAAGAGATCACAAAATAGCCTTTACAAAGGGATTACTAGCCTATTTAGACCCCACTGAGGTTTCACCGATGGTGATGTCTCCTACAGAGCACATGTTCAACCAAGGGCCCTCTCTTGAGCCATTCGGTCCCAGGGTAGTCCCACCAATCATTAAAAAACCCAATCCAACTACCCCCTCCCCAAGCATCCATAACGGTCCAAATAGCACTGGCAAAGCCCTAATTGATCAGCTACGCCGCACCCATACTTGGCCTCTTGGTGGCACCGTAGTCCGGGCTTATTCTCGCATGAACCGGTCCTTAGATCTAAAGCAAGCAAACCACCATACGTCCAACCCATCCACATACCAGGCTTGCTTAGATCACCCATTACCATATCATATTTAACCAGTTCATGTTTACCATAATCTCATCCATGCATAATTAAATAAGAGTGGTATAGTTGTTTCCCATCCCAGTTGATTAAGCGAAGCAAAAGGTAAAAATCCCATTCCGACTCTCTACCATAAATTCCAGGTGACAAGGGTGGTTTAACAAATCTAGTAAACTTCCTACCATAGGATTCCCATCAATTTGACACAAGCATGTAGTTTGCAAACAAAACACTTATTTTAAAACAGGATCAATATGCTTCAAGGACACTTGCCTTGCTCTTGCTATTGATTAGGGTCAAAGCCTTCAAACTCTTGGTGCTGTAGATCCTCCGCGGCACTCTCTAGCACAAATCCGTCTAATCCACACAATAAACATACAAGACAAGAAACACAATCAAAGAGTGCACAAATATTACTCCATATGACATGACATGCATGATTGATGCAAATGCATGGTAGAACTTGTAAATTGATTGCTTTTAATGATCACTAACTAGTTCTAATAGCTTTTAACAAGTTTATACAGGTTTGGATGTGATTAGATCAAACTTTAGAATCAATTCAACACAGTTTAGCCAGGAAGATCGGATTAGTCCGCTAGGGACCGGACAAGTCCGCACTCTGCGAGATCAGCAGATTAGGGTTTTCTAGATTGACGTAAGTTTGGAAATTAGGGGTTGAATTCACGTAAGGAAAAAAGAATAGAAAGTTTACCAGGTGTTTAGAACTCCAATGAATCAAGAAACTTGGAGGTAGCACTTGGATCTTGGTGATCTAGGGTTGGTAATGAACTTGGAGATGAATTGGTGACGAAGAATGAAACTTGGTGGAGATCTTGATCCTCTTTCGTTTCCTCCTCTTCTTCTTCTTGCTTGGGATCTTCTCCTCCCTCATTGGTGGTGGCTCTCCACGAACTAGGGTTTGGGTGGGGAGGAAAAGTGGCAAATAGATGTCAAGCCAAGGGGTGGGGTTGTTTATATAGAGGTGGAGGCTAGGGTTAGATGGATTTCGAGTTTGGAATGAGTAGAGGCCAGTTTAGAGTCCCACATGGGCTCTAAAAGAGTTAGGCACAACATCCCTAGGCCCACATAACGTGAAACCCAAGATTCAAGTTGTAAAACAAAAGATCAACTCGGAGTCGCGAAATATCGGACAAGTCCAGAAAGGACCGGACTAGTCTGAAGTTGTCCAGAGAGGAAATCGAACAAGTCTAGCCAAAAATTAGACAAGTCCGACTTTAAACAGAGAGGAAATCGGACAAGTCCGCTGGAACACCGGACTAGTCCGAAAAAGTCCAAGGACATAGCAATTTTTCAAGGATTCTTGGAATATTGGACTAGTCCGCACAAAATCGGACAAGTCCAAAAGTTTCCAGAGCCAAAATCGGACTAGTCTGCAGCAAAAACGGACAAGTCCGTTTTTAGTCAGAGAGAAATCGGACTATTCCTCAGTAAAATCGGACTAGTCCGCACTTTCCTGCATTTTAAGTGCGGTTTTGTCCCAAATCAATTTTAAATGCTCCAAATCAATTTTAAACTCATTCCTCATGTTCTGGGTTAACTTTAAACATGTATATGAGTGCATGCAAGGCATGATGCATGAAAATGAGGGTGTTACAAACCTACCCCCCTTAAAATGAATCTCGCCCTCGAGATTTGACGGGAAAGAGAAGAGATAGGGAAATTCCTTCTTGAGATCATCCTCCAATTCCCACGTCGCTTCTTTTTCTGTGTGGTGCTTCCATTGAACTTTACACCATCGAATCACCTTGTTCCTTGTGACTCTCTCCTTAGTTTCCATGATTTTGATCGGTTGCTCGGCGTAAGTCAAATCTTCTTCTAGTTCCAATTCTTCCATTGGCACTTGTTCTTCCGGTGCTCTCAAGCACTTCTTGAGTTGGGAAACATGAAAGGCATCATGAACATCTGAGAGTTGATTTGGCATCTCCAACTTATACGCTACTTCTCATCTTTTGTCCAAAATTTTGAATGGTCCAATGTAGCGAGGTGCGAGCTTGCCTCTTATGTTAAACCTCTTATGACCTCTCATTGGTGACACCTTGAGGTAAACAAAATATCCTATTTCAAAGGCTAATTTCCTTCTCCTATTGTCGACATAGCCTTTTTGTCTTGATTGGGCAGCCCTCAAGTTTTCACAAATTATTTGGACTTGCTTTTTGGCTTCTTGCAACGCATCCGGACCAAATACTTAAGTTTCTCCTGCCTCAATTCAGAATAAAGGTATCCTACACTTCCTCCCATAAAGCGCTTCATATGGCGACATCTTCAAGCTTGCTTGGTAACTATTGTTGTATGAAAATTCTGCGTATGACAAGCTTTTGTCCCAACTTTTCCCATGCTTCAAAGCACAAGCTCTTAACATGTCCTCCAAAATCTGATTGGTCCTCTCGGTTTGTCCATCCATTTGAGGATGATATGCTGAACTAAGATTCAACCTTGTTCCCAATGCTTCATGCAATTTTTGCCAAAACCGGGAAGTGAATTCAGAACCTCTATCCGGGACTATCTTCTTAGGGACTCCATGTCAACACACAATATGCTCCATGTATATTTTAGCCAATTGTGCAGCTGTATATTTGGTCTTCACAGGGACAAAATGAGCTGACTTGGTTAAGTGATCCACAATTACCCAAATTGAGTCATACCCGGACTGAGTACGTGGTAACCCAACTATGAAGTCCATACCGATTTCTTCCCACTTCCATTCCGGTATCTTCAATGGTTGCAATAATCCAGCTGTACTTTGATGTTCCGCCTTGACTCGTTGACACACATCACACAATGCCACATATTCAGTTATGTCCTTCTTCATGCTATCCCACCAATAGCAAGTCTTCAAGTCTTTGTACATCTTCGTACAACCGGGATGAATTGAGTATGGCGAGTCATGTGCCTCCTTTAATATTGTCTCCCGAATATGCTTTACATTAGACACAACGATTCTCTTTCCAAGCTATAAGGTACCATGTTCGTCTTCATCAAATCTGAATTCTCTCCCTTCTTCGGTCCTGTCCTTGATTTCCTTGATCTCTTCATCTGCGGTTTGTGCCTCTCAAATTTCTTGCTCCAAGGTTGGGTTTAACTCCATCATCTCCATCTCATTTACAAACCCGAGGTTCATCCTTTCAAACTCCTTGCATAACTCGGACGACAACTCTCGAACTGTGAGTTGATGACTTACTCCCTTTCTACTCAAAGCATCGGCCACTACATTGGCTTTTCCCGGATGATAGTTGATCCCCAAATCATAATCTTTCATGAGCTCCAACCATCTTTGTTGCCTCAAATTCAGATCCGTTTGTGTGAAAATATACTTCAAACTCTTATGATCCATATAAATTTCACACCTATGTCCAAGGATATAGTGTCTCCAAATCTTCAATGCATGTACCACGGCTAAGAGTTCCAAATCATGCGTTGGGTAATTCTGCTCATGTTTCTTCAGTTGTCTTGATGCGTAGACGACCACTTGACCTTCTTGCATCAATACACATCCAAGTCCTTGTCTCGATGCATCGCAATAAATATCAAAACTCTTGCTCACATCCGGCAGTACCAAAACTGGGGCCGTTGTCAACCTTAACACCTCAAAACTGTTTTGACAAGCTTGAGTCCATTGGAAAGCCTTTCCCTTCATTAGAAACTCCATCATAGGCTTGGCTATCTTGGAAAAGTCCTTGATAAACTGACGGTAATATCCAGCCATCCCAAGAAAGCTCCTTATTTCCTTTACATTTTGCGGTGGTTCCCACTTCAACACGTCCCTCACTTTACTGGGGTCAACTGATACTCCTCCTCCTGAGATAATATGACCTACAAATGGCACATCTTTCAACCAAAACTGACACTTGTTGAACTTGGCATACAATCGATGCTCTCTCAATTTCTGCAGCATAAGCCTCAAGTGTTCTTCATGTTCCTTCACATCCTTCGAGTAGATCATAATATAATCAATAAACACCACAACAAACTTATCCATGTACTCCATGAAGACCTTATTCATGAGGTACATAAAGTAGGCAGGCGCATTTGTCAATCCAAAAGACATCACGGTGTACTCATAAGATCCATACCGTGTCCTAAAAGCTGTCTTGGATATGTTCGATGGTCTAATCTTCATTTGAAAATATCCCGACCTCAAATCAATCTTAGAGAAGACACAAGCACCCTTCATATGATCAAACAAGTCTTCTATGCATGGCAAGGTGTACTTGTTCTTGATTGTTACCTCGTTGAGAGCTCGATAATCCACACACATCCTTTGATTCCCATCTTTCTTGTCCACAAATAGAAAGGGCGCTCCCCAAGGTGAAGAACTAGGGCGAATAAAACCTTTCTCTAGTTGCTCTTGAATTTGATTCTTGAGCTCCGCTAATTCCATAGGAGGCATCCTATACGGCCTCTTAGCTATAGGTGTAGTTCCAGGTATTAAATCAATAACAAACTCAATGTGTCGATCAGGTGGCATACCTGGCAACTCGTCCGGAAAAACATCCAAGAATTCACACACCACCGGAATCTCCTCAATTGCGGCACCGTCCATATGATTCAGCTCCAATTGCTTTGGTACGGTTTGAGATGCTTCAAATTCTACGGTTATCCCTTCCTCATTGGTCAACTTTACCGTTTTCGTGGAGCACTCAATAACTCCATTGTGCTTCCTCAACCAGTCCATACCAAGTATAATGTCCAATCCTTGAGAATCCAAAACAATGAGGTTGGCGGAGAAGTCTACCCCCCTCATTCTAAGGCTTACTTTTGGACATACTATATTTGTCCTCATCTCTCTTCTAGGAGACTTAACCAATAGAGTAAACTTCATATGAGAGATAGGCAAACTATACTTGGCAACATACTTCGATGCAATGAATGAATGCGATGCTCCAGAATCAAATAACATAGTCGCGGGGTTGGAGTTGGCGAGAAACATACCAATGACCACGTCATACGCTTGTTCAGCATCCTCCGTAGAGACATGGTTCACGTTGCCACGAGCAAAATTCTGCTGTCCATGGTTCCCTTGTGGTTGTCCTCCATTGGGTCTTGGGTTTTGCCTCGGCGCATTGCTTCCTTGACCAAGGCCTGACTTAGGACATTGATGCGCAAAGTGTCCAGCTTCTCTACAAGTATAGCACTTCTTAACTCCAGCAGAATTATTGGGACGGGCTTGGTTTTGAACATTTGCACCAGGAAAATTAGAACGAGGTGCATATGGCATTGGAGGCCTAGGTGCTTGCATAACAGGGCACTGCTGCACAAACTGAGTTGGGCCCGGTGCATAACCAGGGTGCTGAGCAGGCGCAGAAGGACTGAAGTAAGGCGCATTGGGCGGCACAAAGTGAGGGCGCACATTACTTCCTTGTTGCTGTCATTGATATGGTGCCTTTCTCTTATTGTCTTGCTCCATCTCACGAATCTTGTTCTCAACCACAATTGCTTTGTCCACAAGCTTCTGAAAATTGGCATAATCACAGTTGATTAGTTGCACTTCGATTTCATTGTTCAAGCCCCTCATGAACAAGTATTGCTTCCGGCTGTCCCGACTCACATCCTTAGGCACATACCTTGAGAGTTGAGTGAACTTGTTGAGATATTAACTCACGCTTGATCTTCCTTGCCTTAAATTCTCAAATTCTTGCCTCTTCAAAATCATAACACCTTCCGGCACATAACGGGAACGGAAACTCTCCTTGAATTCCGCCCAAGTAATCCTCTCTTGAGTCTCGTGAGCATTGCAATAAGCATCCCACCAATCCGCAGCTACTCCAACGAGTTGATGAGAAGCAAATAGCACCTTCTCCCGGTCATTGCATTGGACAATAGCTAACTTCTTCTCCACGGACTTGAGCCAATCATCCGCATCCATAGGGTCAGCAGCTTGAGCAAAGGTCGGTGGCCTAGTCCTCATAAACTCTCCCAATCGGTTATGAGGAGGCGGGGGTGGCGGTGGAGGCATGTGGGGCTGATTGTTGATATTGCCAGCCTGCAGTTGTCCCATAGTTTGTATCATGGTCTGCATGAGCTAGTTTTGCATTGCCAAAAGCTGCTCAATGTTGATAGCTCCATGAGCAGGTCCTTGCCCATTGTTGTTCTGAGGTACTCCATGGTTCTCCTCCTCATCATTAGCATCCCTCTAGTTGCGAGTCCTCACGATCTGAAGAAAAGCAATAGGTAAGAATTAGAAAATGCCCCCAACTATAACCACTTGAGAAAATGTGGAGGAAAGTAGGGGAAATGGCTGATACTACGGGAAGAATATGCATCAAGGGATATGAAACTAAACATCTAACTATCCTAGATGGACATGGCAATGCTAAAGCATCCCAAGATCCTCTATTAAGCACACAAGCAAGCAATATATATAGCAAACAACACACCAACCAAAATACATCGATTCCTGAGTGCTCCTATGTGCTCTAAAGTCCATTCTATCTAGGCTGCATCCTACGGTCAACCTGTGGCTCTGATACCAATCTGTGACGCCCGGTTCTGCAAAACGAACCAAGCTAAGGCATATGTGTGCCCAGGATGTTCAACACACATACACGAGTGCATTCACAAAAGAGTATACATAAAATTATCATAGAACAAGATTAATTAACCAAATTTTATTAAATAAACCATATTATCCTCGAATACAAGCTCTAATGAATATTAACGACAAGTTCAACTAATGCAACAAAAATAAACTAAATAAGCAAACTAAACAACTAGGCAGCATAAGCGATAGGGTATAGCGCAGCTCCAATCAACACCACAGGCAAAGCTGACGGTAGACACGTCCTAGAACTCTGCATTATCACCATTAAGCTCTCAGTCCTGACCTGCAACTGTTGGGGAGGGGGGGTTGCAAGAGTGAGTACATGTTATACTCAGCAAGTGCGGAAAGTATGGCATGTGGCTGATTCAAATGACGACTATAATAATGGCTAAGTGCTGAAAAGAACATTAAAACATTTGAAAAGCAATGTATAATATTTATATGAATCAAACCCATCATAAGCCATGAGTAATATCATAATACCAGTCCATATTCCATATCCATCATCATATACCAATATCCATGTTCAATACCAGAAATTAATTCATAACCATAATATCTCCATGACCATAATACCAACCATAACCATCCCAAATACCATCCCAGTACCGAGTTCCCTCTAATCATGGAAGTTGTCCAGGTGCTCATAACCGGGAGCACGGCTATCATGATAGTTTTAGACACACTCTGTAGAGTTTGTACCACTTTTCCCACGTGTTCGTGATTTCATCACCTTTCGATGACTAGAACCTCTGTTATGCCGTCTCACACTTCCATAAGTGTGTGGCCAAGAGATCACAAAATAGCCTTTACAAAGGGACTACTAGCCTATTTAGACCCCACTGAGGTTTCACCGGTGGCGATGTCTCCTACAGAGCACATCTTCAACCAAGGGCCCCCTCTTGAGCCATTCGGATCCCAGGGTAGTCCCACAAATCATTAACAAACCCAATCCGACTACCCCTTCCCCGAGCATCCATAACGGTCCAAATAGCACTGCAAAGCCCTAATCAATCAGCTACGCCGCACCCATACTTGGCCTCATGGTGGCACTGTAGTCCTGGCTTATTCTCGCATGAACCGATCCTTAGATCTAAAGCAAGCAAACCACCATACGTCCAACTCATCCACATACCAGGCTTGCTTAGATCACCCATTACCATATCATATTTAACCAGTTCATGTTTACCATAATCTCATCCATGCATAATTAAATTGGAGTGGTATAGTTGTTTCCCATCGCAGTTGATTAAGCGAAGCAAAAGGTAAAAATTCCATCCCGACTCTCTACCATAAATTCCAGGTGACAAGGGTGGTTTAACAAATCTAGTAAACTTCCTACCATAGGATTCCCATCAAATTGACACAAGCATGCAGTTTGCAAACAAAACACTTATTTTAAAACAGGATCAATATGCTTCAAGGACACTTGCCTTGCTCTTGCTGTTGATTAGGGTCAAAGCCTTCAAAATCTTGGTGTTGTAGATCCTCCGCGGAACTCTCTAGCACAAATCCGTCTAATCCACACAATAAACATACAAGACAAGAAACACAATCAAAGAGTGCGCATATTACTCAATATGACATGACATGCATGATTGATGCAAATGCAAGGTAGAACTTGTAAATTGATTGCTTTTAATGATCACTAACTAGTTCTAATAGCTTTTAACAAGTTTATACAGGTTTGGATGTGATTAGATCAAACTTTAGAATCAATGCAACATAGTTTAGCCAAGAAGATCGGACAAGTCCACACTCTACAAGAACAGCAGATTAGGGTTTTCTAGATCGACGTATGTTTGGAGATTAGGGGTTGAAATCACATAAGGAAAAGAGAATAGAAGGTATACCAGGTGTTTAGAACTCCAATGAATCAAGAAACTTGGAGGTAGCACTTGGATCTTGGTGATCTAGGGTTGGTAATGAACTTGGAGATGAATTGGTGACGAAGAACGAAACTTGGTGGAGATCTTGATCCTCTTTCATTTCCTCCTCTTCTTCTTCTTGCTTGGGATCTTCTCCTCCCTCCTTGGTGGTGGCTCTCCACGAACTAGGGTTTGAGTGGGGGGGAAAAGTGTCAAATAGATGTCAAGCCAAGGGGTGGGGTTGTTTATATAGATGTGGAGGCTAGGGTTAGATGAATTTCGAGTTTTGGATGAGTAGGGGCCGGTTGAGAGTCCCACATGGGCTCTAAAAGAGTTAGGCACGACATCCCTAGGACCACTTAACATGAAAACAAAGATTCAAGTTGTAAACAAAAGGTCAACTCAGAGTGGCAAAATATCGAACAAGTCTGGCAAAAAATTGGACTAGTCCGACTTTAAACAGAGAGGAAATCGGACAAGTCTGCTAGAACACCAGACTAGTCTGGAAAAGTCCAAGGACTTAGCAATTTTTCAAGGATTCTTGAAATATCGGACTAGTCCGCACAAAATCGGATAAGTTCGAAAGTTTCCAGAGCCAAAATCGGACTAGTCCGCAGCAAAAACGGACAAGTCCGTTTTTAGTCAGAGAGAAATCGGACTAGTCCTTAGTAAAATTGGGCTAGTCCGCACTTTCCTGCATTTTAAGTGCGGTTTTGTCCCAAATCAATTTTAAATGCTCCAAATCAATTTTAAACTTGTTCCTCTTGTTGTGGGTTAATGTTAAACATGTATATGAGTGCATGCAAGGCATGATGCATGAAAATGAGGGTGTTACAGAGCCCATGTGGGACTCCAAACTGACTTCTACTCATCTCAAACTTGAAATCCATCTAACCCTAGCCTCCACCTCTATATAAACAACCCCACCCCTTGGCTTGACATCTATTTGCCACTTTTCCAACCTCACCCAAACCCTAGGTTGTGAATAGCCGCCACCAAGGAGGGAGAAGGAGATCTAGAGCAAGAAGAAGAGGAGGAGGAAATGAAAGAGGATCAAGATCTCCATCAACATCGCGTTCTTCGTCAACAATTCACCATCAAGTTCTTCATCAATCCTGGATCATCAAGATCCAAGTATTACCTCTAAGATCCTTCATCTATTGGAGTTCTAAACACCTGGTATACCTTCTATTCTCTTTACCTTACGTGAATTCAACCCTAAATATCCAAATTCACATCGATCTAGAAAACCCTAATCTGCTGTTGTCGCGCAGTGCGGACTTGTCCGGTCCCTTGCGGACTAGTCGGATTTTCCTGGCTAAATTGTGTTGAATTAAATGTAAAATTTGATTGAATCAACTCCAAACCTGTATAAACTTGTTACAAGCTATTAGAACTTGTTAGTGATCATTAAAAGCAACTCATTAACAAGTTCCACCTTGCAATTGCATTAATTATGCATGTCATGTCATATTAAGTAATATTTGTGCACTCTTTGATTGTGTTTCTTGTCTTGTATGTTTATTGTGCGGATTAGACGGATTTGCGCTAGAGAGTGCCGCGGAGGATCTCCAACACCAAGAGTTTGAAGGCTTTGACCTGAACCAATCCCAAGAGCAAGGCAAGTGTCCTTGAAGCATATTGATCCTATTTTTGAAATAAATGTTTTGTTTGCAAAATTGCATGCTTGTGTCAATTTGATGGGAAATCCTATGATAGGAATTTTACTAGATTTGTTGACCACCCTTGTCACCTGGAATTCATGGTAGAGAGTCGGGATGGGCTTTTTACCTTTTTAGCTTCGCTTAATTAATTGGGATGGGAAAACAACTACACCACTTAACTTAATTATGCATTTATGAGATTATGATCCATATGAACTGATTAATATGATGTGGTAATGGGTGATCTAAGCAAGCATGGTATGTGGATGGGTTGGATGTCATGGTGGTTGATTGCTTTAGATCTAAGGACCGGTTCATGCGAGAATAAGCCAGGACTACGGTGCCACCACGAGGTCAAGAATGGGTGCGGTGTAGCTGAGTAATTAGGGCTTTGCCAGTGCTATTTGGACCATTAAGGATGCTCGGGGAATGGGTAGTCGAATTGGGTTTAATGATGATTGGTGGGACTACCCTTGGATCCGAATGACTCAAGAGGGGGCCCTTGGATGAAGATGTGCTTAGTTGGAGGCATCGCCACCGGTGAAACCACAGTGGGATCTAAATAGGCTAGTAACTCCTTTGTAAAGGCCATTTTGTGATCTCTTGGCCATACACCAAAGGAAGTGTAATTGGCATGAGGGAGGTTCTTCAGTCGCCGACGGGTGATGAAATCACAAACACATGTGTAAAGTGGTACAAACTCTACAGAGTCTAATAAAACAATCATGATAGCCATTCTCCCGGTTATGAGCACCAGGATGACCTACATGATTAGAGGGAAATTGGGGTGGTTGTGGTTTGGTATTGATTATGGTTATCGGTAATGAGAAATCTGGAATATTGATGATGGTAATGATTATGGACTGGTGTTATGATGATTACATGGTTTATGATGGGTTTACTTCACATACATATAATATGTTGCTTTTTCAAATGGTTTAATGTAGTTTTCTACACTTGCCATTATTCTATTCATCATTTGAATTAGCTACATGTCATACTTTCCACACTTGCTAAGTAAGACATGTACTGACTCTTGCCATTCCTCCATTAACAGTTGCAGGTCAGGATTGGGAGTTTAACAATGATAATGCGGAGTTCTAGGTCGTGTCTACCGTCAGCTTTGCCTGTGGAGTGTAAGAGTTGCGCTATCCCTTATGCTTATTGCTTAGCTTCTTAGTTGCTTAATTAGTTTATTTCCAATTCATTAGTTCAAACTTGTCATTAATAATCATTAGTGCTTGTATTCAAGAATAATCTAGTTTATGGAATAAAAGCGCTTGATTATGGTAATTTTCTGTATACTCTTTTGTGAATGTACTCGTGTATGTGTGTTGAACGTCCTGGGCACACATATGTGTTTGCTTGGTTCATTTTCGGAACTGGGTGTCACAAATTGGTATCAGAGCCACATGTTGACTGTAGGACACAACCTAGATAGGATGGACACTTTAGAGCACATAAGAGCACTCGGGGATCAATGTGTTTTTGCCTGGTGTGTTGTTTGCTATATATTGGTTGCTTGTGTGCTTAATAAAGAATTTTGGGATGCTTTAGCATTGCCATGTCCACGTAGGCTAGTGTAGTTAGTTGCTTAGTTTCATATCCCTTGATGCATATAGTTGGGGACATCTTCTAAATTCTTATCTCTTGCTTATCTTCAGATGATGAGGACTTGCAACCAAAGGGATGACAATGATGAGGAGGAGAACAATGGAGCACCTTAGAACAATTATGGACAAGGACCTGCTCATGGAGCTATCAATATTGAGCATTTTTGGCAATGCAGAACCAGCTCATGCAGACCATGATACAAACTATGGGACAGCTGCAGGCTGGTAACATCAATAATCAGCCCCACATGCCTCCACCGTCGCCCTTGCCTCCTCATAACCGGCTGGGAGAGTTTATGAGGACTAGGCCGCCAACCTTTGCTCAAATCGTTGACCCTATGGATGCTGATGATTGGCTAAAATCTGTGGAGAAGAAGATAGCTATTGTCCAATGCAGCGACAGGGAGAAGGTCCTATTGCTTCTCATCAACTAGTTGGATCAGCTGCGGATTGCTGGGATTCCTTATGCAATTCTCATGAGAACCAGGAGAGGATTACTTGGGATGATTTCAAGGAGAGTTTCCGTTCTCATTATGTGCCGGAGGGAGTTATGATCTTGAAGAGGCAAGAATTTGAGAACTTGAGGCAATGCAGATCGAGCGTGGGTGAATATGTCAATAAATTCACTCAACTTTCAAGGTATGCCCCTGAAGATGTTAGTCGGGACAGCCGGAAGCAATACTTGTTCATGAGAGGTTTAAACAATGAGATCCAAGTACACTTGCTAAATTTTGATTATGCCAACTTCCAGAAGCTTGTGGACTAAGCAATTGTTGTGGAGAATAAGGTCTGTGAGATGGAACGAGACAACAAGAGGAAGGCGCCATATCAAGGACAGCAACCAGGAAGTAATGTGCGCCCTCGCTTTGTGCCTCCTAATGCGCCATATTGCAACTCTTCTGCGCCTGCTCATCGCCCTGGATTTGCACCACCCCCAACTCAGTTTGTGCAGCAGCGCCCTATTATGCAAGCACCTAGGCCTCCAATGCCTTATGCACCTCGTGCCAACTTTCTTGGTGCCAATGCGCAGAACCAAGCTCGTCCCAATAATTCCGGTGGAGTTAAGAAGTGCTATACTTGTGGAGAAGCTGGACACTTTGAACATCAATTTCCTAAGTGAGGCCTTGGTCAAGGAAGCAATGCGCCGAGGCAAAACCCAAGACCCAATGGAGGACAACTGCGAGAAAATCATGGACAACAGAATTTTGCTTGTGGCAACGTGAACCATGTCTCCAAGGAGGATGCTCAACAAGCAGATGACGTGGTGATTGGTATGTTTCTCGCAAACTCCAAGCCGGCGACTATGTTATTTGATTCTGGGGCAAAGCATTCATTCATTGCATCAAAATATGTTGCCAAGTATAGTTTGCCTATCTCTCATATGAAGTTTACTCTATTGGTTAAGTCTTCTGGAGGAGAGATGAGGACAAATATAGTATGTCCAAAAGTAAGCCTTAGGACAAGGGGGGTAGACTTCACCAATCTCATTATCTTGGATTCTAAAGGATTGGACATTATACATGGTATTGACTGGTTGAGGAAGCACAATGCAGTTATTGAGTGTGCCACAAAGACAGTGAAGTTGACCAATGAAGAAGGGATCACCGTAGAGTTTGAAGCATCTCAAACCACACCAAAGCAATTGGAGCTGAACCACATGGATGGTGCTGCAATTGAGATTCTGGTGGTGTGTGATTTTTTGGATGTGTTCCCTGACCATTTGCCAGGTATGCCACCTGATCGAGACATTGAGTTCGTTATTGATTTAATACCTGGAACTGCACCTATAGCTAAGAGGCCGTGTAGGATGCCTCCTAAGGAATTAGCGAAGCTCAAGAAGCAAATTCAAGATCAACTAGAGAAGGGTTTTATTTGCCCCAGTTCTTCACCTTGGGGAGCGCCCGTTCTATTTGTGGATAAGAAGGATGGATCGCAAAGGATGTGTGTGGATTACCGAGCTCTCAATGAGGTGACCATCAAGAACAAGTACACCTTGCCACGCATAGAAGACTTGTTTGATCAGATGTAGGGTGCTTGTGTCTTATCTAAGATTGATTTGAGATCGGGATACTTTCAAATGAAGATTAACCGTCGGACATACCCAGGACAGCTTTTAGGACACGGTATGGATCTTATGAGTACACTGTGATGTCCTTTGGATTGACAAATGCACCTGCCTATTTTATGTAACTCATGAATAAGGTCTTCATGGAGTACTTGGATAAGTTCGTTGTGGTGTTTTTTGACGACATTATGATCTACTCGAAGGATGAGAAGGAACATGAGGAACACTTGAGGCTTACGTTGCAAAAATTGAGGGAGCATCAATTGTATGCCAAGTTCAGCAAGTGCCAGTTTTGGTTGAGAGAAGTATTGTTTCTGGGTCATATCATCTCGGGAGGAGTATCGGTTGACCCTAGAAAAGTGAGGGATGTGTTGAAATGGGAACCCCCACAGAACGTAAAGGAAATAAGGAGTTTTCTTGCGATGGATGGATATTACCGTCGATTCATCAAGGACTTTTGCAAGATAGCCAAGCCAATGATGGAGTTGCTAATGAAGGGGAAAGCGTTGCAATGGACCCAAGCTTGTCAAGAAAGTTTTGAAGAGTTGAAGAAAAAGTGGACAATAGCCCCAGTTTTGGTTTGCCAGACGTAAGCAAGAGTTTTGATATTTATTGTGATGCATCGAGACAATGACTTGGATGTGTGCTCATGCAAGAAGGTCACGTGGTTGCATATGCATCGAGACAATTGAAACATGAGCAGAATTACCCAGCGCATGATTTGGAACTTGCAGCCGTAGTACACGCGTTGAAGATTTGGAGACATGATATCCTTGGACATAGTGTGATATTTATACGGATCATAAGAGTCTTAAGTATATTTTCACATAAACAAATCTAAATTTGAGGCAACAAAGATGGTTGGAGCTCATCAAAGATTATGATTTGAGGATCAACTATCATCCGGGAAAAGCCAATGTAGTGGCCGATGCTTTGAGTAGGAAGGGAGTAAGTCATCAACTCACAGTTCGAGAGTTACCATCCGAGTTATGTAAGGAGTTTGAACGGTTGAACCTCAGATTTGTAAATGAGATGGGAATGATGGAGTTAAATCCGACCTTGGAGCAAGAAATTCGAGAGGATCAAACAAAGGATGAGGAAATTCGAGAGATCAAAGAAAGAACCCAGGAAGGAAGAGAATTCAGATTTGATGAGGACGAACATGGTGCCTTATGGCTCGGAAAAAGTATTGTCGTGCCTAATGTGAAGCATATTTGGGAGACAATACTAAAGGAGGCACATGACTCGCCATAATCGATTCACCCCGGCTGTACCAAGATGTACAAAGACTTGAAGACATGTTATTGGTGAATATGTAGAAGGACATAGCTGAATATGTAGCACTGTATGATGTGTGCCAACGAGTCAAGGCGGAACATCAAATGTCAGCTGGATTATTGCAACCATTGAAGATTCCCGAATGGAAGTTGTAAGAGATCGGTATAGACTTTATAGTTGGATTGCCACGTAACAAGTCCGGTTATGACTCAATTTGGGTAATTGTGGATCATTTAACTAAGTCAGCTCATTTTGTTCCTATCAAGACCACCTATACCACTACGAAGCTAGCAGAATTGTATATAGAGCATATTGTGTGCCGACATGGAGTTCCAAAGACGATAGTGTTGGATAGAGGTTCTCAATTTACCTCTAGATTTTGGCAGAAATTGCATGAAGCTTTGGGGACAAGATTGAATTTCAGTTCAACATATAACTCTCAAACGGATGGACAAACCGAGAGGACCAACCATATTTTAGAGGATATGTTAAGAGCTTGTGCTTTAAAGCATGGGAAAAGTTGGGACAAGAGCTCGCCTTATGCAGAGTTTTCATACAACAATAGTTACTAAGCAAGTTTGAAGATGTCCCCTTATGAAGCACTATATGGAAAGGAAGTGTAGGACACCATAGTTTTGAAATGAGACAGGAGCTCAAGTATTTGGACCCGATGTGTTCCAAGAAGCTGAGAAACAAGTTCAAATTATTCAGGAGAACTTGAGGGCTGCTCAATCAAGGCAAAAAGGCCATACGGACAATAGGAGAAGGAAATTAGCCTTTGAAACAAAAGACTTTGTTTACCTCAAGGTGTCACCAATGAGAGGTCATAAGAGGTTTAGCGTAAGAGGTAAGCTAGCATCTCGATACATCGGGCCATTCAAGATTTTGGACAAAAGAGGACAAGTAGTGTATAAGTTGGAGATGCCAACTCATCTTTCAAATGTCCATAATGTGTTTCATGTTTCCAACCTCAAGAAGTGATTGAGAGTACCGGAAAAACAAATGTCAATGGAAGAATTAGAACTAGAGGAAGATTTGACTTATGCCGAGCAACCGGTCAAAATCTTGGAAACTAAGGAGAGAGCCACAAGGAACAAGGTGTTTCGATGGTGCAAAGTTAAATGGAAGCATCACACAGAATCGGAAGCAACATGGGAGTTGGAGGATGATCTCAAGAAGGAATTTCCCTATCTCTTCTCTTCCGCATCGAATCTCGAGGGCGAGAATCATTTTAAGGGGGGGGGGGGGTAGGTTTATAACACCCTCATTTCCATCCATCATGCATTGCATACATCCTAATATATGTTTAACATTAATCCACATAAAAAGGAACACGTTTAAAATGAATTAGAAACAAAACCGCACTTAAGAATTCTAGGAAGTGTGGACTAGTCTGATTTTGGAGCGGACTAGTCCGATTTATTTGTGACCTTGCTCGTACTTGTCCGTTTTTCTGAGGACTAGTCTGTTTTCCCTCTGGACACTTTCAGACTGGTCCGGTCCTGTGCGGACTAGTCCAGTGTTCCAAAACCCTTGGAAAATTTGTTATGTCTCTGGACTTGTCTGTACTAGTCTGGTCTTCCAGCGAACTTGTCCGTTTTTCCCTCTGACTAAAGTCGGACTTGTCTGATTTTGGCCAGACTTGTCTATTTTTCCCCACTGGATAAGTTCGGACTTGTCTGAAGTCCAGTCCGGACTTGTTCGATTTCTCTCCGGATAACTTTGGACTAGTCCGACCCTTTTTGAACTTGTCCGATAAATCGCGACTCTGAGTTGATCTTTTGTGTCACGACATGTTTCTTGGGTTTTACGTAAAGTGGGCCTAGGGATGTCATGCCTAACTCTTTTATAGCCCATGTGGGACTCCAAATCGACCTCTACTCATCTCAAACTTGAAATCCATCTAACCCTAGCCTCCACCTCTACATAAACAACCCCACCCCTTGGCTTGAAATCTATTTGCCACTTTTCCAACCTCACCCAAACCCTAGCTCGTGAATAGCCGCCACCAAGAAGGGAGAAGGAGATCTAGAGCAATAAGAAGAAGAGAAGGAAATGAAAGAGGATCAAGATCTCTATCAACATCACGTTCTTCGTCAACAATTCACTTCATCAACCCTAGATCGTCAAGATCCAAGGGGTACCTCCAAGATCCTTGATTCATTAGAGTTCTAAACACCTGGTATACCTTCTATTCTCTTTTCATTACGTGAATTCAACCCTAAATCTGCAAATTCACGTCGATCTAGAAAACCCTAATCTGCTGTTCTCGCGCAGTGCGGACTTGTCTGGTCCCTAGCGGACTAGTACAATTTTCCTGGCTAAATTGTGTTGAATTAAATCTAAAAATTGATTGAATCAACTCCAAACCTGTATAAACTTGTTAAAAGCTATTAGAACTTGTTAGTGATCATTAAAGGCAACTCATTAAAAAGTTCCACCTTGCAATTGCATTAATCATGCATGTCATGTCATATTGAGTAATATTTATGCACTCTTTGATTGTGTTTCTTGTCTTGTATGTTTATTGTGCGGATTAGACGAATTTTCTCTAGAGAGTGTCGTGGAGGATCTCCAGCACCAAGAGTTTGAAGGCTTTTACCTAAACCAATCCCAAGAGTAAGGCAAGTGTCCTTGAAGCATATTGATCCTATTTTTGAAATAAATGTTTTGTTTGCAAAACTGCATGCTTGTGTCAATTTGATGGGAAATCCTATGATAGGAAGTTTACTAGATTTGTTGACCACCCTTGTCACCTGGAATTCATGGAAGAGAGTCGGGATGGGCATTTTACCTTTTTGCTTCGCTTACTTAATTGGGATGGGACAACAACTACACCACTTAACTTAATTATGCATTTATGAGATTATGATCAATATGAACTGGTTTATATGATGTGGTAATGGGTGATCTAAGCAAGCCTGGTTTGTGGATGGGTTGGATGTCATGGTGGTTGCTTGCTTTAGATCTAAGGACCGGTTCATGCGAGAATAAGCCAGGACCACAGTGCCACCATGAGGCCAAGTATGTGTGCGGCGTAGCTAATTAATTAGGGCTTTACCAGTGCTATTTGGAATATTAAGGATGCTCGGGGAAGGGGTAGTCGGATTGGGTTTGTTGATGATTGGTGGGACTAGCCTGGGATTCAAATGGCTCAAGAGGGGGCCCTTAGTTGAAGATGTGCTCAGTTGGAGGCATCGCCACCGGTGAAACCTCAGTGGGGTCTAAATAGGATAGTAATTGCTTTGTAAAGGCTATTTTGTGATCTCTTGGTCATACACCAAAGGAAGTGTAATTGGCATAAGGGAGCTTCATCAGTCGCCGACGGGTGATGAAATCACAAACACGTGGGTAAAGTGATACAAACTCTGCAGAGTCTAATAAAACTATCATGATAGCCGTGCTCCCGGTTATGAGCGCCTGGATGACCTACATGATTAGAGGGAAATTGGGATTGTTGTGGTTTGGTATTGATTATGGTTATTGGTAATGTGAAATCTGGAATATGGATGATGGTAATGAATATGGACTAGTGTTATGATGATTACATGGTTTATGATGGGTTTACTTCACATACATATAATATGTTGCTTTTTCAAATGGTTTAATGTACTTTTCTGCACTTAGCCATTATTATAATCGTCATTTGAATCAGCTACATGTCATACTTTCCACACTTGCTGAGTACGACATGTACTCACTCTTGTAATTCCCCCACCAACACTTGTAGGTCAAAATTGGGAGTTTAACGATGACAATGCAGAGTTCTAGGCCGTGTCTACTGTCAGCTTTGCCTGTGGAGTGTTGGAGCTGTGCAATCCCTTATGCTTATTGCTTAGCTGCTTAGTTGCTCAATTAGTCTATTTTCGTTGCATTAGTTCAAACTTGTCATTAATAATCATTAGTGCTTGTATTAGAGAATAATATGGTTTGTGGAATAAAATTGCTTAATTAATCTTGTCTATGGTAATTTTCTGTATACTCTTTTGTGAATGCACTCGTGTATGTGTGTTGAACGTCCTGGGCACACATATGCATTCGCTTGGTTCATTTTCAGAACCGGGTGTCACACTCGGCGCATATAAAGAAATTAAAAGTGATGGCCCTGACACATTTAGCTTAATCGACATCCTATTAATAATTCCTGTAGTGTTCTCTAGACAGCAGCTTCTCACAGTAGTTACAGAGAAGCTGCCAGCTTCTTAACAAGTTTCACCCATGCCAAACAGAGCCTTAGTATTATTAAAGTTGATTAGATTTATATAAAATTATTAGTGAAATATAGATTTAATCAAACTTGCACACATATTTATCTAGAGGGAATACTACTCCCTTTTATTATATTTATGTAATCTTTGTGTCCATCGATTCTCTGTTGCTTCTCGGACCATGTATCCACCTTGCGGTGCTTCCATGGGTGGCAAGCACCAAGTATTGGCGAGGGGCACTAATTAGTGAGTCGGAGTGTGGCGGAGCAACTTTCATAGTCAACCAGCAATGAGGGTGCTATAGCGAGCAGTTGCGGTGGGCAAAAAACTCAGAAACTCGAATCGAAATCGAATTAACTGGAGTCGAAACCAAACTAATTGGAACCGACTAAACAGAACACTTTTCGGTTGTCAGACTGTAAAAATCAAATCTTTTTTTGGTTTCAGGCATTATTTCGGTTAACCGGATGAACCAAAAAATTTAGTATATATTCTCCACACCCCTACCCCCATCACCCCATCAGCCCGGGCCCAGCGCCTTGCACCCCCGCCCAATCACTAAATCCACAACTGCAATCCTAAGTCGGCTGCTAGCCCCCGAACCCGATCCCGAACTTTCGTCCCACCTAGCTGCCTCATCGACTCCCCGACAAAACCAAACCCTACGTCGGCCGCCACAGCCAGCCACCGATCCTCGACTCTCGTCTTGCCCGGCATGCCCCCAAACGCCCCACCCCGTGTTGCTCCCTAGGGGCACTACAGGAATCGCGACCAATTTTTTCGGCCAGGCCGACGTAATTAAGGCCAAAACCGACCTAAGCTACTAACTTATGTTAGTTTTTGCTTAATTATGTCAGTTATTGGATGTTAAGGTCTGGTCGTAAGTTAGCTAACTTACGTCGGCGGCCCGCAACCGACGTAAGTTAGTTGCTAGGACGGGCTGCGGGCTGGGCCATGTGACTTACGTCGGCCGTTTCAGGCCGATGTCAGTAAGAGGCTTTACATATGTCAGCTATGGCGAGGCCGAGGTAAGTAATATGGGTTAACTTACGTCAGCATGATTGGGACGACGTAAGTTAACCTGGGATAACTTACGTCGATTTTGCCATAGCTGACGTAAGTTATGTTTGTAATTTAAAAAAAACAGAAAATGCCAACCTCGCATGATGGCGAGCTCACAGATACAAACAACAGCAGTAATATATAGTAAAACAGATTCAACACAACACTAACTCATAGTCAAACAACACATTCACCACAACAATTTACAAATGGGCCACACGCTAGCCCCTCGACTACCTTAGGGCCGAAAAGCTCGTCTCCTCGCGTCCTGCTGGGTGCCGGTACCTATGCCAAAGGAGTTTGCACCTCCGTTGCCGAACCCTGCAAAAGAACATCAGAGTTAAACATGATACAAATGCATCTCTTTGTTTCTTTTTCTCACACTCTTCCTCTCACTGTAACTTCCATCCTCTCACTCTCTTTCTCTCTATCTCTCTCTTTCTCTCACTCTTTTCCTCTCCCTCTTTCTCCCTCTCTCTCTTTCTCTCACACTCTCTTCCTCTCCCTCTCTATTTCTTTCTCTCTTTATCTCACTCTCTTCCTCGACCTCACTTTGTCTCACTCTCTTCTTCTTCCTCTCCCTCTCTTTATGTCACACTTTCTGTCATCCTCTCCCTCCCTTTCTCTCATTCTCTCACTCTCTTCCTCTCCCTCACTTTGTGTCACACTTTCCTTCTTCCTCTCCCTCTCTTTCTCTCATTCTCTCAGTCTCTTCCTCTTCATCTCTAGCATGCTCTCCCTCTCACTTTACCCTCTCTCTCGCACTCTATATCTTCCTATCTATGTCTCTCTTACTCCACCTCTGTCTCACCCCCCTCTCTCAACCTATCTCTGTCTCTCTTACTCCACCTCTATCTCACTCTTTCTCACCCTATGTTCTACCTCCTTCTCTCCCCATGTGACGTACTGAAATTAATACGACAATATTAAAGAAAGAATTTATTACCTGCGCTGGGGGCACCTGTGCTGGGAGCGTTTGTGCCGAGGTCACCTGCGGCAGCTGAAATGAAGGAATCTTGATCGGGTGACTGGTCTGTCGAGCAAAAGCCTGCCATTGCAAAATATTATAAGATATATGTTACTGCAGTGTTATGAAATTAAACTATAGTAGTCTAAATTACTTACCTCCATCATTGCCTACATCTGGGTCATGTACCTGGTCGTGGCATCCGGGAAGGCCCTTTACTTGTCCAGCTCCGGTTGGGTCTACGTCAGTGTCTCCATCACAGCATTGAGCTCCAACTAGGTCTGCGAGAGATGGCCACTTGATGGCCAACAGACGGGGACTGCATCAATGAAGCATCACGCTGACCTCAGGTCAACAACTCCATCAAAAAATGGCAAACCTGTCTTGTCTTAATGGACTTAGCGACAAAAGCATCGCTAGCAAAGTATCGATAGAGGGCTAAGTATGCCTCAGGTTGACCCTGTAACCAAGAAACGCTAACCTGCACATATTTCATATTTCATCAATACTCTTAGCGAATGTAGGTATTGTAAATATTTAACAACAAAAACTTACTCCACATATTGCTCCTCCGTCAGTACGTGTCGGAGTCCTTCCTAAACGCACCCTGTTCCTGCTGCTGATGATGCCGCTGCGGGTGTACGACAACGCCAACGTCACAAGCTTCCGAGCGTTGCGGGTGAACACGCGTCTCGCATAATCCTCCGTGCTTTCACTCAGTTTCTCTAAGTGGTATCTCAGCCTTAAGCAAACAAACATTTAAGTGATATGCATTAAGAAATGAAATGAGAGTTGAAAAATTGAACAGTTAAACTTATCATAAAATCATTCCACGCGTCTCGCTGAAGGGAGCCGTTGACCTCATGAGAGACACGAGCATAGTCGTCCCACGATAGGGCAGGGAAACTGTCGATGACGACGGGGTAGTGCAACTTAAATAAAGCTCTGATGACACTGTTAACCTGCCTGTGGTGTCCCTGGCCCGAGAACGAACAGTCCAACCAAGATATGCAAAATTTGTTAACTCATTGAGTACCAGAAGACAACATCTAATATTTAATACTTTACATTTTTTACCTATCTTCGACTGGACAGATAGTGATCCACTGACTAGGAACCCGAGGATGTGCTGCAAAGTAGGTCCTCCTCTTCTGTCGCCTCGGCGGCGCCACTGTGTCCCGTGATCTTGAAGGCTGGTCACCACCAAAGCCCAAAGAGAGGATAGATGGCTCCACACCCTAGCCTCTGAGAATGACTAAGATGAATCTTAGTCAGACTGCAAAAATGAAAAGATAGATAAGAAAGAATTATTGATAAGTGCAATTTAAAATAATGTGATTGTCAATTGAAATTTACCTCCATGCGCTGTAAGCCCCCCTCACCTAATGGGACCTGAGCCGCAAACATTGGAAGGTGTGCCAGCAGATAGGAGCGTCTGCACACACACCTGACGAGGTGCCTGAGAAAACGTCTTGTGCCGGCTCTCGTGCCTGGGCGAGGAACCCTCTCACTCCCTTCCCCTTCTTTCCCTTGGATGATGACATCCTGTTGTAAGGAATAATTGAATAATATGCTAAGATAAAATACAAAATTCATGTTAAGTTAGTGAAGAAAATGTTACTTCGTAAATTTCAAAATTCATTAACGTCAGAGTCATGCACCCTACTCCTTAAACCAGCCATCGATCTTCTTCTTCTGCGACCGTCTCGATTGCGTTTTGTTTCCGTTGCCGCATAGCAGCAGTCTCAATATCTTGAGCGTCTCCAACTAAGTCAATGAGTCCTACGCCAGGCTCAACTGTGAACGAGTCTAGCAACTTTTTCTTTTGGTAAACCTCATCAACCTCATCTTCCTCATGGTAATCATCATCTCCTGGATTGTGTAACTGCTCACAAGGATTCACCTTATGCACCACCCACCAAGCTTTGAGTTTTTTTGCATGGACAAGGTAGATAGTACACTTGCTCCACTTGGTTTGCAAGAACAAATGAATCGAATCCTTTCAATTGTTCCTTGTGTTTTATTTCAACCATGCCAAATTGGTTTAGTTGAATTCCACAACTGGCATCAAACCAATCATGGCCAAAAGATATTGCTCGAATATCCTTGTTTTCAACGAATGCAAATTCATGGATTTTTTTATAATCCCATAGTAACTAGTTTCATGTCCTTGAGAATTAGTTGCCCTCATTACAGCTCTAGTATTACATGTTGCCGCAAGATGATGAAGAGATTCAAATTGAATTTTATGGTATCAAAAGCCTTTGATGTCATATCGACGGTAGCTTCTAACTGTAACCAATAGGATAGTTATCGCAAGTCTTCATGGACGTTGGCATCTTTAATGCACTGGCCCAGATATGAAGTTTTTAGAAAACTTCATAAATATTCGTAAATTATTAGA
This sequence comes from Tuctoria greenei, assembly GCA_036927565.1. NCBI lineage: Eukaryota > Viridiplantae > Streptophyta > Magnoliopsida > Poales > Poaceae > Tuctoria > Tuctoria greenei. The sequence continues at coordinate 93,082,075 of JAYESD010000001.1, forward strand.
AAACATTGTTAATACTGATAAGTTAACAAGAAAATTTTACATGATCTTGAAACCGGGATAGAAAATTAGGTCCTTTGTTTATTCCATCCTGTCGCTTCCCTTCTACTTGTTTGCTTGTAGGATGCCGTCTATGTGTTCAATTTCGCTTGTGGAACTCAGCGTACAAAAAGAGAACTTTTTAGAATAGATGTGTTGCAAAATATGCTAATTAGCATAAATGTAGGACAAACACTTACTCGAAATATTTTTCCATCTCATTTATATCAGCGTATATGTAGAGGAAAGCCGCACTCCTTTCATCTTTGCTAACGTTGTAGGAAGTGTAACTACTAACAATAGTGCCTATTGATGCAAAAATGGAGAGATCGTTATAAGGAGGTTGATCATCCATATTATACCGCATTGCCAAAGTATTGACATTGAGTTCCTCTGCAAAATAATCACTTAAGATGTATCCTACTTCCTTAAGAGTAAAAGCTTCACGATGCACCCTTCAACCCTTGCCCTGTTACCAACTACTAGTTTCAGTCTTAGTGCTCTTTCAATATTGTACATCCACCTATATTGCACAGGACCTCCCACTTTTGCTTTAAATGGAAGATGCATTAGGATATGTTGCATTAGATTGAAGTGTGACACCCCAGCCACTACGGGCCTGACGGTCATTACTTCTGGATGCTCTCTAGGATCACAGACTAGCCCCATAGACCAACAATACTAGTCTTTTCTGCGCATTTTATTAAGCATTGAGCCTTGATGTCACAATCCACACCCCTTAGAAGACCTACGTTGTCGTCGGTCAACTCCCAAGCTAGGAACGTCCCCTCTTGGGCATGTCCATATGTTCAGTACTGACATACGCACCATATTGTGTCCCTCCTAGAGGACACACGCCTTATGCGTACGTACCCACGTCCTTGACCTGCACGCTACCGTGAAACCGCGAGGGTCAGCTCTGATACCATTTGTAACACCCCATCCACTACAAGTGTGGCGGTCGTTACTTCTGGCAGCTCTCTAGGATCACAGACTAGCCTCACAGACCCACACTAGTCTTTTCTGCGCATTTTATTAAGCCTTAAGCCAGGATGTCACAATCCACCCCCCTTAGAAGACAGATGTCCTCGTCGATCAACTCCCAAGCCAGGAACGTCCCCTCTTGGCCACGTCCATACATTTAGTACTAACATACATACCATATCATGTCCCTCCTACAGGATACATGCATCATACGTACGCACCCACGTCCCTGAACTGTACGCTACTGTGAAACTGCGAGGCTCAGCTCTGATACCATTTGTAACACCCCAGCCATAACGGGCCTGGTGGTTGTTAGTTCGGGCAGCTCTCTAGGATCACAGACTAACCCCTCAGACCAACACTAGTTTTTTCTGCGCATTTTGTCCTCACTCGTGCGCACCCGGGAACACTTCCCGATCTGTCACCCATCTTTAAATTGCTCCGGGCCAAGCAGGCTTAACCTTAGAGTTTTTTTGCAGTTGAGCTTTTGGAAAAGAAGGTATACATTGGTGGTATGAGTATTCTATCAATCCTATTATGCCTTGAGCCAGCATGTCACTTGAAGACCCTAGAGGAAAAAAAATCCATCTTAGACAACAGTATCGGTATCTCCTTCTCCAACTTACTCATAATCTCTGTTGTGATTTCTTTGGCATAAAATTGTCTATAGAAGTGGCTAAGCTCGACTAACATCTTCTACACCGCATCGTCAAAGTAGCCCCAAAACATAACAGACAAAAGTATTTCCATGATTATGTGATAATTGTGACTCGTCACATTCACGTTCATCTCAGACTAGCTGTGTAACCATCCGATAATTTCAAACTTTGCAACTATTCAAGAACTTCTTTCTTTTCTTTAGGTCAAATACACAAAGAAGCACGTGGTTTACCACCACTTTCGAAGAGTTCAAGAGTTGGATGGTTACAGAGCTCAGCCAGATCCTTTCAATTCTTTGATCAACGGTTTCAACATCACGTTGAGACGTGACCAAGGATGTTCCGGCCCAGGTACAATGAGGCTAAGAAACATGAACTCATACTCCATGCAAAACTACGGTGGTAGGTTGTAAGGAATGACAAACACAGGCCAACAGGAGTATGGTGTGGCATTTGTGCTGAACGGCGAGAATCCATCTGTTGCCAACCCGATGCGAACATTTCTCGCTTCAGGGCCAAAATCTGGATCGAACCGGCCCAGCGCCTTCCATGCCTCACCATCGGATAGGTGCGTCATGAGTCCATTGTTATAACATACACCTTATTTGTGCCATCTCATGTGTCTGACTGTTTTTTTTTTGAAAGGAATAACCGCTTCAACCGAGGTGTCACGGGTAAGTAACTAAGCTTCTTACGTGTCAATTCTGTCATCATAGTATCACCATTGTTATTAACAACTTCAACAAACCTCGGCTGACCACAATTTAAACATTTGTTCTCATTGGCATGCTCTCTCCAAAAAAGCATGTAGTTGTCCGGACACACATCAATCTTCTCGTATTTCATACCGAGACCAAGTAGAATTTTTTCCGCCTGATACATATCTTTAGGCACTTTGTGGGGCTGTGGAAGGACATCACTGAACAATTTGATGAGGTCGTGGTATCAGTTATTAGAAAAGAAGTACTTATACTTAGTTGCAATAAGTCTAGTCATGAAAGTGAGGAGGGCCATTTTGGTGTGTCAATGCAGCGGCTGTTCTGAAGCACTTTGAGAAGCTCGAAGAACTTTTCAACCTCTGCTGTAGGAGGATCCTCTGTAAGCTCTAGTTGTATAGCTTCGAGCATCTCATCCAACATATCAACCCCCGTGTCATCATCATTGTTCGCTTCCACTTCTTGTACATCTTGAGAAGCTGTCTCATCGTGGAACATCCACAACTTGTAATGTTACATGTAACTGTTTCGACACAAGTGTAACAAAAGTTCCACTTTGTCCAAAAACTTCCCGTTTCGACATTTCTACATGGTCACCGCACCTTATCGACATTTGACAATGAAAAAGCTCGTTCTACAAAATCTTTTGTCTTGGAAAACCACTTGGTTGAGTGACTACTAGTTCTGCTCATCCAACAAGTATACATACAACTGCGGTTTTCACCCATGTTTGACTATGCAATTTAAAGCTAGAGAAATTATTATTACTTTATACTTTGTTGAATGTCACGACCCTACATCTATTGGAAAGGATAGGTCCTTAATCCACCCAAGAGTGATCGAGGGGGCATGCTTATGAAGAGACGCGTGGTCTGGATCCGGACAAAATTTCGGCAGGATAACCCCGCTGTTCTCCAACTGCACGCCCGAAATTGGTGCAGCAGAGAACATCAGGGCTATGGCATCAAAATCTCGTCCAAATCCGACTCGTGTCTCATCACAAGCCACGCCCCTTCGGTCACTCTCCGGCTGTCCAAAAAAGGGACAATTCCGAACCTTCATGCCTCACATGCGCAACACATGTAAGACGGGCTGGTTTGAAACGGGTAACGCAAATTGTAAATGTTACGTTAATCCTTCAATTTTGAGTCATTTACGAGAGAGAGGAGGAAAGAACGAGAGAGAGAGAGATGAAACTGGGTCAGCCATCCAAAGTTACACCCATCTGGGCCCGCTATTAAAATGTCGAACGGCTTTACGAGACAGTCGTGTTCTCTGATGCCAAAGCGACGCGCAACAAAGTGACGATCAATGCTGGAGCTAGTGACCGGCTGAAGGCGCTGCCGTTCCCATTGTCTTGAGATGCGGTTCGACGTGCTGGTGTGGCAGTCTCATGTTCCTCCATAAACGAGGTACGTCGTGGCGTGCTATGTGAGAGGGAGAGAGCTCAGCAACACGTGGTGGTCGGCGAGATGCATGTTTGTGAGAGGAGGAAAGGCCACCAGGAGCTAAGACAACATGAGAAAGTCTGTTGCATGAACATACGGGGCATAGTCATCTACAGAACTGAGGTAGGCGCACTCGAGCATGGGCACCGTCCTGCTACTCAAACTACTGCAGCCAACGAGGCCTCTCTCAAACCCAGGCCATGTGAGGAATGGAAATCGGCAGCCAGTGTACATTTGTGAGGAGGTGGAGGACACGCTGGCTGGCAATCAACACCACCCAGTCCTAACGAGGCATGACATTGAATTTATTGAAATAGTTGCTACTAAACATTGCATAATCTCTAATTCATAACTAATTGAACTAGTTGCTAAACATTGCACAATTAATAATTCACAAGTAATTGAACTAATTGCTAAGAAAATGGGTTATTGAACTAATTCACAAGTATTTGAAGAAGATATTGAACTAATTCACAAGTAATTGAACTAATTGACGAAGGAAAAAATGCAGCCTCGCACATTGGCGTGGGGGCTGACATGGAGGCGCCGGTGGTCGACCACGGCCGTCAGCCGACGGGGTAGGGGCGTGAGGCACCGTACCTGGTGGCAACCGACGTGGGCAGCTGAGGCTCGGGCACACTGGCTCGGGTGCGGCGGAGCTCGATGGCGTAGTCAACTTGGTACGCGGAGCGGCGGCGTCTCAGGCGCAGTGACTGTAGCATTGGAAGCTTGGGCATGGTAGCAGCGGGAGCTCAAGTGAGGAGGAGCGGGACATGCGCATGGAATAGGCCACACGCGAGGCCTTCGGGATTTAGGGTTTGTCGGTACCTGCATACCGGGTACCCCATGATACTGCAAGAAGTGCAAGAGAGTTCCACCTGTCCTAGTTGAAGGCTTCCTCAGGCCCCATGTGTCACACGGCACTAGACCTGCCTCCCTCATATGGGTAGCTCCGGGACTGCCATGTGTAATGTAAGACCGGAGCTGAACTCTCGACACAGGGAAGCTCCAACGTTCACACGTGGATAATGACCCCGGACCTACCCCCCCGTAGAGGGAAGCTCCGGTGCCGCCATGTGTATATCAGTACCGGACCTATCTCCCCACAAGGGGAAGCTCCAAAACTGCCACATGTGGAGCTTCCAGACCTACAACACCAACAGAGACATTGGCTGATCTCCAGCAGCATGGACATTCAAGGGACAATTAAAGCGGCAGTTACAATACCTGATTACATGTCATTAATGCTATATTAATGACACACGATCAGTGGACTGTTAATAGGGGTAACGCAACCATTAAGGCACGTTATCACTCTATTAATCATTCTTAATACTCGTAGACTATGTATTAGGTCATTGAATACGCCATGGCCACATTTCGGGCCAGACAAATGTTATAATGGCCAGTCCTTGGACTATAAAAGGATTGCGCCACACGATACAGAGACATCTGATCCAAGCTCAGACACACACAAGCTATACGGAAACACCTAATACAAAACAAGCACCCTGTGGAGTAGGGTATTACACTCAGGCGTCCCGAACCACGTAAATCACTTGTGTCACCATCTTGTGCCTAATGTCCGCGCGCCCAAACTAATAAAGAACCTTCATGGGCTACAATTTAGTAGTACCAGAGGAAGTGTCATTTAACCACTTTGACATTTGGTGCACGAGGTAGGGGCGCCTGAGATCACGAGATGGTGAACTCCGCCGCAGGATCTTCCAACAGCATCCACACTGAATAGCCTTCTTGAGGCAATCCCTCCAACATGCAGCAGCCAGTAGGCGCTATTGTCCTGGCGGGTGTCATGCCACCACCACCACCACCATTTGCACCTACAAATAATGCTGGACAGCGGGATGGGGTACTTGTCTTAGTCACAGCATCGGCAAACAACAACCCCGAGAATGCGCTATTTGCTGAGCGAACTCTGTTGGAACGCCCACCAGCGCCCGGAGCACCTAAGGGTGCGATGGAACAGTGGCGCGCTAATGTGCAGCATCTGGTTGCAGCCGCAGCTGATGCAATTAGCAACCAAGGTCATCCCTTTTTGGGGCAAGCAACAGCTCAACGTAGGCCCCTGTATGGAAGACTTGGTCCTCACGTGTCACAACACCGACGTTGTTCTACATCTCAGCATGTGACTTTGCTGCCTTCTGGGGCACGACGCACCCACACCATCACCAGGATTCCGACTCACGACCTGCGGTCGAAACATGATCGCTGCTACCAGCAGCAGTATGGTCGCGTCCATATCGAGCGTGCTCGTGAGAGATAAGAAGCTTGGGACAACCCTGCTCCTCAGGGAGTGGGAGGAGGCTGTTCCGCCCTGGCCATGCACTTAGGCATAGTCAGATGGTCACAAAAGTTCCGGCCACATTTGTCGTAGAAATTCGACGTGACCGTCAACCCCACTGAGTTTCTTCAAATTTACTCCACTGCTATACTGGCAGCGGGGGGCAATGTGGCTGTGATGGCCAACTACTTCCCAGTGGCTTTAACTGGGACCTCTAGGTCCGGGTTTATGAGCCTCCCGCCTGATTCATCAACAGTTGGGCAGAACTATGCCAACAATTCAATGCCGATTTCAGGAGTTCTTACACCCGACCCAGCACTGATCTGGACTTGTTTGCTGTGAAGCAAACAACGAGGGAATCATTGCGATCCTTCATCCAGCGATTTTCTCAGGTACATAATACCATCCCCTTAATCTCGAGCACTTCTTCTATTGTTGCATTCAGATAGGGCATTCAAGACAAAAAGATGCTGGAGAAGCTGGCGACCAAAGAAGTCACCAGCGTCACAAAACTCTTCAACTTAGCTGATAAATGTGGTAAAGTTGCGGAGGGACATGAGACGCGCTCCAAACTACCTCCGGAGGCTAACAAGAAATTCTCCAAGACTGAAGCCACTACTTCCGGAGGTGGCAAAAAGAAAAAGAAGTCCAACGGCAAAAAGAAGCCGTCGACCAGTGCACCTACTGCTGCGGCTGCCGTAGCTTCGGGTGGCCGGGGGCCATGCCCCGAGAAATGACCTCGACCATCGTCAGAAACGGCGGTGGCTCCAAAGTGTGGTGTCCGATCCACAAGACGGACAAGCACAGTCTGGAAAAATGCCGAGAGGTCCGGAACCATGTCAAGCGCTACAACAAGTGCTGAGAAGAAGCTCCTTTCCGTCAACGAGAAGGAAAATAAAGGTCGACGAAGCTCCAGCTGAAGAGGAGCTAGGCTTTCAGTACCCCAATAAGGTTCTGAAGGCTGTCTACAACACCATTGATGATGACTCTGACATCTCCGACAACGAGCGTCGGAAGACCCTAGACACCATTTATGGTGGTTCTTGGGACATCACCTCTCGCCGCATCCTCAAGAAAATGCGGCGGGACATAGCTGCTGCAGCTCCCACTGCTAGGGCGAAACCTCATCAGAAGTGGATGGATACTCCCATCACTTTCGATGCTTCAGACTGCCCACGTAACATGATCAGAGCTGGCCAACTCCCGTTGATGGTGTATTCGACCATCAACAATGTTTAACTCCAACATGTATTGGTGGACGGAGGTGTAGGGCTGAACCTCATAAACTTTGAAGCCTTCGTCAAGCTCCAGCTCCGACCTTCGGACCTTCGCCCCTCTCAACCTTTTTTGGGGTAGGTCCTGGGGCCATTATCTCACTCAGCTCCATCACACTCCCAGTGACCTTTGAGACTCAGGAGAATTAGAGAACTGAGAAACTGATCTTCGATGTGGCGCAAATCAGTTTACCATTCAACGCCATACTGGGCAGGCCTGCTTTGTACAGGTTCATGGCCGCCGCCCTCTATGGCTACTTGGTGTTGAAGATACCAACACCTTCGGTCATTCTCCGGATCCGCGAGGATCGCACTGCAGGAATCACTGCATTGGAAGAACTCCACGCGCTTGCTACAGCGCAGGAGGATGCATCCGGTAGAGCTAGCTCTAAAACCTTCGAGATCTCGTCACCGAGGATCAACCTCGCACCTCATGTGCAACCAAGCGGCAACACCGATGTTCCCGTCAAAGTCGTCCAAATCGGTTCTTATCCTGCTCAGACCACCCGTATATCAGAAGGTCTGAAAAACAAATAGGAACTCGCACTCATCACTTTCGTCTGGGCGAATTTCGATGTGTTTGCCTGGCAACTGTGACAAATGCCTGGGATCCCTAGGGAGGTGATCGAGCATAATCTGAAGATTTATCCTGATGCACGGCCTATACACCAGAAGCCCCGGAAGAATAAGTTTAGCAGCATGTACAACAGGGGATCAAGAAGTTGCTCGAAGCTGGTTTCATTCGAGAGGTTTTTCATCCGAAGTGGCTGGCAAACCCAGTCCTTGTACCCAAGGCCGGCGAGAAGCTTCAGATGTGTACCGACTACACCACCTTAAATAAGGCATGTCCAAAGGACCCATTTCCACTACCTAGGAAAGATCAGATAGTGGACTTCACCTTCGGGTGCGAGCTATTATGTTTCCTAGATGCATATTTTGGATATCATCAAATCCAAATGTCTAAGGAAGATGAAGAGCATACTTCCTTCATAACAGTAGATGGATTATATTGTTATACTGCCATGCCCTTTGGTCTTAAAAATGTTGCTTCAACTTTTATGCGAGCTATGTACAAAACATTTGGAGAGCTAATCAAAGACTTGGTGGAGGTGTACGTCAATGACATCGTTGTGAAGATCAAGAACAAGGAGTCAATCCTTGATTATTTACAAGCTGTCTTCGACAAGCCGCATCACGCGCACCAAGCTGAACCCGGACAAGTGTGTCTTCGGGGTTAGCACCGGGAAACTCCTTAGTTTCTTGGTAACTCACTAACGAATTGAAGAAAACCCGGCGAAGGTTAAGGCTATAGAAGACATGCAACCTTCAGCCCGCATCCAGGACGTCCAAAAGCTAACTAGATGTCTAGCTACGCTCAGTCAGTTCATCTCAAGACTGGCAGAGCGTGCGCTACCCTTCTTCAAACTCATGAGGAAGTCTGATCCATTTCATTGGTCTAAAGAAGCAGAAAAGGCATTCCAAGAGCTGAAGCAGCTCCTCACCACCCTACCAATTCTGATAGCTCCAAATTCTGGCTAGCCTCTATTGCTTTACATTTCTGCAACTACGGAAGTTGTAAGCATGGTCCTGGTCACGGAAAGACCATAGCCACATCCAGTTCAGGAGCTTCAACCCCTTCGAGAGGGTCTGGAGCTACCTGAAGGCGAGTCTGGGTCCCAGCCCCCAGACACGGATCTTCAAGACAGAGTGCTAGAAGATCAACCTCTCTCACCTGAGGGAGTTTTAACGGTCGTTCAAGAAGATTCGGACCCATCTGAGAAGGTCCAGGTTGAAAAAGAAGAAGATCCAGACCCCTCTTGGAGGGTCCGGGAAGCTCAATGAGAAGGCTCGGACCCCTCTAGGAGGGTCCAGGTCGATGGAAGAAGCTCCAGGCCCCTCCGAGAGGGTCCAAACCGTCTAGCGCCCGATGTACTTCATCGGCGAAGCACTCCACTATGCGAAGACCAGATGCATTAAGGTGCATAAGCTGCTTTATGCAGTTCTTATTACCTCAAGGAAGCTTCATCACTACTTTCAAGCCCACAAAATATCAGTGGTAACTTCTTATCCACTGCGCGCTATTTTGCATGACCCTAATTCTACTGAGAATATCGCAAAGTGAGCAGCAGAGTTGGCCAAGTTCGACCTTGAATTCGTGCCATGACAAGCAATCAAGAGTCAGGCTTTGGCTGATTTCATGGCAGAATGGACTTCCTCTCCATCAATCCCTGGTGGCCCCAGTGAGCAGAAGCTGAAACCCAAGGTCCCGGTCTTCACCGAACCTCACTGGACCCTCTACTTTGACGGATCCATGCAAACGCAGGGGGCCGGTGCTGGAATCCTTCTCCTTGATCCTACTGGAGAGAAGGTTAAATACATGGTTCACCTTGACTTCAAGGCAACTAACAACATGGCGGAGTATTAAGCTCTCATCTCTGGGCTCAAGGTGGCACTATATTATGGTGTCAAATAGCTGTTGGTGAAGGGTGATTCGCAGCTCATCATAAAACAAGTCAAAGGTGAATGTTGCTACAATAATGCCCAACTAGCCCCTTATCTGCTTGAAGTACAGAGGCTCCAAAAGGACTTCAAAGTCCTGGATCTCCACCATGTCAGCATCTTCACAACGCTGAAGCCGACAAACTCTCGACGAACGCTTCAACTTGAGCTCTGGCTCCAAACGGAATCTTTGTCCGGAGGTTATCAAGACCAACAGCTCAATGTGCCGAACTGAGCGAAGGAGGCGGGACCAGCACCTTGAAGCTGGCAGTCTCGGTGGCCCTGTTACCATGGCGTCCACCAAGGGTCGTAAGTGCTGTCGGAAGCTCCGAGCAACCCAGCACGCAAGACTCAAAAGCTCAAGTTAGCTCTGATGCATGGATCTCGGAGATCCGGAGTTACTTGAAAGACAATGTCCTTCCTGAAGACGGTGTATCCGCTGACTAGATTGTTAGGTTGGCTAAAAGATACACACTGGTAGAAGGGGATCTCTACCGGCGTGGTGGCAACAATGTCCTAATGAGGTGCATAGCAATGGAAGAAGGCCGCGAGCTTCTCACAGAAATCCATGGAGGCGGGTGTGGGAACCACACATCTTGCCGCACGTTGGTTGGTAAAGCCTTCCGACATGACTTTTACGGCCTATAGCACTCCAGGATGCAGTCGAGCTAGTGAAAAACTGTGAAGCATGTCAGTTCCACGCAAAACAAATTGACACACCGGCTCAATCACTGCAAATGATACCTCCTACATGGCCATTCACTGTGTGGGGCATGGACATCTAGGGACCATTCCCAAAAGCCGTCGGAGGTTACAGGTTCTTGTATGTCGCTATCGACAAGTTCACCAAATGGCCGGAAGCAACTCTAGTTGTGACAATTAACAAACAATCAGCTATCAAATTCTTGAAGTCCATTATATGCAGATTTGAAGTTCCAAGCAAAGTCATAAGTGACAACGAAACTCAATTTACAAGTCCTGCATTTCAAGAATATTGCGAAGACCTCGCCATTAAACTTAGCTATGCCTCAGTAGCTCACCTAGCACGTAATTGCCAAGCTGAGAGAGCAAATGCAGAAATCCTAAGAGGACTCAAGACACACACATATGAGCGCCTAAAAAAGCATGGAGCCAACTGGATTGAAGAGCTTCCGTCCACATTGTCGGAAAATAGGACAACACCTAACTGATCAACTGGGGAGACACCATTCTTCCTAGTGTACGGAGCTGAAGCAGTCCTTCCTCCGGAGATCACCATGGGGTCCCTCCGGGTTCGAACCTTCGACGAAGCCACGCAGGACCAGCTCCGGCGTGAAGAAATTGACCTCGTTGACGAGGGAAGGTGCCAAGCAGCTATTCGGAATGCACGCTATCGCCAAGCGCTCCAGCACTATCATCAAAGGCACGTGCACAGCCGACAACTCGAGGAAGGTGACCTGGTGCTGCAGAAAATACTAACTCGTGAAGGGATGAATAAACTTTCCCCCAGCTGGGAAGGTCCCTTCGGAGTGATCAAAGTATCCCAACCAGGATGCGTTCGCTTGGCAACTGAGGATGGGACTCCGCTTTCTAATCCTTGGAACATTGAGCACCTTCGTAAGTTTTATACTTAGAATCACAGAGGTGAGTCTGTAATTATGCACAATATATGTTATAGAGTCAATACACAAGGAAGGTTAGGTCCTCCGGGAGAACATCCGAACCCCTCGGGGAAGGTCCAGGAAGTTCAAGTAACACTTGATACAGTCACAGAACTAAAAGTGTAACTACCTGCCCAGGGCTAGTACAAGATGTATAGCACACTTAGCTTGGTCCTGCACCCTAAGTGTGTCCTTGTCTCCCCTATAATCTGTACCTATAATGAAAGACATTGTTGTGTGAAAACAGACTCCACGTGCATTTATTTTTGTACAAGGCTCGGTATATCAAATTATTATTTTTATCCTTCTTGTCTATAACGAAGTTGTGCAATTCTTTTTCAGTTAGTGTCCAAGTTATTCAAATGTGTTACAATTTATATTGTTGATCTCTTTGGATCTTAACATGTTGTATAGTCTACTTGCCTGAACGCCAAGCCATCATAGGTCCGGAGTGTGCTATCGACTTAGCCTGGTCCTGCACCCTAAGCATGCCACTCTACCAACACAACGGCAGGCCTTAGTAGGGTGAGTACTAAAAAAGCATACAGAACTGGGAAGATTACATCAATATGCTTGTTACCATATCGTGTTTCTTCAGATTTAAAACTCAAATAAGAATGATAAGTCACAAACGATTTATGGACAAGAGGACGAATTTTACTCTTTTTTTGTCTCTGATGTGCAGGAAAAATAGAAACTCATAGTGATAGTGGACGATGTCAGAGCTAATAATCTCCTACGTCCTGCAAAGGGGCATGCCGTCGACATGTTATATGTTGATGGTGGGTGCCGTCAGAGCTATCAAGCTCCGACCCCCTAGGGGGCTAGCCGTTGACGTATCGGAGATAAAGACTTCGGACCTAAAATCTACACGTTCGAAGCGTTCAAGTCATCAACATACTGTCAAATCCTTTTGGTACATGTACACACTTGAATTGTGCACATATACTAGGGGGCCAACAAGATAGAGCACAATATATTGAAGACAAAGTGAAATTCATGGTATATTGAAGACAAAGTGAAATTCAAGGCAAAAAGATTGGATTTCATTAATTCAAAGTATTGGATTACAAAATTGGGAATACAACAAAGGGCAAAAGGAAAAGGTCCTAGGTACTGGAGGATCAAAGTCCTGTGGAAAAACGAAGCAACCTTCTCTGCAGCCTCTTGGACACTAGCTTTGGCAACATCCTCATCTTCAGCAATGAGTCCTTCAAAGACTGGGTCGAGAGAGAACTGGGAGTCTCGACTTCTGTAACATGCCAACATATACTCGGCGACGTCTTTAGCCAGATACTTCCCCTCTGTCTCCAGCTGATCAGCGATGACATTACCCATTGCGTCGAGTTTACTGCCGATCGAGCCAAGCGCCACCAGCGTCTGGTCCAGCTTCTGCGCTGGGTCCTCCGGACGTATTGGACTGAATCCAAGAGGCACAAGGGCCCTGTCCGCACGTCCTAGAAAATCCCATACCATTAGGGATCCAGTTGCCTTTGAGCTCCGTAGCTCCTCCAGTGATCTTGGGGTGGCCGCTAGCTCTGAACTGTCACGAGCGAGGTGTTCCACCACTTTGGCATGTTGCTGCATATTCTCAGCAAGCTTCTTTTCGCGGTTGGTTAGCTTCGTCTCCCAGAGGTGGATGCGGTTCTGCCATTCGACCAGGTCCTTCTCCCTGCCCCTCACTTTCCCTTCTCTGGCAGCAATATTAGCCTCTCTTTTCGAGAGCTCCTGCCCCAGTCTCCAGTAATTCTCCTTTTCTTTATCACTCCACAGATCGATCTTCTTAGTGCAATCTGCCAAATTTTGCTCACCCAGAGTCAATTTATGGGTGACCTCCTCCTCCCTCTTCAAAACATCCTCCTGTTGCTCCAGGAGTTTTTCTTCTCTCGCATCAAGGTCCGCCCGACGCTTCTAGAGAATCTCATTCAGTGCAGTTAGGTTTTTGTGATGCTCATCAGCAACATCACTCATCTCCTTAGCGCTCTCGAGAATATCCTAAGAATTAACGTCGAGGGCCCTGATGGTGGCTTCCTTCTCCTCTAGTAGCTTGCCCCAGTATTCCATCTGGGCCGTCTCCCTCTTGATCCACTCCTTCTGATCAGCAAGCCTTGTCTGAGCAAGCCTGGTCTCAAAATGGAGCCTGTTGCGCCAACGCCTCAAGGTGTGGCGCTCCTCTTCAAGGACCTTTCTCTCATGATCGAGGGCAAGCTGAACTTGTCAAATGCTTGAGCACGCATTGTCAATGGACAACGCCAAGGGGATAGGCTTTGGGCCTGCTGGGGTCAACTCCGCTGGCTCCAGGTGATCCTTCATAACAAAAATTGGGTCCAACTCTACAGGCATTGTTCCTTGAGCTTCTGCGGCACTAGGGCCACCCACTGGGAGCTCCTCGACTGCTGTTGAGGAAGATCCCACTGAGGGATCTTCCACCTCCGGAGAAGAAGTCGGAGGTACTGCTTCCGGGTCTTCAGTTGCTGGCTTCATGAGTGGGAAGCTTGTCGCCACTTCTTCATTGTGCTCCGGCTCTGGCCCGGACACCTCCGGAGCAGCTACTTCCGAGGCGACAGTTAGAGCTTCACCCGGTGCCTCTACTAACACAGGCTCAGGTGCTAGTATGTCAGCCACTTCCGGTTCAGCAACCGATGCTTCAAGCATTTCCGGCTCAGCCGCCGGACGTTCAACAACTATTGGCTCTGAGATCGGAGCTTCGACCATCTCTGGCTTAGTGGCCGGGGCTTCAGTCGCTTCTGGTTCAGCAGCCGAAGCTTCTGGCAGCTCTGACCCCACAACAACTTTTGGTGCAAGAACCGAAGCCTCGGTAACCTCTGGCTCAAACGGCGGAGCTTCCTACATATCCACCTCCCGCACTAGAGCCTCAGCCTCCAGCACTATTGCTGGCGGTGCATCTTCAACTTCTCCCCCATTATCCAAAGCTACCACGGGAGCTTCTGGCGATGATTCTGAATCCAGATCCACGACAGCTGGCACCGAAGCTGATGTGACCTCATCCACAACTGGAGGAGGCACGTGGCTTGAAGCAAGAGTTTCCGTCCGCACTATTTCGGTCGGTGCGACGGAGGCCGGAGCTTTAGACCCAACTTTGATGCCCTGCAGTACAAAAATTGGAAGATTCAAAACACGACAAAAATAAGAGTGTCAAATCAAGGTGAAAAACCAAATCTCACCATGGCAAGTTACCGCTCCAATCGGCACGAAACCTCTTCGCTAGTGGCTCGGAGCCGAAGCTTAATGTTGTTGGCACGGAAGGAGCTCGGGAATGTTGCCCGGAGCCTGCAGTCATCGTTGGCAAAGCCCTAGCCGGGGTCTCCCTCGGCCAGGAAGAACCTCCGGGCCTAGAGCACCTCGATGGCACCGAGACCGGAGTAGACTGTCCGGAGCTAGCGCCTCTAGAAGACGCTTGCCCCAGAGGAGGAGTAGCCGCAGAAGATCTCCCTCGCCAGGGAGAAGGTGCCATTGTAGATGGAGCGGGCCTAACAGACCTCCCATCAGCATGCTTCGGTTTCATCTTTCGACTGGAAGATTCAGCTGGCTCCTTGCCCTTGCCCTTGCCAATGTCTTCAACCCTCTGGCTTGGAGCAGGGGCGACCACCTCCTCGGAAGCTCCTGGGATTACAACCCTGGAGGTCCGACATTTTTCTACCTCGTCAAGGTCATCTAGCGCCGACAACTTCCTCCGGAGCTCCATGCTGATCTCTGGAATCATGTTTAAGGGCAGGAAAGCAACCGACAGAGCTAAGGCATCATCGTCGACAAGCCCATGCTGAAATTTCATGAGATGGAGCTTCAAGGCTTCGTCATTCAAGTTGGATTTCAAACCGGTTTTAATTCGGTCGTCATCCATCACACTATTGAGAGCCCAGGCGAGCTTCTTCCTCTTCCTCAGCGGAGCCCATCTGTTCACCAAGAAATTTCCATAGAAAATCTGGGGGGTCACTATAACCTCCACGCATTCTCGGATCCTGGTCAGGACAGGGTTAAACGCATCCGACAACTTCGGAACAACGTTCCAGGTCTCGGTGTCAACGTTGGGGAGTCCTTGGTGCAGCTCCAACCTGTCGTGCTCCTCCACTACAATGACGATCCAACCCTTCTTCCAGTCGTCCCATTTGCCAGAGTGGAACGACTTCAAGTACTTGAAGGGGTAGTTCTTGCGCTTCACGAAGTAGTAGAAACCAAACAACTCTGGAACAATTCGACGCAGGGAGGCACGCCCACCCAAATCTCTCATAAGGGGATGAAAGTTGCCACGAGTAGAAGAGAATGTGGGCCGAGGTGATGCAGCTGGAGGCCGTAGAAGTCCAGCAGCATCAGGTTGAAGCTCGAGAACGGTGGGATCAGTCCCACCATGGCGTACGCCAAAAAGTACACCATCTCCTAGCGACGCTCCTTTTTGAAGGGGAGCTTGCCGGCGAGTAATAGGTGGTTGAAGGAGTCGCTGGACCATCCCATGAAGGTCCGGACATTCATGAGATTGTCCTTGCTCTGGATGCGGCTCTTGGGAAGTACTAACTCCATCGCAGCAAAGTGGAGCAGAAGAGGAGAAAGCTAGGCAAAGTTTGGGAGGCTCTGAGCACGAGTTTGATCGAAAGTGTAAAGAGTCCTCAAACCACGCGTGCTTCACTTCTTAAATAAGCCTCCATGATGCTTGGATGGAAACCACAATGGGAGCAAGTCCACATTACAAAGAACCTACCCCATCAATGACGAATGGGCCCGGGGCCATCTCGATGAAAAGGTTGAGTTTATTACCCCAGGTGAACCGTGGTCATGATGGGTGGCGGGAAACCCAAAGGCGGCAGCCTGAAAAGGTGCTCGGAACCAATACGATTTTCGTATTGGGAGCCGGCGACCTTCAATTGCGTGAGATTCACACTCAAAACTCTCATCTGCCGCATTCAAGACAAGCCACGCGGCAGTAGTTTGACCCCAAACCATCGCCCAAACGGCACGGCAGAAGACCTTTGAAGTTACAGGGCCCGTGGGCCACTATCGATACCCTGCGTACCGGGTACCCCATGATACCGTAAGAAGTGCAAGAGAGTTCTACCCATCTGAGTTGAAGGCTTCCTCAGGCCCCATGTGTCACACGGCACTTGACCCGCCTCCCTCGTATGGGTAGCTTCTGGACTGCCACGTGTAATGTAAGACCGGAGCTGAACTATCGACATAGGGAACCTCCGGTGTCTACACGTGGATAATGACCGCGGAACTAACCCCCCGTAGAGGGAAGCTTCGGTGAAGCCACGTGTATATCAGTATCGGACCTTCTCCCCGCGAGGGGAAGCTCCAGAACTACCACTTGTGGAGCTTTCGGACCTACAACACCAGCAGAGACATTGGCTTATCTCCAACAGCACAGACATTCAAGGTATGGTTAAAGCAGCAGTTACAAGATCTGATTACATGTCATTATGTAAGACCTATGTGTGCTGAATACATTGGCTCGTTGTGAATACACTTGCTTTGACGCTAAAAGTTTTGATTATCACCAAAACACCTTTTTATTAAGATCCGACTAGTTTTGGTTAGCTCTGGTGAGTTTTGTCTTTAGCTCCGGCGTGTTTTTGCTAAGCTCCGAGTTGATTTTTCTAGCTCTGGCTTTTGGGTTTACTTGGTTGTACTAGTTTTGGTAAGCTCCGGCGCTAGGTTCTACTAGCTTTTGTTAGCTTCGGCTCAAGGTCCGGGTTGCTCTGGCAAGGTCTAGAACTTGACCGCAATGCTTCTGTTTTTCATTTGCAATGTTTCGTACTTGCTTTACATCTCTGGAAAGATTGCTTAGTATTCATTTGCTATGTCTTTGGTGCATTTTTGGTTGACATGGATGATATCGTGTTACTGTGGTTTTGCAACATGCTTATGTGAGGTTCTCACGTAAGGTGTTGTGTTCGGAACTAACTTGAGTCAAGTCGAGAACTTGGGCTCGTATTGATTGGTTGTTTATTCATGTGCAGGTGTTGCTTGAGTTCAAGACATGGCTGGTGACGGGATCCATTAAACTAGTCTTAGGGAGAAGATGAGGTTCAACAACCAAGTTCGGGAGGAATTGTGGTTGAGTTGATCAGGAGGTTGTGCAACATGATTGAATCAAGAACAATGTATGTGAAGGTATCGTGGACGTCATTGAAAGATGTTTGCACGTGTGCAAGGAGTCCATGGACATGGCTACATGGTTCCGAGACGTGATGAAGAGATGTGGACGTAAAGAGTTGGTTGGAAAGGTCCAACTACCTAGGTTATGGACTCGGACTGCGGCTGAGTCGGGTTTGACTCAAATATGAAAAGATCTGAGTTGGTTATGATAGGATTTCGAGTGGGTCACGAATTTGAGTTGTTTAGGAATGTTGGATACGTTCCTAAGGTGTTTGGAAGTCTTAAGATTGCTTCTATCTGCGTATAGAAGAATCCTAAGCAGTTATGGAAAGTTATGATTCGTGAACGGAGTAGGATTAGGTTCCTGATTTGAGTTGAGTTGCCTTTCGAGCTGGTTATATAAGCAAGGGAGCCCAGAGCTCGTGGTGCACGACTTTGGGGCTGTTCCTCTTGTGTTCTATTGAATAAAATTCGTAGTTTTAAGGATCTTTTGTGCCTTGTTCGTCAGACTTGTTCCAGACAAGTTTTACTCGTCGAGTTTCTGGACAGCACTACCTTTCATCGGTGGTTTTATCATAACTCGAGTTTTACAGATCCAATTGACGTGATTCTTTTTGGGTTGTCTTCACAACTTGATTATCTATCATATGTCAAAAGTTCACGGTCATTGTATTTGTTGTCTATGATCTACACGAGTTTCTTTGCAGCATTCCAGAACTGTTTCTTTCTCGGGTAGGGCAGATTGACCTTTGTTTGATCTTTCGATCATAACTTGAGTTTTTCTCGATGGATTTGAGTGATTCTTGTTATGTTGTCTTCATGACTTGATTATCTCTGATATCTATCACTTTTGGCACGGTGAAACGCGTTTAGATTAGTCTAACACATGATTTCTTTAACAGATCATTTTTCTTCCGAAGGGGTTGGGGTTTAATTGTTTCCGCTGCGTAAGATTTTTAAATCATTCACCCCCCTCTGGTAGCTTTTCACGTGCTCTTCGATCCTACAATTGGTATCAGAGCCACGGTGCTCTAATCTTTGTGATTTGCGCGTGTTTTGACTAATCATCGTGGAGAAGTACTCTGCCAAACCTTGTGTGTTTGCTGGTATTGATTTTCAGGTTTGGAAGGCACGCATGGAGGCTTTCATCCAGGCACAAGGCTTTGCAATATGGGAGAAGGTATACAAGCCTTACGAAGTGCCATCAAATGATCAAGTTACAGCTACAAATCTGAGAGATGTCAACAACAACAACAAGGCTCGGAACTTGATCATACAAGGATTAACACAAAGCGACTTCGACCGTGTTGCACACCTCCGATCTGCATACGATGAGTGGAAATCACTTTGTGACTACCATGAAGGATCCAACACGATAAAAGAGGTAAGGCAAGACACGTTCAAGAAAGAATACATGCGCTTCGAGATGCAACCCGGTGAGTCTATTGATGACCTTTTTGCTCACTTTAATAAGATTCTCAGCAACTTGCGTAGTGTCAATGTTAATTTTTCAGATGCTGAAAATGCTAGGCAATTGATAAGTGCATTAGACATGTCAATTTGGCAGATGAAAGTTACATCCATTCGTGAATCTACTATCATGAGTTCACTTACTCTAGATGTGCTATATTCCAAGTTAAAAACTCATGAAATTGATATAATCTCACGTAAGAACCCCAACAAGTCTATTGCTTTTGTTTCTCAACGTGACATGCCTAGCTCCGGTCAAACTTCATCTTGTGGTACACTTGCTTTGCTGTCCTCTCTAACCCTTGAACAGATTGAGGAGTTTCCAGAGGAGCTAGCGCTCATCTCTAC
This sequence comes from Tuctoria greenei, assembly GCA_036927565.1. Classification (NCBI taxonomy): domain Eukaryota; kingdom Viridiplantae; phylum Streptophyta; class Magnoliopsida; order Poales; family Poaceae; genus Tuctoria; species Tuctoria greenei. The sequence continues at coordinate 93,101,562 of JAYESD010000001.1, forward strand.
CCGGTTCTCAAACGCATTGCAAAATGTGAGAACTAGAAGGAGAGGAAGCTCCAGACCTCAACGATGCTTTGAATGTGGTAAGACAGGACATTTTCATTCAGATTACCCTAACCTTTCAGGTCCTACTTCCCGGGATGAAAAGAAAACAAGAACGAAGTACTCCTCTGCAAAAGATACGAAGAAAAAGAAGGGTTTTACATGACGTCAATTGGTGAGCAGTATTATCTCAGCACTCTAGGAACTTGGCTCAAGCAACGTGGACATTGGAAGTGATGAAGAGGAAGATGATTTGGAAAACTTGTGCTTCATGGCAGGCAAGTCAAGATCAATTATGGAGGAGGCAGAACACAACAGCGACGATGAAGAGGTATGTCCTACTTGCAAAGAAATGTGTGATGCTATTTCTCGTGCCACTGTTATTGTTAAGAAAAAGTACAAAAAGCTTAGGGACAATGCTGTTAAAATTGAGTCACTAGAATCTGAAATTAATCGTTTGAAATCCTTGATTCCTAGTGATGATTCTTATTCCTCATGTGACTTAATATATGAACAATTGTCCTCCCTAAGAAGTGCACATACCTCCACACTTGATAAACTTGAACTTGAAATTGAAAAGAACAAAAATCTTGCTGCACTTAATATTGGAAACTTAAAAGATGCTTCTTGTTCTACAATCGATTTGCATTGTTCTAGTTCTGATGATCTTGATAAGAAACTGCAAGATGCTATGAATGAAATCTCTATATTGAACAATGCTTTACGTTGTCATGAAGTTAAACATTGTTCCAATTACAAATTAAAAGGAAAAACTTCATGTGAAAATTGCCTTGATCTGTCAAATAAACTTGATAACATGCATAAGACATTTGATTGGTTTTGTAATAGGAATAAGAACCTAAACTTGTTGTTGAATACATCCAAGTCTTGCAATGATAAAACTGATTTAGGTTTTGATTCTCATGCTCATGCTAAGGCACATCCACCTAAAAGTGTAAAGTCATTAGGAAGTGGTTTCATTCAAACAGTTCCTAAACAAAAAGAAGTGGTTTTCAAATCTGCAGGAGTATTGCCTCATTCGGTTTCAAATAAAAATGTTGTTTGCTCATCTAGACATGAACACAAAGTTAAATTTCATTGTACCTACTGTGATAGAGATGGTCATGTTATAGATTTTTGTTATAGACTAGCTAAACAACAGAAAAGGGAAAGAATGGTTGCTAGATGTCATAACTTTCATGCAAAATTTGCTGCACATATTGAACCGAATGTACAACCTGCCGTTTTGAGTCAAAAACATTCAAAGTTTACCTCCAAACCTTCTGTTTTTGCCTCCAGAGCTACTGATTTTTGTGCTACACAAGTAACAACTTATAGGTCAGTAGTTAAGAATAAAAAAATCTCAAACTTTAACTCATAAACCTGCTGTTTTATCTCAGCTTTTGCGTGTTTTTCCTGCTGCACGTCGCGTGACTCAGTACTGGATTCCTAAATGCCTTTTGACTAACCCCAGTATTGAGTCATCGACGTATTGTGCTTCTATGTAGGTTACACGTTTGAGGAAGGAGAACATTTGGATTGTGGATTGAGTTTGCTCACGCCACATGACCGGTAACAAAGATTGGTTTTCCTCCCTCTCTTTTGTGTCATGTGTAGAGAATGTTACTTTTGCCGATAATTCTTCAACTCCTATAATTGCTAAGAGTTCGGTTAGAGTAAATGATCACTACACTTTGAAGGATGTGGCACTTGTCAAAAATTTGAAATACAACTTGCTTTCTGTTTCACAATTGCTAGATCAAAATCTGGAAATTATTTTCAATAAAAACTGCTGCAAAGTTGTAAGTTCAAATAGTGAGCTTATTTTTAACATGTCTCAGTTTGAAAGAGTTTTTAAAGCTGATTTTGATATATCTTCCTCTAAGCATAGGTGTCTAGTTGCTAATGATTCAAAGGACCTATATTTTTGGCATCGTAGACTTGGTCACGTAGGCTTTGATCACCTAACGCGTGTTAGTGCTCTTGATCGCATACGTGGGCAGCCTAAGCTTAAAGGGGACAAATAAATTGTGTGCCCTTCTTGTAGACATGCTAAGATGGTTGCAGGTTCACATACTCCTCTCACAATGATCATGACAATTGAACCATGTCAACTTTTGCATCTTGACACCGTAGGACCTTCACGTGTCCAATCCTTCAGAGGTAAATGGTATGTACTTGTGATTGTTGATGATTATTCTAGATACTCTTGGGTTTACTTTATGGCGTCTAAGAATGAAGTTTTAGTCACTTTAGAACTTTATTTGTTAGATTATCAATTGATTACCCAGGATCTTTAAAAGCAATTAGAAGTGATAATGGAACTGAATTTAAAAATCAATCTTTTGATCACTTTTGTGATGAAAATAGAATAGATCATCAATTTTCTTCACCATATGTACCTCAACAAAACGGTGTTGTAGAAAGAAAGAACAGAACCGTAGTTGAGATGGCTAGGACTATGCTTGATGAATATCAAACTCCTAGGAAATTTTGGGCTGATGCGTTAGCAACCGCTTGTTATGTCTCAAATCGTGTTTTCTTGCATGCTAAGCTAGGTAAAACACCATATGAGCTCCGGTTTGGACATAGGCCTAGTGTTACACACTTTCGGGTCTTTTGTTGCAAATGCTTTGTTAAGAAACATGGTAATCTTGATAAATTTGAACCTAGATCCATAGATGGCATGTTTCTTGGTTATCAATCTCATACTAGAGGCTACCGTGTGCTTTTACTTGACACTAATAAAATTGTGGAGACTTGTGAAGTGTCTTTTGATGAAGCTAGCCCAGGTAATAGCTCAAACATTGCAGGTGCAGATCCATATCCGCGGGGGGGGGGGGGGGGGGGGGGGGGGGGTAGCATTTTCGTTGAAGATGAGGAAGAATTGGAGCTGCTGCCCGAAAATTCAGCAGCTAAAGACTTTGGTTCAGCTCCGGATGTTAATTCTCAACCGGCACCGACAACCATCAATGCTGATTCAAATCATCCTCAAGTCACGAGCTCATCGATTTGTGATGAACATGAGGAAGAAGAAGCTTGTGAGACATCTGTTCCCCTACGGTTTTACAAAGATCATCCCCCACAACAGATGATTGGAAGCTTGCACGAACGAGTCACACGGTCCAGATTTTGCGATCCAAACTCTTATGCTCATTCTCATTTTGTTGCTTCTTTTGAACCCAAAGATATATCACATGCACTCACAAATGAATCTTGGATTATTGCCATGCAAGAAGAGTTAGAAAATTTTGAAAGAAATAATATTTGGAAACTTGTACCTCCACCTCTAGGTCACACTTTAATTGGAACTAAATGGGTATTTAAAAATAAATAAAGTGAGGATGGGGTTGTGGTTAGGAATAAGACTAGGTTGGTTGCTCAATATTTCACTCAAGTTGAAGATCTAGATTTTGTTGAAACTTTTGCTCCTGTTGCTAGATTAGAAGCCATATGAATTTTGTTAGCTTTTGATGCATCTAAAGGTTTTAAGCTATATCAAATGGATGTTAAAGTGCTTTTTTTAATGGCTACATAGACGAGGAGGTTTATCTAAAACAACCACCGGGTTTTGAAAATCCAGATTTTCCTAATCATGTTTACAAACTGTCCAAAGCCTTGTATGGTCTCAAACAAGCCCCTAGAGCATGGTATGATAGGTTAAAAACATTCTTACTTGAAAAAGGGTTTACCATGGGAAAGGTTTATAAAACTCTTTTTGTGCTTAAGCATGGCAATGAATCATTATTCGTTCAAGTGTATGTGGATGATATTATCTTTGGTTGTGCTTCTCATGATCTTGTGTCCAAGTTTTCAGAAATGACGAGTTCCGAATTTGAAATGAGTATGATGGGTGAACTCACTTACTTTTTGGGGTTGCAAATCAAGAAAACCAAGGAGGGTACCTTTGTGCGTCAAACGAAGTACACAAAAGACCTTCTAAGGCGCTTCAACATGGACAAAAGCAAGCCTCTTCGCACACCAATGGGAACAGCAACAACACTTGAACTTGATGAAGATGGTGAACCCGTGGATCAAAAAGAATATAGAAGCATGATCGGATCACTTTTGTACCTCACGGCATCAAGACAAGACATACAATTCAGCGTATGTCTTTGTGCACGGTTTCAAGCTTCCTCACGTGCTTCACATCGTCAAGCCGTCAAAAGGATTCTCAGGTACTTACATAGAACTCAAGAATTTGGAATTTTTCTTCCTTCTTCCTCAACCGTTACTTTGAAAGTTTTTTCGGATGCTGATTTTGGGGGTTGTAGGATTGATAGGAAAAGTACTTCCGGTGCATGTCATTTTCTATGTAATTCTCTTGTTGCTTGGTCCTCTAGAAAACAAAATTCAGTTGCACAATCCACAGCCGAATCTGAATATGTAGCTGCTGCTAGTGCTTGCTCACAAATTCTTTGGATTGTACAAACACTTAAGGACTATGGGGTTGATATAGATAGTGTTCCACTATTCTATGACAACACTAGTGCCATTTGCATTGCTAAAAACCCCGTGCAACATTCTAGAACTAAGCACATTGACATTAGGTATCACTTTCTCCGAGATAATGTTGAAAAAGGAAACATTGTGCTTCACCATATAGATACCGAACAACAAGGCTGTCATTTTTACAAAACCTTTGGATTTCACTCGTTTTTGTTACATTCGTAGTGAAATAGGGGTTATGCATCCTCATGGCTTAAATTGAGGGGGAGTTTTGAAACTTGGGAAGTCTATATGTGAATCTGAAATTAAAATAATATGAGCATAGTATTTCCTACATATATGACTTTGTGATTCCTTTTACATGCTGAAAGTTCTTACTACATTACTCGTGTTATACATTTTGTAGTTTTTGCAATGTCTAGTAATTGGAATAATTACTTACACAAAAACTGGTCATGGTCGAACTTTCTTGCTGTTTTGAACTTGTTACATGTTCACAAGTGCTTTTAATCATTAATAATTAATCAAGTAATCAACTCACATGTTGATTTTTTATGAACAGATATAAATTGAGAAAATATCAAGAGAATATGCATGCATCGCACTTCTTCTTTTGAGATGGCTTATCATTGCACTTAAATATGAACTTGGAAAAAGTTGTGTATGACTGAAACCATGTCCTTAAGCTTCTGATTGTCAAATGACATAGGCTTGGCTTGGTTGGTTAGAATAAGGAAGATGCGCATATAATCTCTTGCAAATATCATATGATCTAAATTTATGCTTTGAAAAATAATAAAATGCAGCAACTAGTGTCATGATTTCAGGTTTTGAAATAGTTAAGTTTGTGAGATCATGACTTACTTAAATTGAAAATTACATTTGATCTCTAGCATGGCTTACACTATTTTATGTATTTCATTGATGTGATAATGTAAGGTACTTGATAGTATGACTTGGATGAGATATGTTTATATGTATATGTTATAATATGCTCATAACAACTAAAGGGGGAGAGATAATTTGTTTATATGCTCATGACTTGCTGAATACATTGTCAAAGGGGGGAGAGATAAGCATGAAGAGAAACAGAATATGTGCATAAGGAGAGATAATAAAGGGGAGAGATAATATGGGATAATTTTTGGATTTTCTTCTCATTTTACTTTTGATTTACAAAGGGGGAGAAATTGTCTTCAAAACTTTTATGTGAATAAGCCAATGTTCGGATTTTAAATGGTGTTGCCAATGCATTCATCAAGGGGGAGATTGTAATACCAATGTGTGCTGAATACATTGGCGCGTAGTGAATACACTTGATTTGACGATAAAAGTTTTGATTATCACCAAAACACCTTTTTATTAAGATCCGACTAGTTTTGGTTAGCTCCGGTGAGTTTTGTCATTAGCTCCGGTGTGTTTTTGCTAAGCTCCGAGTTGATTTCTCTAGCTCTGGCATTTGGGTTTACTTGGTTGTACTAGTGTTGGTAAGCTCTGGTGCTAGGTTCTACTAGCTTTTTTTTGCTCCAGCTCAAGGTTCGGGTTTCTCTGGCAAAGTCCGGAACTTGACCGCAATGCTTCTGTTTTTCATTTGCAATGTTTCGTACTTGCTTTACATCTCTGGAAAGGTTGCTTAGTATTCATTTGCTAAGTCTTTGGTGCGTTTTTGGTTGACATGGATGATATCGTGTTACTGTGGTTTTGCAACAGGCTTATGTGAGGTTCTCACGTAAGGTGTTGTGTTCGGAACTAACTCGAGTCAAGTCGAGAACTTGGGCTCGTATGGATTGGTTGATTATTCATGTGCAGGTGTTGCTTGAGTTCAAGACATGGCTGGTGATGGGATCCATTGAACTAGTCTTAGGGAGAAGATGAGGTTCAACAACCAAGTTCGGCAGGAATTGTGGTTGAGTTAATCAGGAGGTTGCGCAACATGATTGAATCAAGAACAATGCATGTGAAGGTATCATAGACGTCATTGGAAGATGTTTGCACGTGTGCAAGGAGTGCATGGATGTGGCTACATGGTTCCTAGACGTGATGAAGATATGTGGACGTAAAGAGTTGGTCGGAAAGGTCCAACCGACTAGGTTATGGACTCAGGCTGCGGCTGAGTCGGGTTTGACTCAAATATGGAAAGATCTGAGTTGGTTATGATAGGATTTCGAGTGGGTCATGAATTTGAGTTGTTTAGGAATGTGGGATACGTTCCTAAGGTGTTTGGAAGTCTTAAGATTGCTTCTATCTGCGTATAGAAGAATCCTAAGCAGTTATGGAAAGTGTAGAAGAATCTTAAGCAGTTATGGAAAGTTATGATTCGTGAACAGAGTAGGAATAGGTTCCTGATTGGAGTTGAGTTGGCTTTCGAGCTGGTTATATAAGCAAGGGAGCCCAAAGCTCGTGGTGCACGACTTTGGGGCTGTTCCTCTTGTGTTCTATTGAATAAAATTCGTAGTTTGAAGGAACTTTTGTGCCTTGTTCGTCAGACTTGTTCCAGACAAGTTTTACTCATCGAGTTTCTGGATAGCACTACCTTTCGTCGGTGGTTTTATCATAAATTGAGTTTTACAGATCCAATTGACGTGATTCTTTTTGGGTTGTCTTCACAACTTGATTATCTATCATCTGTCAAAATTTTACGGTCATTGGATTTGTGTTCTATGATCTACACGAGTTTCTTTGCAGCGTTCTAGAACTGTTTGTTTCTCGGGTATGGCAGATTGACCTTTGTTTGATCTTTCGATCATAACTTGAGTTTTTCTCGACGGATTTGAGTGATTCTTGTTGTGTTTTGTTCGTGACTTGATTCTCTCTGATATATATCACTTTTGTCATGGTGAAATTGGTTTAGATTAGTCTCACACACAATTTATTTAACAGATCATTTTTTTGCCGAAGGGGTTGGGGTTTAATTGTTTCCGCTGCGTAAGATTTTTAAATCTACCATTCACCCCCCTCTGGTATCTTTTCACATGCTCTTCGATCCTACACATTAACGCTATATTAATGACACACAATCAGTGGACTGTTAACCCTATTAATAATGCTTAATACTCGTAGACAGTGTATTAGGTTATTGAATACGCCAGGACCACATGTCGGGCCATGCAAATGTTGTTATTGCCAGTCCTTGGACTATAAAAGGACAGCGACACACGATACAGAGACATCTGATCCAAGCTCATACGCACACAAGCTATACGGAAACACCCAATAAAAAACACACACCACGTGGAGTAGGGTATTATGCTCAGGTGGCCTGAACCACGTAAATCACCTGTGTCAACATCTTCTGCCTGATATCCACCCGCCAAAACCGATAAAGAATCTCCGCGGCCTACAATTTAGTAGTACCGGGAGAAGTGTCGTTTAACCACTTTGATAGGGTTAATACCCAAACTTACGTCGGCTCGGCAACTTATGTCGGCCTAGGTTTAAGCCGACGTAAGTGATGCATTAAATGTCGTCGGTCCATTTACTTAGGTCGGTCTAGGTTTTGTTCGTCTTAAGTAATGCATTAAATGTTGTTGGCTTGCTTACTTACATCAGCCACAGGCCCGTAGCCGACATAAGTTTAGTAACTTACACGGCCATGGGCAGCCAACGTAAGTTAGTTAACTTACGTCGGCCAACCCATTAAATTATCCTGGACGACGTAATGTTGCGAGTTCCCTGTAGTGTTGTCTGCGCCAGTTGCCGCTAACCTGCACCGCACCATGCCCGCCGCTTGCCGCTACACGGTGTCGCACCCCGCCGCTTGTTGGTGACCCATGCCGCGGCGCCGCCCCATGGAATGACAAGGATGTGCCACGCCCGGCCCAGGTCACATAGGCATACCGATAGGATAATAGGCTTTTACGCAAGACCATGTGTAGGCTAGAGAGAAAGTCCGGTGTATGTCGCTTGGCTCACTGCCTCGCCTTGGCTGCCTGAGGCCCTGAGCCATCTCCTATCTGGACAGTTCGGTTTTCTCGGGTAACCGAAAAACAAAAACAGTTTTTTCAGTTAACCGGAGGTCCAGATTTTTTATTTTCTTTGTTGTAGTTCAGTTACCCTTTGCTCAGAACCATATTTAATAGACGAAAAACCAAACTGAATTATGTCGGTTAACCGAATGCCCACCACTAGGGAGCAATGGTAAGAGCATATCATCTGTTTAGGCCCTTCTGGTATAGCTCCATGATCAATTTCTTTCGATTCTCTTCTGAATATTTTGTGGATTGATTTTTTGAATTCTTCTGGTGAATGAGAGTAAGTTTGTAAAAATTATTTTCCAAAATAAGTCATTCTTGCCGCCGAAAGGAGAATTGTTTGTAGCAATTGTTTATGTTACTCCCAGTATGAATTATTGTGTAAAACGCATATGCATAAATGTTATAAATGAAAAATATATTAAACCATATATAAGATATTATATAAGTGTTTTAGTAAGTCATTACAATTACAAGGTTTGCAATAGTGCATCTAACGCGAGCAAAACACATTACAATTGGGGAAGGACACAATACCTAAAGCAACCACGTTGGACTGTGAAATTGCATTTGCTAGATCATCATAGAACCTATTTAAGTTCCTAGTAGTAGATGTTGTGTTGGTTGTGTCTGATGCATTATGAGGGACATATCTCCCATATCATATCTAAATGGTAGGCACACATATGGGGGCTCAACTACATATTTGGAAATCCTTATCAAGTTCATCATTCTCACAGATGAAGTTGTATAGGCACATTGTATCTATAACAATCATTTTTGTTTGCCCATTGGATAGGTTGGAATCTTGAGAAGAATTCTCCATTTCATCTTCTATATACCAAAGGTGCGCTCGACAACATTATGCAGACTCGAGTGCAATGGTTAAATTTCTCTTGCTCATCACGAGGTGTAGGCCCGCTTCTCCACCCTTGAATATGGTACCTTTGACCTTTGTATGAAGCTATGTAGTAATCCTATTTGGATAGCCAGCATCAACAAGGCAATATTTTCATGTAATATGTGAACAAAGTTAACTTTAAGCTGTAAATATGTACATTAGAAATTAAAAGCAATGTATTAATGAAAAATAAGAAGAGGAGAATGTGGAAGGTATCTTCAACAGCTTCAATTGCATGGTACAACACATGTATATCATGCACGGAACCCAGTTGTCCAATTGATGCATATAGGAAATGCATATCTAAATCAACAATTGCCATCACATTTTGGGTAGGTTTACAGGATCTTCCATCACATTTTGGGTATCATTTTGGTATAAAAGAGGCTATCCAAAAGCAATTGAACAATAAATGAGATAACATGTGGAAAGAGTATAGCCATTGTAAAAGATTGGAGAAGAAAACTAGTATAGGGTGGGAGGAAGACAAACAAGTAAACCATATATGTTTGATGTTTGTGTTTATAATGATATACAAACTGGCCACTACGTAAGAAACGCAAATAGGAGACAAGGATCAGAGACGAGCGCTATTGAAGCGTACGAACGACACTTCCTCCGATACTACTAAATTGTAGACCGTGGAGGATCTTGTATCGGTTTGGGCGCGCGGAGAACTTAGAAAAGATGATGACATCATTGGTTTATGTGGTTCTGGCCGCCTGAGCGTAATACCCTACTCCACGGGGTGTGTGCTGTTGTATTAGAGATTTACTGGTGCTTGCGTGCGTATGAGCTTGCTTGTCTAGTATCGTGCAACACATCCTTTTTATAGACCAAGGGATGGCTGTTACATGAGTTGCCTGACCTGACATGTGGCCCCGACAGTTATTATTGCCTAATACACAATTAAGTGTGTTTAAGCACCCTAATAGCGTGATAACACGCCATAATAGTTGTGTTACCTGTATTAAGGGTCTTCTGATTGTGCACCATTAATATTGTATTAATGGCACATAATCAGGCCTTGTAAGTGTAGCAATCACTCTCTCTTGAATGTTCATGCTGATGGAGATCCGTCAGTGTTCCCGCTGGTGTCGTAGGTCCAGAGGCTCAACACGTGGCAGATCTGGAGCTTCCCCTCGCAGGGAGGTGGGTCTGGAGCCATTACACACATGGTGAAACTGGAGCTTCCCTCTACTAGGGGTTAGGTCCGGGGTCACTGTACACGTGTCAAGCATGAAGCTCCCTTATGTAGAGAGTTTAGCTCTGGTCCTATATTACACGTGGTAGTGCCGGAGCTACCCATATGAAGGAGGTGGGTCTAGTGCTGCATGACACGTGTGTCCTATGAAGGTATTCAACTTTGACAGGTGGAACTCCCTTGCACTTCTTGCGGTGTCATGGGGTACCCGGTAAGTAGGGTACCGACAGTGGCCCCCGAACTCACCTCTGAGAGAAACCCTTTGGGTCAAGGTATTCTACCGGAGTTGGGGCCATCCTCAATTCCGCGCTGTGACTTCAAAGGTTTTCTGATGTATCGTTGGGGCGATGGTCTGGGGTTGAGACCTCGCTGTGTGGCTTGTTTTGAATGCGGTAGATGAGATCTTTGAGTGCGGATCTCACGCAATTGAAGGTCGCTGGTTCCCTATACAAAAATCATATCGGTTTCGAGCGCCTTGTCAGGCAGCCGCCCTCGGGCTTCCCGCTGCCTATCATGACAACGGTTCGCCTAGGGTAATAACCTTGACTCCTCCATCGAAGTGGCCCTTGGCCCATTCGTCATTGACGGGGTAGATTTTTTGTGATGTGGACTTGCTCTCGTTGCGGTTTCCAACCAAGAATCGTGGAGTCTTACTTAAGAAGGAAAGTCTGCATGGTTTGAGGACTCTTTATGCTTTTGATCAAACCTTGCACTCAGATCCTTGCCTAGCTTTCTCCTCTTTCGCTCCACTTTGCCGCGATGGAGTTAGGTCTTCCCAAAAGCCACATCCAGAGCAAGGATAATCTGATGAAGGTTCAGACCTTCATGGGATGGTCCAGCGACAACTTCAACCACTTGAATCGTGCCGGCAAGCTCCCCTTCAAGAAGGAGCGCCGTGGTGAGATGGTGTACTTCTTGGCGTATGCCATGGTGGGACTGATCCTACCTTTTTCAAGTTTCATCCTGATGCTGCTTGACTTCTACGGCCTTCAACTACATCATCTCAGCCCCCACTCCCTCTTGCTAGTGGCGACTTTCGTCCCCTTCTACGAGATGTGGGTGGGCGTGCCTCCCTGCGTTGAGCTATTCCGGACCTTATTCACAGACCATACCACCACCAAGGGGACAGAGTTGCTTGGCTTCTATTACTTCGTGAAGCGCGAGAACTGCCCCTTCAAGTACCAGAAGTCATTCCCCTCTAGAAAATGGGATGACTGGAAGAAGGATTGGATCGTCATTGTAGTGGAGGAGCACGATTGGTTGGAGCTGCCCTAAGGACTCCCTAACATTGACACTAATGCCTGGAACGTAGTTCCGAAGCTATCAGATGCATTCAAGAATGTGTGGAGGGTGGAGTGACCCCCCAGATGGTCTTCAAAAATTTCTTTGTGAACAGGTGGGCTCCGCTGAGGAGAAGGGAGAAGCTCGCTTGGGCTTTCAATAGTGCGATGGATGATGATCGGATTGAAGTCGGTTTGAAATCCAACTTGGATGACGAAGCTTTGAGGCTCCATCTCAAGAAATTTCAGCATGGGTCCATTGTTAATGATGCCCTGGCTCTGCTGGCTGCTTTCCTGCCTCTGAAAATGACTCCAGAGTTCAGTAGGGAGCTCCGGTGGAAGATGCCGGTGGTGGATGATCTCGGTGAAGTGGATAAGCACAGGACCTCCATGATTGTAATTCCCAGAGCTCTCGAGGGGGTGTTCACCCCTACTCCGAGCCAAAGGGTTGATGACGTTAGCAAAGGCAAGGGGAAGGAGCCAGCCAAATCTTCTAGCCGCAAGAGGAAGTTTAGGCAAGTTGATGGGAGCTCCATCGGGTCTACTCAAACTCCAACAGCCCCTTCTCCCTAGTGGAGGAGACCTTCAGTGACAACACCTGCTTCGGCGCCAGCGCCCTCGAGGGACTTAAGCTCTGGTAGGCCAACTCTAGCTCCGGTGCCCAGTTGTGAGCTCCGGGTCTGGAAGTCCCTACTAGCCGAGGAGTGTTCCAGCTGAGAAGACTCTAGCTGCTGCAGATGACCTCCGACCGAGGTCCAAAGTTGTTGTATCACCAAATTAGTGAGCTCCGACTCTGGGCCCCAGAAGAAGAGATTCTGCGGCGACTGGGGCGGTAGCATCCCCAGGTAAGCATCGCCATCTTACCTTGAAATGCTATCCTTGTCTTTCTTATATTTTTAATCTTCTTGACCTTTTGCTCCTAGGGTGATAGGAAAAAAGTCCGAAGCTTCGACATTTGCTACAACAACTAGAGTTGTGCATGCTGAAGCTCCGGCTTCAACCATTGAGCCTCCCCAAGTGGCCGTAGAAGACATGGTAGCTCCGGCACCAGCTGTCGTGGACTTAGATCCAAAAGAGGCGCCAGACGCCCCCGTGGTAGCACTGGACCACGGGGTAGAAGGAGTTGAAGTTGCGCCCCCAGTAATGGCGTAAGAGACTGAAGCACCGATGCAAGATTTGGATGCGTCTGATGCCCGACACTTGAGCCAGAGGTACTCAAAGCTCTGGCACCCTTGCGAGAAGTGGCTGATGACCCGACAGCTAAGCTGGAGGTGATTGATGTACCAGCGCCTGAGCCAGCGGTGGAAGTGGCTTCGGATGAAGCTCCAACAACCGCCTTAGAGGTATTAGCTCCGGAGGTGTCCATGCCCGAGCCTGAACACCATGAAGAAGTAGCGGTAGGCTCTCCACCCATGGAGCCTGAAGTTGAAGACTCTGCGGCGGGACCTTCAGCATCAGCCCCAGAGGTAGAAGTTACCCCAGTGGGATCTTCCTTAGCAGCTACCGAAGAGCTCTCGGAGGGCGGCCCTAATGCTGTAGAAGCTCAGGGAACCACACTTGTAGAGTGAGACCCTATTTTTGTTCTTGAAGATCCTATGGAGCCAGCAGAGATGACCGCGGTAGGTCCGAAGCCTATTCCTTTGGCGTTGTCTATTGACAATGCTTGCCCAAGCCTCCGACAGGTCTAGCTAGCCTTCGACCATGACAGCAAGGTCCTCGAAGAAGAGCGCCACACCTTGAGGCATAGGCGCAACAGGCTTCACTTCGAGACTAAGCTAGCGCAGACGAGGCTTGCAGACCAAAAGGAATGGGTCAAAAAGGAAAAGACCTAGCTGGAATATTGGGGCAAGTTGCTGGAGGAGAAGGAAGCTGCCATCAGGGCCCTCGACGCTAATTCTCCAGAGATTCTCGAGCATGCAAAGGAAAAGAGTGATGCTGCTGACGAGCGTCACGACAACCTCAATGAATTAAATGAGGTTCTCCTGAAGCTTCGAGCAGGCCATGATGCAAGGGATGAGAAGCTCCTGCAACAACAGGAGGATGTTTTCAAAAGAGAGGAGGAGCTCTGTCAGAAGCTGACTCTGGCTGAGCAAAATTTGGCAGATCGCACTAAGAAGTTTGATTTGTGGAGTAAGGAGGAGGAAGAGAAGTACTGGAAACTAGGGCAAGAGCTCTCAAAAAGAGAAGCTGATGTTGCCACCGGAGAAGGGAATGTAAGGGGCAGGGAGAACGACCTGGCCGAACGACGGAACCGCATCCACCTTCGGGAGATAGAGCTTGCCGACCGTGAGAAGCAAGTTGCTAAGAGTATGCAGCAACATGCTAAAGTGGTCGAGCGCCTCGCTCGGGAAGGTTCGAAGCTTGCAGCCACCCGGCGGTCACCGGAGGAATTGCGGAGTTTGAGGGAGACCGAGTCCATACTAGTATGGGACTTATTGGGGTGAGCCAATGATGTGTTGATGCCGCTAGGGTTCAGTCCAGTGCGTCTAGACAATCCAAAGCTGGAGCTGGATAGAGCGCTGGTGGCACTCAACTACTGGTGGCAAACTCAACGCGATGGGTGATGTCATTGTGGACCAGGTGGCAAACTCAACGTTGCAGAATATGTGTTGACGTGATACAAAAGCCGAGATCCCCAATTCCCTCTAGATCCAATGCTCGAAGGTCCCGTTACTGAAGAGAAGGACGCCGCCAAGGCCAGCGTTCAAGAGGTTGCCCAGAAAGTCGCCTCATACTTCCGTAGGACCTAGGACCTTACTTCGCATATAACTTCTCCAATTTCTTCTCCAATTTTGTAATCTCCAATCCTCAGATGAATGAAATAAAAAAATTTTAATGATTGAATTCCATTTTGTCTTCAATACATTGTCCTTCATCTTGTTTGCCCCCTGGTAGATGTACACAATTTATTTGGGAAAATGTAACAAAAGGATTTGACTATGTGTTGAAGAGTTGGGCGTTTCGAACTTGTAGACTTTAGGTCCGAAGTTTTTATCTCCGACTTCTCCAGGGAGCTTTTATTTCGTTGATGGCGGGACCCCTGGGGTTGTCGGAGCTTGGTAGGTCCGACGACATCCACTGTCAATGCGTAGAACGTCGACAGTGGGCGCCTGGGGTTGTCGGAGCTTGGTAGGTCCGACGACACCCACTGTTAACACGTAGAACGTCGACGACGGGTCCCCTGGGGTTGTCGGAGTTGGGTAGGTCCGACAACACCCACAGTCAACGCGTAGAACATCGACGGCGGGCCCCCTGGGATTGTCGGAGCTTGGTAGGTTCGACGACACCCACTGTCAACGCGTAGAACATCGATGGCGGGCCCCCTGGGGTTGTTGGAGCTTGGTAGGTCTGACGACTCCCACTATCAACGCATAAAATGCTGACGGCGGGCCCCCTTGGAGGTTGTCGGAGCATAATAGCTCCGGCATCATCCACCATCTTCACTTTGATCGTCTTGGGTTCTTAACATCAACGGAAGGCCCCCCTAGGGTTGTCGGAGCTTGTTAGCTTCGACGGCACCCACTATCAACGCATGAAACGTCAACTGCGGGCCCCCTTGGGGAATGTCAGAGCTTAGTAGCTCCGGCATTGTCCACCATCAGCATGAATTTTCCATCTTTCCTGCACACTAAAGTTAAGAAAAAAAGTAAAATTCACCTTCTCGTCTATTACTCAGTTGCGTCTTACTATCTTTTTTGAACTTTTAGATCCGTAATAATTCCATATATAAACAAGTGCACTGAATTAATTTCTTTAGATTCGAATGTCTTCTGGACCTGCCATACTGAGGCCTGCCAGGATGTAGGTAGAGTGGCGTACTTAGGGTGCAGGACCCAACTAAGTCGATAGCTCACTTCAGATCTATGTTGGCTTGGCATTCAAGCGAATAGACTGTTCAACAATATTAAAATCTAGAGAAATTAACAATGCAACTTGTATTACATATGAATTACTTGGACTTAAAGCCAACAAGAATTGCACATCTTCATTATAGACAAGAAGGAAAAGAAAGATAATTCAGAAGAATGAGCCTGTACAAAGTAAATGCACGTGGAGTCCATTTTCATACAACAATGTTTTTCATTATCGGTCTGGATTACAGGAGAGACAAGGACACACTTAGGGTTCTGAACCAGGCTAAAAGTGCTATACTTCTTGTTCTAATCCAGGGCAGGTAGCTACACTTTTAGTGCTGGGACTGTATCAAGTGTTGCTTGAACTTACCGGACCATCCTAGAGGAGTCTGGATGTTCTCCTAGAGGACCTACCCGACTCGGTATGTTGACTCTATAACATACATTATATGTAATTACAGACTCACCTCCGTGAAACTAAGCATAGAACTTACAGAGGTGCTCGATGTTCTAAGGATTGGGAAGCGGGGTCCCATCCTCATTTTCCAAGCGAACGCATCCGGGACGGCATACTTTCATTACTCGGAAGGGACCTTCCCAGCTGGGGGAAAGTTTGCTCATCCCTTCATGAGTTAGTATTCTCCGCTGCACCATATCGCCTTCTTCGAGCTATCGATTGTGCACGTTCCTTTGATGATAGCGCTGGAGCACTTGGCAATAACGTGCATTCTGACCGCTGCTTGGCACCTTCCCTCGTCAATGAGGTCAAGGTCTTCACGCCGGAACTGGTCCTGCACGGCTTCGTCGAAGGTCAGGACCCAGAGTGACCCCAAGTTGATCTCCGGAAGAAGGACTGCTTCAGCTCTGTACACCAAGAAGAAGGGTGTCTCTCCAGTTGACCGAATAGGCGTAGTACTGCTTGCCCACAGTGCGGATGGAAGCTCTTCAATCTAGTTGGCTCCAAGCTTTTTTAGCCGCTCGTATGTGCGCGTCTTGAGTCCTTTTAAGATTTCTGCATTTGCTCTCTTGACTTGGCCATTGCTTGCCGTATGAGCCACTGATGCGTAGCTGACTTGAATGCCAAGGTCTTCGCAATACTCTTGAAATGGTGCACTTGTGAATTGGGTTCCATTGTCAATGATGACTTTGTTTGGAACTCCAATTCTACATATTATGGACTTCAAGAACTTGATTGTTGGTTGCCTGTTGATAGACACAACTGGAGTAGATTCCGGACACTTGGTGAACTTGTCGATGGCGACATACAGGAACCTGTATCCTCTGACAGCTTTTGGGAAAGGTCCCAAAATGTCCATGCCCCACACAACGAATGGCCATGTAGGAGGAATCATTCGTAGTGACTGAGCTGGTGTGTGAATTTGTTTTGCATGGAACTGGCATGCTTCACACTTTTTCACCAACTCCACTACATCCTGGTGTCCTGTAGGCCAATAGAAGCCGTACCAAAAGGCTTTGCCGACCAACGTGCGGGAAGACGCGTGGTTCCCACACTTGACTCCATGGATCTCCGCGAGGAGCTCGCGACCTTCTTCCCTTGCAATACACCACATTAGGACGCCGTGGGCACGCGCCGATAGAGATGCCCTTCTACCAGCGTGTATCTTTTAGCCATTCTTATGATCCGGTCAGCCGATCCACTGTCTTCAGGAAGGATGCTTTCCTTCAAGTAGCTCCAGACCTCTGAGATCCATGCATTGGAGCTAACTTGGGCTTCTGAGTCTTGCATGCTGGGTTGCTCGGAGCTTCCTGCAACACCTACGACCCTTGGTGGACGCCATGGTAACAGGGCCACTGGGACCGCCAGCTTCAAGGTGCTGGTCTCGCCCCCTTCATTCGGTTCGGCAAACTGAGCTGTTGGTCTTGACAACCTCCGGGCGAAAATTCCATTGGGAACCGGAGCTCCGGTTGAGGCCTTCGTCGAAAGTTCCTCATTTTCAGCATTATGGAGACGCTGAACATGGTGGAGATCCAGGATTTCGAAGTCCTTCTAGAGCCTCTGGACTTCAAGGAGATATGCAGCTAGTTGTGGGTTATTGCAGCAGCATTCACCTCTAACTTGCTTTATGATTAGTTGTGAATCACCCTTCACCAACAGCTGTTTGACACCATAGGATAGTGCCACCTTGAGCCCATAAATGAGAGCTTCATACTCGGCCATATTGTTGGTCGCCTTGAAGTCGAGGTGAACCATGTATTTAACCTTCTCTACGGTCGGAGCGAAGAGGAGGATTCCAACTCCGGGCCCCTGCTTCTGCACAGAGCCATCGAAATATAGAGTCCAGTGAGGCTCGTTGAAGACCGGGACCTTGAGTTTCGGCTTCGGCTCACTAGGACCCCCAGGGTTTGATGGAGAAGGAGTCCATTCCACCACGAAGTCAGCCAAAAGCTTGACTCTTGATTGCTTGTCACGACACGAATTCGAGATCGAACTCGGCCTGCTCCGCTTACCACTTTGCAATGTTCCCAGTAGAATTAGGGTTATGCAATATAGCACGCAGTGGATAAGAAGTTACCACTGATATATTGTAGGCTTGGAAATAATGACGAAGCTTCCTTGAGGCAATAAGAACTGCGTAGAGCAGCTTATTTACCTCGATGTATCTAGTCTTGGCATCATAGAGTACTTCATTGATGAAGTACACTGGACGCTGGATGGTCCAGACCCTCTCGGAGGGATCCGAACCTTCCTCTCCATCGACCCAAACCCTCCCGGAGGGGTCCGACCCTTCTTGTTGAGCTTCCCGGACCCTCCCGAAGGGGTCTAGAACTTCTTATTTTTCAACCCGGACCCTCCCTGAGGGGTCCAGATCTCATTTAACAGCTGTGAGAACTCCCTCATGAGAGAGGTTGATCTTCTAGCATTCCTTCTTGAAGATCCATGCCTGGGGGCTGGGACCCAGACTCGCCCTCACGTAGCTCTGGACCCTCCCGATGGGGTCTGGGCTCCCGAACTGGAGGTGGTTTCGGTCTTTCTGTGACTAGAACCATGCTTACAACTTCTTTAGATGCGGAAATATAAAGTAGTAGAGGCTCACCAGGGTTCGGAGCTACAAAGATTGGTACAGTGGTGAGAAGCGTTTGAGCTCTAGGAATGCCTTTTATGCTTCTTCGGACCACTGGAATGGTCTGGTCTTCCTCAATAGCTTGAAGAAGGGAAGTGCACGCTCCCCCAATTTTGAGATGAATCGGCTGAGCGCAGCTAGACATCTAGTTAACTTCTGGATGTCCTTGACGTGGGCTGGAGACCGCATATCTTCTATTGCCTTGATCTTCATCGGGTTTGCCTCAATTCCTCTGTGGGTCACCAAGAAACCAAGGAGCTTCCCGAAGCTAACCCGAAAGACACACTTGTCTGGGTTTAGCTTGGTGCGCGTGATGCACAGCTTGTCGAAAACGGCTTGCAAGTTGTCAAGGAGTGACTCCTTGTTCTTCATCTTCACAACAATGTCATCGACATACACTTAAACTAAGTCCCTAATGAGTTCTGCAAAAGCTTTGTACATAGCTCACACAAAGGTTGAAGCAGCATTTTTGAGACCAAAGGGCATGGCAGTATAACAGTACAATACATCTACTGTTATGAAGGCTGTATGCTCTTCATCATCCCTAGACATTCGATTTTGATGATGTCCAGAATATGCATCTAGCAAACACAATAGCTCACACCCGGAGGTGAAGTACACTATTTGATATATCCTAGATAGTGGAAATGAATCTTTTGGACATGCCTTATTCAGTGTGGTGTAGTCGATACACATCCGAAGATTCCCGCCGGCCTTGGGTACAACGACTGGGTTTGCCAGCCATTTTGGATGAAAAACCTCCCAGATAAAAGCAGCTTTGATCAGCTTCATGATCTCCTGTCAGATGAAGTTTTGTCGTTCGACTGATTGTTTTCCCGAGGCTTCTGGTGTACAGGTTGTGTGTCAGGATAAATCTTCAGATTGTGCTCAATCACCTCCCTAAAGACCCCCGGCATTTGTGACAGTTGCCAAGCAAACACGTCAACATTCGCCTGGAGGAAAGTGATGAGCGTGAGTTCCTATTTGTTGTTCAAACCTCCCGATATACGGGTGCTCTGAGCAACATTGGAACCAATTTGGACGACCTTGACGGGTAGGTCATTGTCGCCACTTGGCTGCACACGTGGTGCATAAGTTGAGCCTCGATGACGAGTGCTCGGAGGTTGGGCAGCATGCTCTTTGTCGAATGCCTCCTCCTACGCTGTTGAAAGCGCATGGAGTTCTTCCACTACAGTGATTCCTGCAGTACGGTCCCCGCGGATGCGAAGAACACCAGAGGGTGTTGGCATCTTCAACACTAGGTAGACATAGTGAGCCGCAGCCATGAACATGTACAAGGCAGGCCATCCCAGGATGGCATTGAAGGGTAAGCTGGTATGTGCAACATCAAAGACCAGCTTCTCGGTCCTTTATGTCTCTCGGGTTCCGAAGGTCACCAGGAGTGTGATGGATCCGAGAGGGCTAATGCCCTCGGACCTACCCGAGAGAAAGGGCGTGAGGGATGAAGGTCCGAAGAGCAGAGCTGGAGCTTGATGAAGGCTTCATAGCTAAGGAGGTTCAGACCCGCACCTCCATCCACCAAAACATAGTAGAGCTGGACATTATTGATGGTAGGAGATACCATCTGTGGCAATTGACCAGCTCCGATCATGTTCTGGGGGCAGTCCATAGCATCGAAGGTGATGGGAATGTCCATCCATTTTTGATGATATTCCGCCTTGCGATAGGAGCTGGAGCGGCCATGTCCCGCTGCATTGTCTTGAGGACGCGGCGAGAAGTGATGTCCCAAGAACCAGATGGTGTTCAGGGTCTTCCTATGCTCATTGTTGGAGACATCAGAATTGTCGTCTACTGTGTTGTAGACAACCTTCAGGACCTTCTTGGGATCCTGAAAGCCGAGATCCGCTCCAGCCGAAGATTCGTTGACTTTGTATTTTCCATCCCGTTGGAAGAAATGAGCTTTCTCTCGGCGCTTATTGTAGCGCTTGACAACGTTCTAGACCTCCCGGCACTCCTCCAGACTGTGCTTGTCCATCTTGTGGATCAGACACCACATTTTGGAGCCGCCTTCATCTTCTAACGAAGGTCGGAGTCGTTTTTAGCGGCATGGCCCCCGGCCACCGGGAGCTGCAGCAGCCGCAGCAGCAGGTGCGCTGGCCAACTGCTTTTTCTTGCTGTTAGACTTCTTATTCTTTTTGCACTACCGGAGTTAGTGTCTTCAACTTTGGAGGGCATTTTGTTAACCTTTGGTCCTGGATTTGAGTGCATTTCGCAGCTCTCTGCGGCTCGGGCACACTTGTCAGCCAGCCTGAACAACTCTGTGACACTGGTGACTTCTTTCGTCGCCAGCTTCTCCAACATCTTCTTGTCTCAGATAGCCTGTCAGAATGTGACAATAACAGAAGCGTTTGAGATGGAAGGGATGGTATTGCCTACCTGAGAAAACTGCTGTATGAAGGATCGCAGTGATCCCCCCTTTGTTTGCTTCACAACAAACAAATCTAGCTCAGTGATTGGTCGAGTGTGAGAGCTCCTGAAGTTGGCAGTTAACTGTTGGCATAGTTCCGCCCAATTATTGATGGAGTCAGGCGGAAGACTCATGAACTAGGACCTAGCAATCCCAATCAAAGCCACAGGGAAGTAGTTGGTCATCACAGCCTCATTGCCCCACACCGCTAGGATAGTGGTGGAGTAGATTTGAAGGAATTTAGCGGGGTTGACAGTCCCGTCGAATTTCTCCGGCAGATGAGGCTGAAACTTCTGGGGCCAGCGGACCATGCATAGATGCATAGATAGGGTAGAACAACCTCCTCCTACACCCATTGGAGCAGGGTTGTCCCGAGCTTCTCGCCTCTCGCGAGCACGCTCGATGTCGACATGACCATCCTGCTGTCGATAACGGCAATCAAGTTCTGACCCTAGGCCGTACGTCGAAACCCTCGATGCAGTATGGGTGCGACACGCCCAGAGGGCAGTGAAGTCACCTATCGGGACACGACACGCCTCCTGTGCTGTGATGCTTGTGGACCAAGTCTTCCTGACAAGATCCGACGTTGTGAAGGTGCCTGCCCTGAAGGAGCAGGGCCTTGGTTGCTGATGCCATCAGCTGCAGCTGCAACCAGATGTTCAACATCAGCCGTCCACTGCTCCATCGCACCCTGGGGTGCTCCTGGAGGTGGTGGACGTTGGAGTAGAGTACGAGCAGCAAAAAGCGCGTGCTCAGGATTGTTGTTTGTCAATGCCGTGATCGACGTGAGTACTCCATCCAGCTGTCCAGCTTTGTTTGCCAAAGTAGATGGTGGTGGTGGTGGTGCGACGCCCGCCGGGACAACGGCGCCTGCTGGTTGCTGCATGTTGGAAGGATTCCCTCCTGCAGGTTGCACAACGTTGTTGCAGTTGGATGATCCAGCGGCAGAGTTCACCATCTTGTGATCTCAGGTGCCTCCCCCTACCTGGCGCGCCAAATGTCGAAGCATACAAACGACCATTCCCCTGGTACTACTAAATTGTAGCCCGCGGAGGTTCTTGTATCGGTTTGGGCGCGCGGAGATCTTAGACAAGATTATGACATAGTTGTTTTACGTGGTTTGGGCCGCCTGAGCGTAATACCCTACTCCATGGGGTGTGTGTTGCTATATTAGAGATTTGCTGGTGCTTGTGTGCGTATGAGCTTGCTTGTCTAGTATCGTGCGGCACATCCATACACCAAGGGATGGTTGTTACATGAGTTGCCTGGGCCGACATGTGGCCTTGACAGTTATTATTGCCTAATACACAATTAAGTGTGTTTAAGCACTAATAGCATGATAACGTGCCTTAATGGTGGCATTACCAGCATTAAGGGTCTTCTGATCATGCGCCATTAATATTGTATTAATGGCACGTAATCACGCCTTGTAACTATAGCATTCACTGTCCCTTGAATGTTCATGCCGATGGAGATCTATTAGTGTTCCCGCTGGTATTGTAGGTCCGGAGGCTCGACACGTGGCAGATCCGAAGCTTCCCCTCGCAGGGAGGTATGTCCGGAGCCGTTACACACATGGTGATACTGGAGCTTCCATCTACTGGGGGTTAGGTCCGGGGTCACTGTACACGTGTCAAGCATGGAGCTCCCTTATGTAGAGAGTTTAGCTCCGGTACTATATTACACGTGGTAGTGTCGGAGCTACCCATATAAAGGAGGCAGGTCCAGTGCCGTGTGTCACGTGGGGCCTACGAAGGTATTCAACTTTGACAGGTGGAACTCTCTTGCAATTCTTGCGTTATCATGGAGTACTTGTTACGCAGGGTACATAAAGCACGTCTCCTTTGGCTTTCGGTTACAGATAGACATGAACACATCGCTGAACGAATGTAGACCACATTCACTTGACAACTAAACAATCATTCGAATTTAGAGTACCTTTAGTGTACTATTTTAAATCTAAAAAATAATCAAATCATTCCTTATGAATTGTCATTCCTGAGGAACACGATGAACACATTAATTCATTCACAATTGAACACACAAGATAATATTCATTCACAGAGATGAACACAGGTAACACATTCATTCATTAACAATATATTAAAAAACATAAGAAAAAAGTACAAGATACAAGAAAATAAAAACAACATCAACTAAAAACAACAAAAGAAAACCTAAATTCTACTCCTCCTCGTCCTCCTCCGGCGGCCATTTGGCGCCAGTGCAACAGGAGTCCTGGTCGGCTGCTTTGGTTGCCCCGGCTCGTTCGTGCAACCTCGCGACCGAGGTTCCTCGCCATCGCCGTCGCTAGGTTACCACGGCCCTCGGTGCCGAGCACCTCGGCCTTTGTCTCGAGCAGCCTCTCAAACCTGTCGAACAACCTCTCGAGCACCTGGGCCACTGTCTCGAGCAGCTCGTTTTTGAGCCTCTCGGAGGAGTGGCAACACTGTTTCTTGCAGGTTGGCTCCCTCGGCGGGCTTGGCGTCAGAACGTTGGCCATGGCGGTTTGTCTTCGCGGAGAAGACGAACAAAGAGAAGAGGAGAGACTGATGGCGCGCCTTATATAAGGAGATGGAAATTGGATACGCGCTTAAAAACGAAGTGCGTTTCCTATTCTTGACATCTCCCTCTCCTCTGCTAAAAGGGAGATGTGCTTAACGGAAAAGCGCGTTTCCTATTCCCCATGTCTCCTTGGATTTTCTCCATTCTGCTTTGATTCACTGTTGATATCACACATCACTGAACTTAGAGCACATTTACTTGATAACTAAATCATTCATTTGTTTGAGACCTATGTGTGCTGAATACATTGGCTTGTACTTAATACATTGGCTTTGATGATAAAAGTACTGAAATTCTGCTAAAACATCTTTTTTAGCAAGGTCCGACTCTAGCTCCGAGCTTTTGCAAGGTCCGACGTAAGGTCCGATATGTTTTTTTAGGTCTGACTTATGTTGGTTACCTCCGACATGTCGTTGATAGCTCTGGCATGTCTTTTGTAAGCTCCGACATGTTTCTCTAGCTCCGGCTTTTGGGTTGTCTAGTTCCGACTAGTTTTGGTTGGCTCCGGCGCTTGGTCCGACTGGCTTTGGTTAGCTCTGGCACTAGGTCCAACTAGCTTTGGTAAGCTCCGGCGCTAGGTTGTACTAGCTTTGGTAAGCTCCGGCTCAAGCTCAAGTTAGCTTTGGCAAGGTTCGGAGCTTGATCGTAATGTTCCAAATTTTCATGTGAAATGTTTTGAAGATGCTTTATATTCTTGGAAAGATTGCTTAGTATTCATTTGCTAAGTTTTTGGTGCGTTTTGGTTGATATGGATGATATCGTCTTGCTATGCTTTGCAACATGCTTATGTGAGGTGCTTATGTGAGGTGCTCACGTAAGGTGTTGAGTCAAGTCGAGGACTTGGGATCGTACGGATTGGTTGTTCGTTCATGCGCAGGTGTTGCTTGAGTTAAAGTCATGGCTGGTGACGGGATCCATTGGACTAGTCTCAGGGAGGAGATGAGGTTCCAACAACCAAGTTCGGGAGGAACTGTGGTTGAGCTAGTCAGGAGGTAGTGCAGGATGATTGAATCAAGGGCAGTGCATATGAAGGTTACTAAACATCGAAGGAAGGTGTTCGCACGTATGCATGTGGTGCATGACATGGCAACATGGTTCCGAATATGGTTTATGGATGGGAAGATCTGGTTGGAAGGATCGGATCGTACCGGTTGATGACTTTGGCTGCGGCGGAGTCGGTTATGGCTCGGTATGGAAAGTATCGAGTTGGTTATGTTAGGATTTTGTGTGGGTCACAAATTTTAGATGTTTTAGGAATATGGGATATGTTCCTAATGTGTTTGTAGGTCTTAAGATTGCTTGTATCTGTGTATAGAAGAGTCCTAAGCAGTTATGGAAAGTTTCGATTCGTGAACGGAGTAGGATTAGGGTCCTGATTTGAGTTGAGTTGGCTTTTGAGCTGGTTATATAAGCAAGGGAGGCCAGAGCTCGTGGTCCACGACTTCGGGGCTGTTCCTCTTGTGTTCTATTGAATAAAATTCGTAGTTTGAAGGAACTTTTGTACCTTGTTCGTCCGACTTGTTCCAGACAAGTTTTACTCGTCGAGTTTCTGGACAGCACTACATTTCGTCAGTGGTTTTATCATAACTCGAGTTTTACAGATCCAATTGATGTGATTATTTTTGGATTGTCTTCCTTACATGATTATCTATCATCTATCAAAATTTCATGGTCATTGGATTTGTGGTTTCTGATCTACATGAGAGTCTTTGGAGCGTTCCAGAACTGTTTTTCTTGGGTAGGACAGATTGACATTTGTTTGATCTTTCGATCATAACTTGAGTTTCCTTTGACGGATTTGAGTGATTCTTTTTGTGATTTATTCGTGACTTGATTTTCTCTGATATATATCACTTTTGTCACGGTGAAACATGTTTAGATTAGTTTCACACATGATTTCTTTAACAGATCATTTTTCTGCCGAAGGGGATGGGATTTAATTGTTTCCGCTGCGTAAGACTTTTTAAATCTACCATTCACCCCCCTCTGGTAGCTTTTCACGTGCTCTTCGATCCTAAAATTGGTATCAGAGCCACGATTCTGCAATCATTGTGATTTGCATGTGTTTTTGACTAATCATCATGGAGAAATACTCTGCCAAACCTTTTGTGTTTGCTGGTATTGATTTTCAGGTTTGAAAAGGCACGCATGGAGGCTTTCATCTAGGTGCAAGGCTTTGCAATATGGGAGAAGGTGTACAAGCCTTACGAAGTGCCACCTAACTATAAAGTTACGGCTACAAACCTACGGGACGTCAACAACAACAACAAAGCTTGAAACTTGATCATCCAAGGACTCACTCAGAGCAACTTCGACCGCGTTGCACATCTCCGATCGGCATATGATGTATGGAGAGCACTTTGTGACTATCACGAAGTATCCAACACGATCAAGGAGGTAAGGCAAGACATGTTCAAGAAAGAATACATGCGCTTCGAAATGCAACCCGGTGAGTCCATCAATGATCTCTTTGATCACTTTAACAAAATTCTCAATAACTTGCGTAGTGTCAACGTTAATTTTTCTGATGCTGAAAATGCTAGGCAACTTCTTAGTGCACTAGACATTTCAATCTGGGAGATGAAAGTTACATCTATTCGTAAATTTATTGTCATGAGTACACTTAATTTAGATGTGCTTTACTCTAAACTCAAAACTCATGAAATTGACATCTTCTCACGTAAGAACCCAAATAAGTCTATTGCATTTTTCTCACAACGTGATATGCCTAGCTCCGGTCAATCATCATCTTGCAATACCTTGCTTTGTTGTCCTCACTATCCCTGGAGCAGATCGAGGAATTTCCAGAGGAGGAGCTAGCACTTCTCTCTACTAGGTTCTCAAAAGCATTGCGAAATGTGATAACTAGAAGGAGAGGAAGCCCCGGATCTCAACGATGCTTCGATGGTAAGACAGGACACTTTCGCACATAATGCCCTAACTATTTAGGTTCTACATCCCGAGAAGAAAAACAATCAAGGACAAAGCACTCCACAACAAATGATAAGAAGAAGAAGGGCTTTACAGGTCGCCAACTAGTGAACAGTTTTATCTCCGCACTCCAGGAACTTGGCTGAAGCGACGTGGATATTGGAAGTGACAAAGATGAAGATGATTTGTCCAACTTATGCTTCACGACGGGCAAAACAAGATCAAGATCAAGTCAGGAGGATGCAGAACACAACAGTGACGATGATGAGGTATGTTCTACCTGTAATGAAATGTGTGATGCAATTTCTCGTGCAACTATTATTGTTAAGAAAAAGGACAAAAAGCTTATGGATAATACTGCTAAAATTGAATCACTAGAATCTGAAATCAACCATTTGAAAACTTGATTCCTAGTGATGATTCTTGTCCCTCGTGTGATGTAATCTGTGAACAATTGTCCACATTAAGAACTGCACATTCCTCTACTCTAGATAGACTTGAACTTGAAATTAAAAAGAACAAAAAGCTTGCTGCACTTGACATTGGAAACTTAAAAGATGCTTCTTGTTCTACAATTGATTTGCATTGTTCTAGTTGTGATGATCTTGAAAAAAAAACTAAAAGATGCTATGAATGAAATTTCAATTTTGAATAATGCTTTACGCTCTCATGAAGTTAAATATTGTTCCAATTGCAAATTAGAAGGAAAAACTTCATGTGAAAATTTCCTTGATCTGTCTAATAAACTTTATAACATGCATAGGACATTAGATCAGTTTTGTAATGGGAATAAGAACCTAAACTTGCTACTGAATTCCTCCAAGTCTTGCAATGATAAAACTGGTTTAGGTTTTGATTCTCATGCTCATGCTAAGTCACATCCACCTAAAATTGTAAAGTCATTAGGAAGTGGTTTGATTCAAACAGTTCCTAAACAAAAAGAAGTGGTTTTCAAGTTCGCAGGAGTGTTGTCTCTTTCGGTTTCAAATAAAAATATTGCTTGCTCATCTAGACATGAACACAAAGTTAAATTTCATTGTACCTACCGTGGTAGAGATGGTCATGTCATAGATTTTTATTATAGACTAGCTAAACAACAGAAAAGAGAAAGAATGATTGCTAGATCTCATAACTTTCATGCAAAATTTGCTGCACATATTAAACCGAATGCCAGGAACATGCAACCTGCTGTTATGAGTCAAAAACATTCAAAGTTTACCTCCGAACCTTCTGTTTTTGCCTTCAGAGCTACTGATTTTTGTGCTACACAAGTAACACCTTATAGGTCAGTAGTTAAGAATAAAAAACCTCAAACTTTGGCTCATAAACCTGTTGTTTTATCTCAGATTTCACATGTTTTTCCTGCTGCACATCGTGTGACTCAATACTGGATACCTAAATGCCTTTTGACTAATCCTAGTATTGAGTCATCGACGTATTGTGCTTCTATGTAGGTTACACGTTTGAGGAAGGAGAACATTTGGATTGTGGATTCAGGTTGCTCACGCCACATGACCGGTACAAATATTGGTTCTCCTCTCTCACTTTTGTGTCACGTGTAGAGAATGTTACTTTTGCCAATAATTCTTCAACTCCTATAATTGCTAAGGGTTCGGTTAGAGTAAAAAAACACTACACTTTGAAGGATGTGGCACTTGTCAAAAATTTGAAATACAACTTGCTATCTGTTTCACAATTGCTAGATGAAAATCTAGAAATTATTTTCACTAAAAATTGCTGCAAAGTTGTAAATTCAAACAATGAGCTTATTTTTAACATGTCACGATTTGCAAGAGTTTTTAAAGCTGATTTTGATATTTCTTCCTCTAAGCATAGGTGTCTAGTTGCTAATGATTTAAAGGACTCATATTTTTGGCATCGTAGACTTGGTCACGTAAGCTTTGATCATCTCACGCGTGTTAGTGCTCTTGATCGCATACGTGGGCTGCCTAAGCTTAAAGGGGACAAAGAAATTGTGTGATCTTCTTGTATACATGCTAAGATGGTTGCAGGTTCACATACTCCTCTCACAATGATCATGACAACTGAACCGGGTCAACTTTTGCACCTTGACATCGTAGGATCTTCACGTGTTCAATCCTTTGGAGGTAAATGGTATGTTCTTGTTATTGTTGATGATTATTCTAGATACTCTTGGGTTTACTTTATGGCGTCTAAGAATGAAGATTTTAGTCACTTTAGAACTTTATTTCTTAGATTATCAATTGATCGTCCAGGATCTTTAAAAGCAATTAGAAGTGATAACAGAACTGGGTGTAAAAATCAATCTTTTGATCACTTTTGTGCTGAAAATGGAATAGATCATCAATTTTCTTCACCATATGTACCTCAACAAAATGGTGTTGTAGAAAGAAAGAACAGAACCTTAGTAGAGATGGCTAGGACTATGCTTGATGAATATCAAACTCCTAAGAAATTTTGGGCTGATGCGGTTGCAACCGCTTGTTATGTCTCAAATCGTGTTTTCTTGCGCGCTACGCTAGGTAAAACCCCATATGAGCTCTGGTTTGGACATAGGCCTAGTGTTATGCACTTTTGGGTCTTTTGTTGCAAATGATTCGTTAAGAAACATGGTAATCTTGATAAATTTGAACCTAGATCCATTGATGGCATGTTTCTTGGTTATCCATCACATACTAGAGGCTACCATGTGCTTTTACTTGACACTAACAAAGTTGTGGAGACTTGTGAAGTGTCTTTTATGAAGCTAGCTCAGGTACTAGCTCAAACATTGCAGGTCCAGATCCATATCCGCAGGGGGAGAGCATTTTCGTTGAAGGTGAGGAAGAATTGGAGCTGCTGCCAGAAACTTCAGCAGCTAATGACATTGTTCGAGCTTCTCATTTTGATTCACAACCAGCACCGACGACCACCATTGCTGGTCCAGATCCTCCTCAAGTCACAAGATCATCGGTTTGTGATGAACATGAAGAAGAAGAAGCTTGTGAAGTGTGCACTCCCCTCCGGGTTCTCAAAATTCATCCTCCACAACAGATTAATGGAAGCTTGCACGAACAAGTTACACGGTCCAGGTTTTGTGATCCAAACTCTCATGCTCATTCCGCTTTTGTTGCTTCTTTTGAACCCAAAGATATATCACACGCACTCACTATTGAATCTTGCATTATTGCCATGCAAGAAGAGTTAGAAAATTTTGAAATAAATAATATTTGGAAACTAGTACCTCCACCTCAAGGTCACACTTTAATTGGAACTAAATGGGTGTTTAAAAATAAACAAAGTGAGGATGGGGTTGTGGTTAGGAATAAGGCTAGGTTTGTTGCTCAAGGTTTCACTCAAGTTGAAGGACTAGATTTGATGAAACTTTTGCTCTTGTTGCTAGATTAGAAGCCATAAGAATTTTGTTAGCTTTTGCTGCATCTAAAGGTTTTAAGCTATATCAAATGGATGTTAAAAGTGCTTTTCTTAATGGCTACATAGATGAGAAGGTTTATGTCAAACAACCAACAGGTTTTGAAAATCCAGATTTTCCTAATCATGTTTACAAACTGTCCAAAGCCTTGTACGGTCTCAAACAAGCCCCTAGAGCATGGTATGATAGGTTAAAAACATTCTTACTTGAAAAGGGGTTTACCATGGGCAAGGTTGATAAAACTCTTTTTGTGCTTAAGCATGGCAATGACTCATTATTCGTTCAAGTGTATGTGGATGATATTATCTTTGGTTGTCCTTCTCATGATCTTGTGTCCAAGTTTTCAGCTATGATGACTTCAGAATTTGAGATGAGTATGATGGGAGAACTCAAGTACTTTTTGGGGCTGCAAATCAAGCAAACCAAGGAGGGTACCTTTGTGCATCAAATGAAGTATACAAAAGACCTCCTAAGGCGCTTCAACATGGACAAAAGCAATCCTCTTCGGACACCAATGGGAACAACAACAACACTTGAACTTGATGAAGATGATGAACCCGTGGATCAATAAGAATATAGAAGCATGATCGAATCACTTTTGTACCTCACGACATCAAGACCGGACACACAATTCAGCGTATGTCTTTGTGCATGGTTTCAAGCCTTCCCACGTGCTTCACATCGTCAAGCCGTCAAAAGGATTCTCAGGTACTTACATGGAACTCAAGAATTTGGCATTTTTCTTCCTTCTTCCTCAACCGTTACATTGAAAGTTTTTTCCGATGCTGATTTTGGAGGTTGTATGATTGATAGGAAAAGTACTTCCGGTGCTTGTCATTTTCTTGGTAATTCACTTGTTGCTTGGCGTAAAATCCCACTTTTTCGTTTCATGTGAAGTTCAGCTACAAGTTGTTTATCAAACATAATGGAGGTCACTATAGTTGTGCACAGGAACTTGACCTCACTAAAATGTTTTCTTTCTACTCATGTTTAATTTTATTAACATGAGGATTGGACTTCACCACTAATCCTAGAACAATTTTAATTAAACCTTTCTGCAAAGTTGGGAATTTAATTGAATGAAATGGCTAGGGAAAATTATATTGCAGCAATATAAAATCAAAACAAATGTAATTTGATTATGTTGCTATGTATATCTGGCCCTGAAAAAAAAAAGATTCAAATCCAAGGCTCCAAACTTTTCCTCGACCTCTTAAATATTTTAAATAGCTTCTCGGAAAAATTTCATGATTTTTGAAGTACGTCTTCCACTTAGTTGGACACGTACAAAGGGTTTATTTTGTGTCAATCTCAAAATTTAGCTTTGCACTTAACCTTGTCCAAATCAACCCACAATTTTTCCTAAGAACCTTTATGGTTCAGTGAGCTTTGTTTCAAAGTTTGGGGATTTATGGACCTCAGTTACTATTTATTTCAATAATTTTTATAAACAAGTTTGAAATTAAATTTGATTTTGAATTGGAAACAAACTGTGTCCAAATTGAAATCTGATTGCAGATTTGGGTTCCTCATATTTTTATTAGCCTATCTGTAAATTTTGGGAATTTTTGGGAAATGTTTGAGGTGGAATTTAGAGGAACAGAGAAGAGGGAGTAGTGGGGCCCACATGTCAGCCAGGGAAACCATTCATCGCCTCTGATTTCTTTCTCCGCGTGACACCGCAACGGCTGCATGCCGCCAGCGCGCCGGTTCGGCCGTCGGTCGCCTCCAGCTGCCCCAGCCTCCTTATCTACTGCGGTGAAGCCTATTTATTCACTCCACCGTCGACCGCAATCATTTCTCGGTTCACCTTTCGCTCGCGCTGCTCCATTTCTCGCCGCCGCGACCGCCTCGGTTCTGCTCGACGCTGCTCCGCCTCGACACCGCTACAAGCTTCCTCGTTCTCTGCAGTCTTTAGGAAAAAAGTGCGCCATGATCTCGTGTAGCTGCTGGTTAAATTTTAACTCATATCGTGCATCCTAGCGTCCGTATTTCGTGAAAGACTGAAGCACTTTTATAGCTTTGAAGCTAGTTCGTCGGTTTAATTCCGATTGTATGCACAATAATTCTCTGATCCATTTAGAAGACATGATCAACGTCTCCTAGCGCACCTTCCCTTCAAAAATCAGAAAGAACCATCGACTAATTAACGAGTTATCCAGTTTTCCCCTTCCGCCATTGATGGAGCTCGGTTCACCGTCGACCTTAGTGTTGCTGGCTATGGCACGAGTTCTAGACTCTCCTAACCTCTTTCCCATGCTGCCAAGGTGCTTCCCGAGCTTTTTTATGAGATTTTTTGCTAGGGAATTAAGGGTCCCGACATGACCAGAACCCTAGCACCCGCCACCGCCATCAGGAGTGGTTTTCCAGTCACCCATCGCCATCGGGAGATACTCCAACAGGTTTCCCGCGCGAAACTAGGGTGGGGCGGCGAGTTTTGAGACTTCCCGTGGGCCGGAAACCATCGCCGGCGAGAGCGCCGCTGCCCGAGCCCGTGGCCAGAGGAAGAAGAAAGCAGGGGCACGGGTCCCACCTGCCAGTGAGCGCAGCGCGGCCTGGATCAGCCTGTGGCTAGGGGATCTAGTGTGGCCACGTGGAAATATTTATGGCCTCCAGTGTGGCTGTCTCCTGGTTGGCTGGTTTAAAACTGGTGGGCCCAGGCGCCAAATTTAAAAGCTGAAAATTCCAAATTTATGCAGAACCATTTCCAAACTTAAAAAAATCAATATCTCGATGAAGACTGCTCCAAAAATCTTCAAACATGTTTTGTTTGAAAGCCCTTGAGCTCTAGTTTCTGTTAGTACCAATTAGGTTTTATGAAACTTAATTTTAAATTCTGTAGAAAACAATCTTTCCAAATACTAATACAATATTTCCAGGTGAACTTTCCACTGGAAAAATCCCCAAAATTCACATAAAATACACGGCCCTATTCCTGTTTACAAGGAAGAGTCTGGGAGCCATTGCACCTGTATAACCCTCTGTATAATTCGATAACCTTTTCTAGTCATTGAATTTTTACAGATGTTCAGTTGCTTTATTATGTCCCAAATTTGGACTGAACCTTCCGCTAGTTATACACTAGATCCTGTAAAAATATGGGATTTAATTAAGTTAGTCTCCTTGTCCTAATTCAGTTACCAACTGAATGTTAATTGAAAAGCTAAAATTCAATTATAAAATAATTCTAGAAATTCTTGCCAACTTTGAAATTCAATAACTCCTTCATTAAGGCTTAGACATTTATGAAACCAATTTTGCTAGAACCAGGACAACCTCCTCTATCATGATTATCAACTGGTAGCTATGTTCAAGCTATAGTTTCCTCTCTAAAATTGTTGGGACTTTATTGCTTACCATAATTTTAGAGACAACAAACTACTTTATTCATCCCATGTTCTTTGCCAGAGCTTCTATCATATTCCTTAGTATCTACCATCAAAGTCCAAAAGCCAATTAAGATCATTATCATATAATGATCACCAAAGATTAAATTATGGTCTTGGTAGTAATTATTTTTCAAAGTCATTCATATACATATTATATGCATATCGTGTAGTGACCGAAGTCAAGGAGGAACCCGAGGCCTTGGAGGTACACCTGTCAGATACTAACACAGACTCGGACTTGCATCCAAGCAAGCCCCGGTTTGCATTAAGTCGTTTATAAAGTTTTGCTTTATCACTATGTTGATTAGCAAATGAATTGTGCATTACGTTCAGGATGCTTGAATAATCCAAATGCATGACCCACAATCCCATTGGTTAATTGGGTAGGTTGATAGCTCGACGTGTAGAACTGCTATGCTAATGTTGTAGGTCAACCGGTAGAAGTCGAGTAATTGGAATCTACTCACGAGATAGAAAATTTACACTCATCTACACTGGATTAACATTTATAGAGAATGACTGTTAAAACTAAACTTGATACCGGTCAGAGATGGATAGGAAGTGGCAAGGCGTGGTCTTGGTCGCATAGCTCTGATTGGTCAGTTAAGGCCCGTCTGTATGCGGCCCCTTGGAACAAGCTTGACTTGTACCGGCGACATACTGGATATATGGACTCCAGTAAACTAACGTAACTCGATAACTGGGATGTCGAGGCCCATTAACTCACCATCTATAGGGGTGGGTTGAGGACAGTAAGCTGTAAATCGGTCGGCGGACACAAGAGGTGTTCTGTGCGGAGACCTTTTGTTCGCGGAGGTGAGACGGGTTCGGCGTTCGGGTTTCTTGTGAAAGGTGGCCATATACAACTAGTACTGTAGTGTTACGTAGGTACTGATGTACTCGCTGACACTTCCGAACGTGCGTATGTGTCGTGTTGTATTGAATTATAATTTCTTTGCAACCTTGTGTGAATTAGAGATAGCAAAATTAAAGTTTATAGTTTCCCCATACTTTAGCTGTAATAGCATTATGTGCTCTAGGCATGTCATATCATCGACAAAGCATTTCTTGTTTGATTGTGGAGTCTATGATGTGCCGTGCTTGGAGAATGTCATTTGCTACTTAAAATATGATTATAAGGATCCACTTGTAGGCGAGTCATTTATGCTTCACCTTACCTATGCTTAGTATTCACCCTTGCATATGTCTAGTGAGACGGGTCAGTCTTGCTGAGCCTCATGCTCTTGTTTGCAGTTAACAAGTTTTTGCAGGTTATACGATTGATGACAGGTTTGATGACGAGGTTGCACCCCCTCCAGGGTGTCCAGCCGAGTGGGAACCTTGCACGCCACCGTGAATTGGGTGTTGCTAGTGCGAAGTATCCAGGGCATGGATGACTTTGCTTTTGCATAGCTAGTGCTGAGAGCGTAGCTATGATATATAGGTTCTTTCCTTCCGCTAGTATTATAAAACTTCCGCTGTATGATAAATAAAAGACTTCGTCTTGTATTTTATTCTCGTTCTGTTCTAGTATACTATTGGGTGTCGCATCGCACGACACCACCCAATAAGATCATCGGATGTCGGGATTCCGGTCCCCGCAGACATGGTATCAGAGCATCATTGGGAACAGTGTACTTGAAAAGAACATATTTTCAAAAAATAGGATTTGAGTGAGGAATTAGCTATATGGCCTTATAAGGAGTATTATTAGTATAAGATATAAAGGTGGTAAACTAACTTATATGTTATTAATTTTGTAATGACGCTCCGACGTCAGGTAAGAGGTAAGGTACGCCACCGTAAGCGGATCAATTGCGGTAAGCTCACCATGCGAGAGGTAGTATGGAAGTTTTCCGTGGCTTAGCACGGAAATGTTATTAGGAGTCTCTGAAGCTTTCTATGTTTCTAAGAACCTATGACATGTGGTACTCCAGCGTGCTTCAAAGTTAGTGGGAGCCCCCATCGGGTGGTGTATAACCCGATAGTGTGCATCTCTAGAACCATTCATGTTCTATGGGAGCATGCGAAACATGTATGCCTGAGCGTGTATAAGCCGGATCGTACGGGAGTCTTTGCTGTACAGACGTATTTACAGCCATGTACCTCGAGACATGACCTCGCACGAGGGCGACTCACACCAGAGTCGTATGCATTTATTTTCATATGTATTATTGTGACTGCCTGTTGTGTTTCCCCGTACCGCCCTTGAGGTGTGAAGGTGTGAAAGGGGATTGTTTGTATTTTGCAGCATTGACTATGGTAGAAGACCGTGTAGAAACCGTTTGAGAGAGAACGATATAGGAGCCACCTATAGACGTAACCGGATATACCGGATAGAATTTTCTTTGGTGAGGTACGTAGTACCGTCAGTATCAAACATGATACCTTACCATCCCCAACGACAGAATGGATGCATTATGTTTTGGAAAGTCCGAATATCAGATGCTGGTAGGATTGGACTCCGTAAAAGGGATTCCGACTCGATAGGGTAGATAGAATCAAGATTCTTGATTTCTGGCAGAAGTTGGCTCGAATTCGCCGGGTTGTAATCTTGGTTATATGATAGATAAAATAAGGGTATCATATATGGATGGAAAGCTAGTGAAGCCCTCTACAACTTTTCTGTTGACCATCAGGGCAGAAAAGTTTGATAATCTGCTGAAATCTGGAGTATACTAAAACTGCTCCAGATGACCCTCCCATAAATATTGCCATAACTCACTGTAGGGACATCTTCTGCCTTATTATGATACATGTCTGGAAAGGTCAGAAGAAGATATACATGTTTGATGTTTAGAGTTTTTCCTAATTCGAATTTTAGTCAAATCAAATTTGGAAATCAAAACAGTGAACTGCAGGACTGCTGGTGCAAACCAGTCAGTTTAACTGTTTAGTTTGGATAGTTATAACTTTTAATCCAGAATAGTGACATAATCACATATATACATTTTTGGAAAGCTTAGGAAGTCCTCTATCAACTTTATATTACATTCATGATCTGAAGATGGGTATAACTGGGTCTAATTCCCTTTGCCGCAAACATGGTTCTGGCAGTCCAGAACATGAAGTAGTTTGCACATGGTTGTGAATTCGCGCGCGATACCTGTATAACAAACTTTTGGGGGGGGGGGGGGGGTAACTATTTTACTTCTGGATTGTTAACATGATGTTACACAAAGTTTATTTTGTCATTACCTTAATATATGGTTTTGATATACCTGTATAAATTGTGGGAGATAACCACATATACAGGGGAGGTTCTGTCAAAATTTCCAGAAAATATGGGTCAACTTAAAACCAGTGTAGATTATATTTCCTAGCTCACCTGGAGATGTATGGGTACAATATGGAAATAATGTGAAGTGTACTACAACTTTAGTATTCAACTCCACCTTTGATTCTGACAATTCCTGTATGAAACTGTGGAATTTATACAGGAAGGTCAGCTGGAACAGACTGTGATTACAACTCCAGTTTTAAATTTTCTTAAACTATTGTCAGTTGGAAACCTTCTCACTGTCCCCGCATTCTTTTCTATAGATGACGGATGTGAGGATGCTACTACCAGACGTATGGGTATTTTCCACTTGCGCTAATCATCTGGGTTTCCCATGTATGCTGCGGGAAGTGCTCCAACAGTTTGGCTTCATCGAGATGCCATGCTATTGGGGTAGAGAAACGATCGACAGAGGCGTTCGGTCATGCACCATATTGGTAGACATCCCAGATATTCCACGTTGATATGGATGGGCTCCTTTCTCGGTGACCATCGAGGGGGCTCATTTAAAGGACACTTGGGCAATCGATGCAGGCGAAGCACTTATGAAGCTTTGTGAGCTTCATCAAGATGCCATGGCGGGGACTCAATTCGCCCTTATTCCAGTCCGTGGTATGGCTGGATTTGAGTGGCAACGTCGTATGGTTGCTTCCTATACACCGCATGGCCACACAACCTCGATGACACTTGGGACATATGCGGTTGCTTCCAATATGGTGGTTGCTACGCAAGGTACCATTATTTTGGAGAAAGTCAAAGCCTTGCGGGAAGCGACAGAGCGGGGTGATACCCTTGAATATATCAACGAGAATTTACGTTCGCTCCTAGCCCCGGCGAATCACCGGCTAAATAAGTGCGAGCGTCAGCTGCATTCTTCTCGCATTAGGCTACGAAAAGCTCGTGCCGAACAACGGCAGGCTTGCACTGAACTGCAGCAAGCTCGTGGTGAGTTGCAAGCAAGTTAGTTAGAGGTACACCAACAACAGGAGCAGCTGTTAGTAGTCACTGAAGAGCGGGACACCGCCATTGTGATAGCTCAGAATTGGGAGTATGAGGCAGGACAACTACAGGATAATGTAATTGAGGCCAAAGAACAATTGCAACCAGTGGTGTATCCACCGGCCCATAATATTCCACTAATTATAGGTGAACCATTGCCTTCGAATGACGAGGAAGAAGAAGATCCCGACGAACTCGAGTACGTCTAGTAGTACGTATTGGAGTGGGATGTGGCAACACTTCTGCCGACACGGGGCAACATATGGTTTAATAGTTGCTCGTGTTTTTCTTTTGTGACCATGTTTGTATCATATTAAGAGTAGCAGTGGTGATGTCTAAGATGACAAGATCTGTACGACATCTCATGGGGACCAAGTATGGTAGAGATGTATTTCCATAGTGGGAGTCCATCATTTTGTAGTTTACTACTGTAAACTTGGTCATGAGATAATATATCTTGTATAAAGCTTGTACTTTATCAATATATGTTAATGTTGTGTATTATCTATTGTTGTCTACAGCATTACTAATTGTATGGAAGGATGAACTTGAGGCAATGAGACTTATGGTGTTAATCAATGTATTGCAGCATGGTGCGTACACGTACAGCCAAGGAAGTGGGAGGCTCAAGTGAGGGACAGGGGGATGACACTCCACCACCGGGGCAGAACACGCCCCAGATGCAGCCACCTCCACCACCTCCACCTACACTTCCCAGAAGTCTCACGGACGTTCTCACAGCAGTGCTCGGCTCGCGCGACGAGCAAACCGAGTTGTTGTGGACCCTTGTACAATGTCCGTCCCGTCAAGGGGGATGACAAGCTAATGGGCCACGCCAGCCATATCCGAGTTCCTACTCGGATTTCACATTGACACATCCGCCGGTCTTCAGGGAGGCCAATGAACCTTTGGAGGCGGACAACTGGCTCCGCTCCATTGAAGGGAAGTTCGGTTTACTCGAGATAACCGAACAACAGAAGACTCTGTTTGCAGCTCAACAACTGTAGGGGTCTGCTGGTGCGTGGTGGGCAAACTAACCTCACCGCACGCCCCGCAGACTATGTCGTGAGCTGGGCAGAACTCCGGGAGGCATTCCACGCCTACCATATCCCTCCCGGGATTATGAAGAGGTGAAGCAGGGGGGAAGGAGTGCTTACGAGTACTCCAAGACCTTCAACCACTTGGCCCAGTATGCACAGGACCAAGTGAACACGGAAGACAGGAAGTGAGAGTGCTTCTACCGGGGTTTGAACCCCAAGATGAAGGACATGCTGGCCTTGTTCAACCGCGGCAACTTCAACGACATTGTCAACACCGCGATCGTACAAGCACTACAAGGATTCCGACCTGTTGCAACGATTGTACTGCAACGAATACTAAATCGTTGCAGTAAGCTTGCCTTTTTGCCACGATTCACTAATTCGTGGCACTAGGATCTATCGCCACAGAACACAATCGTTGCATTAGGATCTGTTGCCATGATTCACTAGTTCATGG
This sequence comes from Tuctoria greenei, assembly GCA_036927565.1. Classification (NCBI taxonomy): domain Eukaryota; kingdom Viridiplantae; phylum Streptophyta; class Magnoliopsida; order Poales; family Poaceae; genus Tuctoria; species Tuctoria greenei. Next base: position 93,140,823 of record JAYESD010000001.1, read on the forward strand.
TGTCAGGATGCTAATGCAACAGATCACAATCTTTGCATTAGGATCCGTTGCCACGAAATACTGGTTCGTGGCGTTACAGCTTTATTGCCACGGAAAACAGTAGTTGCATTAGGATCTGTTGCCACAAATTACTGGTTCGTGGCGTTACAGCTTTATTGCCATGGAACACAGTCGTTGCATTAGGATCTGTTGCCACGAAATACTGGTTCGTGGAGTTACAGCTTTATTGCCACGGAACACAGTCGTTGCATTAGGATCTGTTGCCACGAATTACTGGTTAGTGGCGTTACAGCTTTATTGCCACAGAACACAGTCGTTGCATTAGGATCTGTTGCCACGAATCAGCAAACAGCTGTATTTGGACCGTAATGCAACGAAATAGAATCGTTGCATTAGGATGTGTTGCCACGATACTCTGGTTCGTGGCGTTACAGTTTTATTGCCATGGAACGCGGTCGCTGCATTAGGATCTGTTGCCACGAATTATTAGTCTGTGGTGTTACAGCTTTATTGCCACGGAACACAGTCGTTGCAATAGGATATGTTGCCACGAAATACTGGTTCGTGGTGTTACAGCTTTATTTCCACGAGACACAGTCGTTGCATTAGGATCTGTTGCCACGAGTCAGCAAACAGTTGAATTTGGACCGTAACGCAATCATTGCATTAGCATGTGTTGCCGGGAAATACTGGTTCGTGGCGTTATAGCTTTATTTCCACGGAACACAATCGTTGCATTAGGATCTGTTGCCACGAATTACTGGTTCGTGGCGTTACAACTTTATTGCCACAGAACATAGTCGTTGCATTAGGATCTGTTGCCATAAAATACTGGTTTGTGGCGTTACAGCTTTATTGCCACGGAACACAGTCGTTGCATTAGGATCTGTTGCCATGAATCAGCAAACAGTTGCATTTGGACCGTAATGCAATGAAACAGAATCGTTGCATTAGGATGTGTTGCCACAAAATACTGGTTCGTGGCGTTACAGCTTTATTGCCACAGAACACAGTCGTTGCATTAGGATCTGTTGCCAGGAATTACTGGTTAGTGGCATTACAACTTTATGCCACGGAACACAGTCATTGCATTAGGATCTGTTGCCATGAATTACTGGTTCGTGGCGTCACAGCTTTATTGCCACGGAACACAGTCGTTGCATTAGGATCTGTTGCCACGAATCAGCAAACTGTTGCATTTGGACCGTAATGCAACGAAACAGAATTGTTGCATTAGGATGTGTTGCCACAAAATACTGGTTCGTGGCGTTACATCTTTATTGCCACGAAACACAGTCGTTGCATTAGGATTTGTTGCGACGAATCAGCAAACAATTTTCGCGTTCTCCTCGGCGCAGTGCTGATCAATGATGTTCATTATTTTTTGCCTCCTGAAGACTCAGTGCTGGACTAACGACACTAATGATCCGTAACATACTCAACGATGTAAAACATCAGGTATTAACGCATCAACAAATATGAGGGGGAGAATACCAATGCGCAGATTTAAAATTACTGCAGGTGATTTCAACACATGCGCTGCGCGCGTCTAAGGCGCCTCGGTGATTGGCGCGCACGTAAGCTCGGTGCGCCCGGTCGCATCAGCCGCCTGTACAAATGGCTACGGCTTGAACGAAGGACGAAACCTTATGCGGCAAACAACAACGTATAATACTACCTCCACCCCAACTCAACTCTATTTCTGTTTTGGTCGAACTAATTACCTTTGACAAATGATTTATATGGAATTTATTAACTTCAATAACATGTAGTACTATATTGTATATTATGGAAATATTTTTCATGGTGAATCTAAAAGTACAATTCTTGTATTGTTAAAACAGATCAAAATTGCGTAAATCTGAAAGATAGATTTGACGAAACCTAAGACTTCCCTTTGAAAAAGTTTTATACTGTATATCCCATATATATGCTACTACTACGTAAATTAGGGGTGGGCAAATAAACCGAGACCGAAAAACCAAAACCGATAAAACTGAGACCGGAACTGAAAAGACCAAAATATCGGGTATCGGATACTTTTCGGGTAGCAAATATAAATAACTGAAAAATAAATGTCGGGTTCGGACGGATGAATTCATTGTGGAGCTACATGTCACGTACTTAATTATACTAAAAATCATCATCTTTGCTGTCATCCCCCCACAATGTAGCTACATGCCCATCATTGGTATATGTATCGTCGTCGTCGTCGTCTTCATTTTCTGATGCAACTCCATCTAACTCAAACCGATCACCTGACGTTGTAATTATAAGAGTGGAAGCATCGCCGCTAGCTCCCTCAATGTCATTCCTAGCCCATGCGGTCGTATCCTCATTATTCATATCATCAGTAAGCAGATCATCATGAAATGTCTCAGCCTCAATCATCTCAGTCACATTATTTTCACTGTCTCTAGGGGGCAGGGCAGAAAGGTTCCGTGGCTTCGTTTTAACAATTTTAGCCCATTTAGGATGCTTCACACTTGGAACATAAAAAACCTTTTCTGCTTGGGTGGCTAGAATGTAAGGCTCATATTGGAATCGAAACAGAGTAGTGTCAACATCTATCATTCCGTATTGATCCTTTTTGTAGCCTCTGCTTTTGTTCCGACTGCTTTCAAAAGGCCGATCAAACCATCCACACTGAAATAACAGAACCTCTTGATTTTTTTTCAAAATCAACAGCAATGATTTTCTTGATTACTCCAAACCAATCATGATCAGTGCCCCGAACAACAATACCACTGTTTTGGGTTCGTAAATACTTTTCCACATCTGCACTTCGAAAGAAGAAGCCATTGATGAATAACCGACTAAAAAACGTGCCCGACGATCAGGTCCTCTAGATAATGCATACAGATAATCGGTTGCTTTGCCTTCTTTGTGTAATGTCGTAATCTGTACACATTAGTATAACAGGGGTTATCGACGACAAACCAATTTCAGAACACATATTTGTTCAATATTTCATCAAAGTGCAAACTTGCATGTACTTACTCGTTTCTGAAACCAATCAACAAACTCATCTCTATGGCGTTTATCAACATCACGAGAATGAATCTTTTTCAGCTCTTTAATATGCTCACTAAAAAGGGTATTCCATATTTCAACCAGAAGGCGTCAGTGTTTATATGGCAGTATGGACATCCTAGCTTCCCTTTTGTGCTCCATCCACATAGCATTGCATATGCTGGAAAATCATTTATTGTCCACAATAAAGAAGCTCGCATGACAAATGTCTCTTTCTTTAAACTGTCATATGTTTCGACACCATCAGGCCATAATTTCAGTAGCTCATCAATCAAAGGTTGCAGATACACATCAATGTTGTTTCCAGGTGACTTTGGCCCAGTAATTATCATTGACATCACCCAATAGGACTGCTTCATGCACAACCAAGGTGGTAGATTATAAGGGATTAGGATCATAGGCCATGTACTATAAGAAACATTCATTACTCCAAAAGGATTAAAACCATCAGATCCTAGCCCAAGTCTTATGTTGCGAGGATCAGATGAGAAATTTGGGTGAATGCTATCAAAATGCTTCCATGCTTTCGAATCGGCGGGATGGCGTAATATTCCATCATCAGTACGACCTTCTTTGTGCCAGCGCATGTTTGATGTCGTTGATTCTCCCATATAAAACCTTTGTACACGGGGAATAAGAGGGAAGTAACTTAGAACCTTGCGTGCTACAAGCTTCTTGGATTTTCCACAAGGTAAAGCCTCTCTTGCATCCCCAGAAGTACTATTTTTCCATCTTAATTCACCACATTTTGGGAAACTATTCAACAGAGAATAGTCCTTCCGGAATAACACACAATCATTGACACATGCATCGATCTTTTGGTAGTCCAGCCCGAGGTCACGAACAACCTTCTGAAGTTTATCAAGTGTATTAGGAATGCAGTGGCCCTTTGGAAGCGCAAATCAGAATAGATCAAGAAACATCTTACAAGCTACATTGCTCATACCAGTTAAACACTTTATCCGGTAGAACCTGACAATGTAGGATAATTGGGTCAGCTACGAACAACCTGGATACAACTCCTTTTTGGCATCAGTTAATAAGTCATAGAATTTCTTTGCATCCCCAGTTGGCTCCTGCTGGTTTATAGCATTTTCTTGATCATCAACATCTGCTGAAGTACCACCATGATCAGTGCCTCTAAGTAGACTGGACAACATATTTTGCATAGCACCATCATCAGAAATTATCTCCTCATTATTTGCTGATTCCTCAGCAATATTTTCCTGAACTCGTATTTCTCCATGGTGTATCCAACAAGTATAATCCAATAACATCCCATTTCTGAGCAGGTGTAAATGAACTCTCTTGTGTGTCTTGTGGCAAATATTACGACATCTCGTGCAAGGACAAGGCATAGTTCCTCCTTCACGAGTGCCCTGAAATGCAAAGTTTAAAAATGACTTCATTCCATCCTGCCACTCCCTCGTATGCCTTTCTTTTCCCATCCATGTCTTATCTTCTAACATCGCTTCCTACAATTCAATCAGCCATCAGCCTATCCGTAAGAGAATAGATGTACAAGAACACATTTTGTGAGTAATTGTACTAGATGTTGTTACTCCACGCGCTGCGGCCGGCGTATTCTCCTACAAGCGTGGCGGCCGGCGGATGCTCCTCCAAGCGTGTCGGCCGGCGGTTGGTCCTCCAAGCTTGGCGGCCGGCGGATGCTCCTACAAGAGTGGCAGTCGGCGGATGCTCCTACAAGCGTGGCGGTCGGCGGATGCTCCTCCAAGCGTAGCGGCCAGCAGATGCTCCTCCAAGCGTGGCGGCCAGCGGATGCTCCTCCAAGCGTGGCGGCCGGCGAATGCTCCTCCAAGCATGGCGGCCCGCGGATGCTCCTACAAGCGTGGCTGTCGGCGGATGCTCCTACAATCGTGGCGGCCGACGGATGCTCCTAAAAGCGCGTTGCGGAGAGGGGGCCGACATTGCGGGTCGAAGGGTACCGTAATAAATATTATTTTAGTTACTTATTTTCCTTCTTCATTCGGCGTGACAAAAATTTCCCGCTACGGGCAGGTAGGCAGGCAGGACGAAAAAGCTGGGCCGCTTGTTATTTGTGGGCTGAAACTGCGCTGATTCACTTTATATTCAAGCTGGGCCTTCGTGCATTCATGACGCTTGCACAGAGCCGAAGGCCTCGAAAGGTCCGGTCCTATCACCAGATTTTCGTGAGATCCTCAAGGGACGTTGCTTCCGATGTTTGGCCTCTTCATCCTCGCCTTCTTAACCCCCCCCCTATTGCTTCTAGGCTCAAGTTCCTGACTGATTCCCATCCATGCTCCCGTGTGTTGCATGAGAAGTCATTTGCCTCTGTTGTCGCAGCGCCATGCCTCGCAACCATGTTAGACGCGAGCAGGTACCTGCAGGCTCACCGTCCTTGCGCCCTCGTGAGGGTCAATGCATGGTGGTCAACAACCGCCTCATGACGATGGAGTTTATTCGTTTGCACCGCCAAGCAGCTGTTCTGGGACCCAGAGGAGGTCGCAGCGAGGCGACGCCCATGGAGATCACCCTGGCCATCCATCACCAACTTGAAATCCCGCATTGGGCTTTCACCATGTCCATGTATGGGGATGGTTAGTTCCTAGTGCAGTTCACCCGTGATGACTATCGGGAGCTCGCCATCGAGATGGCAATCATCTCCATGCCGGATGATAACCACTACTTCCGGCCATGGATCTTTGGCATCGGTGTGCCGATCGTCGGGTGGTTCTTCCACGTGTAGGTTGTCATTGAAAACCTCCCTCTGCATGTCTGGTCTGCGGAGGGCATCAGACAGGTTTCTGGTGACATCTTCGTCTTTGATCACTTCAATGCTTCCACTTACCACCAGGAGTGTGCTGACCTGTGCATGGTCGTTGGGTGGATGAAAGACCCAAGCCTCTTGCCTCGAGCCAAAATGGCCACCTTCTTTGCAGGAAGTGATGGCCGGACTAGGAGTGGCGGCGGGCCGCCAGCGGAACCTTTCAACCATGCCGCAGTGGTGCGGCCAGGCGGCCTCACGACGGAGCTCATAATCCACCATGATCACTACCTCGACTATACGCCGCCGGTCCACCCCAACTCCCCGGCCTCCTCGTCATCAGGCGACTCTTCTGACGGACACTCCTTGGTGTCCTCCAACTCTTCGGGGGACACCTTCCCGCGGCCGAAGAGATTCTACTGGCGGCGTGGGGAAGTGGATGAGGCGGATAAGAAGCTCTTTTAGTATGGCTACCAAAGTGTCCTAGCTCATGTGTTACGTTTCCTATGGAAACTAAAAATCCTTTACAAATCCTATCCTTCAAAGGGAGCCTATGTTTGAGAGGATTACGACTGGATTAATTTCCGTTAAAAGATTTCCTGTTTAACATTTCAGTTGTCCTTCCTTTTTTCAAACATTTTATTCCTGGTATTGTCTTCACTTTTTTCTTTCCATTCCTAGCTACCGGCCTGTTGCATTTTCCTATTACTACTCAAACATGTTTAGATTCTGCAAATTGTGTCCAAATTATATGATTCTTTCTTCTACATTTGTATAAAATTAACATCTACCGCCTGAACAAAAAATTTTAAAACTTTGTTTGTATACAATTTTGTATACATTTTCAAATTAATTTCTACTCACATATTATTCACATTTGTGTATCTCGTAAAAAAAAAGATCCTTCACTCAAATTTGTTTGTATGAACATATTTGTATCATTTATACATGTATGAATTTTGTTAATTTTTTTAAAAGCATTCCAACATGTCAAACTTCAAATTATCCATCATTCTAACTAAATTCTCATATACATATGAGGCATTCATCAAATTATGAACACACATTGATTCAAAAAAATTTAAAAAAATCTGAAATAATTCATAGAGGTTGGTATGATGAGTAAAAATGTCCACTGAAAAAATAAATGAAAAAGGCATCATATTCATCAAGATATAAAAATGAAAAATATCATTTGTTGTATGTTTTTTATGTTCTGACTGATTTCAAAAGATTTATGAAGTGAAATTTAATGGTAACCTTTACTTATCAATAATATTACAAGAAAGTGGAATTTTGCCTTTTTAAAGGACCCACATTTAATCAAGAATATCTCCACAGGCGGTTGGTACTTAATAACCTTCTGAGATGTTTATCTCAGTTGGGTATTACTTACCAACCGCCTGAGATAATCTTCTTCTCAGACGAGTTTGAATTACCAAACGCCTAAGATAATTACCTTATGATACCCGAGTCTGAGGAACACGATGAACACACTACACATTAATTCATTCATACAGTTGAAGAACACACAAGATACTCATTCATTAACAATATTCAATCACGCATCTCACAAAAGAACACAAGATACACAAGTAATATTCAGTCACATAGATGAACAAAGATAGATTTCATTCATTAACAATATTTACAAAACAGAAGCAACTAAAAATAACAAAGAAAAACTAATTAAATCCTACTCCTACTCCTACGCCTACTCCTCTTCCTCCTCCTCGTCCTCCGGCGCCGGTGCAATAGGGGCCGGTTGCACCGGCTGCACCCGCTGCACCGGCGGTGCAACCCCGAGGTACGCCCTCATCGCTGAAAAAGATTGTCTCTTCTCGCCTGCAGCTACCTCGCCTCGCCTCACCTCACCATCCAAATCCAAGTGCCACACTTTGCAATTCTTGATACTAGAAAAAGGCTGGAGGATTTGCTTTTTGTCCCTTGCTTGATCAGTTATAGGTCCGGAGCTAGGCGCCGCCTAGTAAACCTCAAGAATGTGGTCGCCACTCTGAACGAAGCTAGCCTATTTAGAATAAGAAGATAAAATTGTCATTGCTGGTGAGCAACTTTAACATGCTTGTCACCCTCGCAATGTATAGGAACCTTTTGGTCAGTCGCCTTAAACCCTAGAATGTCTTATCAAATCCTAGAATGCTTCCATCTTTTTCTTCATGCAACACTTCATGTAGAGTTAATATGCCATTTATTAGATTTTTTGTCTTATTAGTTCTAGCATGGAAAGCCCTAAGAATACTGGTCCTGGTAGTAACAATAAAGAAGACAATATGGAGTTTATTGACTCCAAAAGTTCAGGCTCCTATCACAGTCCATCGGATCCTTTTCCGAATATAAAAATTAAAAAGACTTTAGTGGATCTAGACCCGGAATATGATCCTGCCGACGAGGTATGGATCACGAATCTTAACTTCAGCAGTTCAAGTCAATGTTGGTTGTCAAGTATACGAAGTCTTATAATTTTATTCTACCTAGATTAACCGCGAAGACAATAAGGTGACATCGGCTCCTAAAACCGCAGAAGGTTCTCCAATGGATGAATCCTCAACTTCACTCAAGCGGAAACAAGGGCAACGAGGTCCCAATAAGGGTCCATTGGACCACATCATGTACATAACAAGGGTAGGTCCAGGTGGGCTTCCCCAAGAACCACTGGATTCAGTTACCAAGTACCGTAATGCATGCGGTTTTCTTGTTAGGGAGGTTGTGCCGATCACAACCGAGAATTGGAGGAAATTACCCGAGCAGACCAAGAATGAGTTGTGGGAAAGGATAAAGAAACAATTCAAGTTCCCGAAAGGAACAAAAGAAGCTGTAAAGAAAGCAACATTGGTCTCTTGTGGCAAGAAGTTTCAATGCTGGAAGAGTGAAATGAATGCTTATGTTAAGGCCGATAAGGTCCCTAGCCTGAGGAAGATGGGAAAAATCACACAAGCTCAGTGGAAAGAGTTTGTCCGTCAAAAGAGCACACCTGATGCTAAAGCTCTAAGTGCAACTAGGTCAGAGCTTGCAAAAAAGAACAAATACCATCATCGGTTGGGATCTGCCGGATATGCCCCCAAAGTCCAGAAATGGACTAAGATATTAGACAAAATTACCAGTAAGGGCAATCATCACCCATTAGAAGGGTGCGATGAGCGAACTCAACGCTGGGTCTTTGCTCGGTCAGGTTTGACCAGCGAGGGAAAACTTGAAAAGCCTGACTCTCTGAATGAAGTAGAGGATAAAATGAAAGAAGTAATTGAAAAGCAACAGAAGGGTCTCTTCAAGCCGAAGAGGGAGAATGACCAACTTACCGCTATCTTAGGAAACCCTAAACACAGCGGACGGGTTCGAGCGGTCTCTTCTCAAATGTCTTGGCTAGATGGTTTCCCTAAAGATAAAGACACATATAGAAGACGTGAGAAGTTTAACAAAACACTTGATGAAACGATTGCTCAAAAGGTCAAAGAAAATATTCAAGAAATAATGGAACAACTTAGACAATCGAGACAATTAGTGGCATCGAGTACAGTGATGGTTCCAGTGCAAATGGAGCAATTAGTATCTCCAACTGCCTACCCTAGCAGCGTTGGTTCCGTGCCAGGCTCAGGGTCAACCCATAAGTTCCCTGTTGATGATATTGCTAACGACAAATCTTGTCGTCTTCTTGTCCCGATAGGCAGAGCAGGGAACAAAACCAAACAGGTTGCCACTGCTATGGCAAAGCCTGATCGTGACTTCAACGGGAATCCATTTCCGTTGTATTATGCTGTGGTGCAAGTTCTTCAGATCATTGATAATGATTATGAAGATTATGAAATAGACCACGTCACAGCTGAGGGGATCGCGACTCTGGGGCAGGCTGTCAACCAATTAATCCTTTGGCACCGACGCGATATCGTGTTGGACGATGAGCCAATTTCTAGCCCCGTTGCATCTCCAAATACTGCAACCCCATCTTCTAAGGCGAAAGTGCATGAAGATCCACTCCCAGTCCAGGAAGGTACACTCCCCCTATGTCTCAGCAAGGATGATATACAAGAGCAACAAGTTGGACAACAGCTTCAAGCAGTACCAGAGCAAGTTGTTGCTAGTAAAGAGCAACCAGTTGAGCAACAACTTGAAGTAGTACTAGAGCCAACTGCTGGGAGTAAAGAGCAATCAGTTGAACAACAGGTTCAACAACAAGCCAGTGTCCAACTTTCGACGACTACTCCTCGATCATCAGTGCCTCTCAAAGTTACCTCATACGAAAATAAGAAACCTTCATCAGAAGTGTCAAAATATTTGGAAACTATGAAGGAAAATATTATAAAATTGAGTGCATCTCGTTCTTCTCATGAGCCATCATTAGGAGATATCGAGGAGTGGGAAGAAGACGGTGTCATGTATAATTGGCGGACGACTTTAGTTAAACCAGGAGTTCCAATATACAAGCTTGAGGATGTTCCTCCTGAATTTAAGAATGGGAAGCCGTTCATGACATCCATACAACTTAGCAAACAACCCGTCCAGCTCAAAAGAATGCATGAGTGGTACATCCTTGCCAGCACAAAATATGGTCTTAATTGTGTCAAATTTCGTATTCCAAAAGAAGCATTCTGGAGCACTGGAGTGGATAGACGAGTCATTTTATTTGAAGAGTTGCATGCCCTTTTCCATCGGGGCATGCTCGAAATCAACCTGCTGCTCGTCTGGTGCTTGTAAGTGCTCTAATATTTTGTATTTGCTTTTCTTACTACACGCATACGCATTTCATGAGATTATAACAATTCTGGACTTCTTCAATAGGATGCAATACATGGATAATGAAAAGTTGGAGCGCAAGACAGGTATCCTTGACCCTACTAGGATTGCAAAGGAGCTATTCGACGTCCAGGTGGATCAAGACTCAGCACAGTTCAAACACATGAAAAGAAAAGATTTTGAAAAAGCAATCGCAAAACTTAAGAAGGATAAAAGGACAGAAGTTGCAGCTTACATAGGACATGCGATGTTTAACTTTGTCAGAGACGGCAAGGACCTCGTAAAGGCTCTGTACCACTTCAAGTAAGTTCGACACATGACATTGAAATAGCAATTATTGGTAATTGTTAACACGTGTGTTTGTATGTTTGCAGTAATCACTACATAATGATCTTCATCAAGCCAACGCAGGGAATGGCAACAGTCTTTGACTCGGCCGATTTCTCACCAGATCGTTACAAAGATTTCCTTTCCATTTTGAAATCGTACGTTTATTCAATAATTTTAATTTACGCACATTTAGAATGTGTTGACAAGTTTTATATGACATTTCTTGTATTACAGTGCTTGGTGGTTTTACGCGGAACGACTTGGCAATGAGAGACCTTCCAATACGAATGCATTGGACATTAAAACGTATTATGCTTGTCCGAAGCAGCCTGCTGAGAGTGTCTTATGCGGGTATTATGTATGCGAGCATCTTCGGACTGCCGGCGTATATACAGTGAATCATGAGGATGTAAGTTATCCTTAGTGTCGATACCTTATTTTCTTACTTTTGTGTTTCATTTTCATTGTAACTAGCATAGTTTAATACTTATATTCTCTGTTGTTCAATATTACAACAAACATTATTTTAATATTTTGATTCCAACTTCAAAATTCAATTGCTCATAGTACAACTGCTCCAAAAATACCAAATAAATTTCTGTATACTCTCACTTTGATCTATACTTTGAGATTGTTCAAACCAATACATTCTAAACCTTGTTATGTGTTATATTGCAGCACATAAAGAATCTGAACGAAGAATGGATGGTTTGTAGAAGTATTCCTAGTGGAGGAGCCGACAGGATTGCTGCTGAACTCTATCAATTCATTCGTGACGAAGTTTTGCACAAAACAGGGGAGTTCTTTGATGACGATGGTGCAGCAGCTGATGTGCCAGAACTTTGCGACTATGCCAATGGAAACAGTTTTTAGTGAAAACTTGTAAACTTTGAGATGAATTGTATTTGTAACTTGTACATATGTATATTGTTTTAGTGAAATTGACTTCTGTGATGATAATATTGTTGACTTTTGTTCTGTGATGATATTATTGATTTTTGTTCTGTGATTATATTGAATTGACCAGGAAATTCGAAATAACAGCAGTAGTACTACATAGGTTATACCTTATTATAGGTGGTTATTAACCAACAGCTAGGCATGTCTACGAAAAACAATTATCAAAGACGGCTAGATACAAGTAAAGAACCATCTGTGATAATCTAATTATCTCAGGCGGTTACTGTTATGGTAGAAACCGGCTACGGTAAAAGGTCTTCACATAGGAACAATGACATTGAGTTCATTAACATAAAACAATACTACTACAAAACAAGAAAAACAACATCATGAAACAAGAAAACCGACATCACAGACCCTTTCTTCCTCGCGCCGAGGGCGCGCACGCGGCGCCGCCGTGGCGGGGCTCGCCGGTCCCGGAGATCTCGCTGCTGGCCTTTCCAGTGTGCCAAGTAACTGACGCGCCGCACGAGGTCTGCAGAGAAGTTAAAAAGCCATGGTGCAGGGACGCGTGCGCGACGTTCCACATGGATACTGAAATCCCCTGCAGTACTGCAGGTGCATTAGAAGTCATGACATGTGGGTCCCACAGAGCATATGGCCCACATGTCAGTGACCTCTAATGCACCTGCAGTACTACAGGGGATTTGGTTCCACAAGAGAGACGGAAGGATATTTGAAGATCGTCTTCCACAGTGGTTTAATTGCGCCGCACTAGGTCTGCAAAGAGTTCAATGCGCGGGAAATGAACTGCTCCCTCGTCTACTCCGCACAGACCATATACGCGCGTCATCGGTTATGTACAAGCACAGAACTTTTACACTCCTTTCTTCTTCTTCCATCGTTCCACCTCCTAGCCCGGTGCTGACGAACCACCACAGCCATGGCCAACCTTCCGCCTCCTAGCCCGCCGAGGCAGCCACCCTGCAAGCGGATATGCTACAGCTCCCCCGAGAGGGTGAACGACGACCAGCGCCTCATTATGGCGCGAGAGGCATACAACAGTACGTCTCGGGCCTTGTACACCTTGGGTATTGGTACCCTTCCCGAGTTTTCGAGAATTGATACCACCGGTCGCTACCTCTATGCCCTCACGGGTGTGGCCGATCGCCTGGACATCATGTCCGGGACGATGGCCCAGGAGCTCAGTGCTGAGGGCCGTAGTGCCCTGGTGGCGGTGACGGAGAGGAACTTCCATCGCGGCAGGGTTCCACCACCGGTGCAGCCGGAGCCACCGGTGCAGCCGGAGCAATCGGCTCAGCCGGAGCAGCCAGCCCACTCTCCTGCTGCATCGTCGCCGGAGGAGGAGGAGGTGGAGGAGGAGGAGGAGGAGGAGGAGGAGGAGGAGGACGATGACGACAACGATGATGATGACGTCGATGATGACGATGATGACGATGACGACAACGATGATGACGACAGCAACGACGACGGCGGCCACCACCACCACGACGACGACGATGACGACGACGATGATGAGGAGGACCGCTTGTCGTGGTTTGAGAAGTTGGAGGAGAGGGCGGAGTAGGCGGGGCCGGAATAGTAGTTTTAGGAGTTCTTGTACATATTTCTTTTGTAGTTTTAGGAGTTCTTGTACATGTTTAGCTTCAATTCTGTTCTTGTACATATTTCTTGTGTTTTGTAATATATATGTGTTCATTCATGTCAATGAATACTGGTGTGTTAGAATTTCTGGATTTCAATCAAGTGAATGTGCTCTAAGTTTAGTGATGTGTTAATCTGTCACAAGTGAACCGAGCACATTGGACAAAAACAAAAGATCTTAGGGTTTGAAGCTCGTCTCGATTTGTAATTGCAAAGCTAAAGGAGACAAACAATGACTTTAAGCACGTCTCGCATCACTTTGTGATCGATGGACATCCGATCTGTCGCCCATCGTTGTCTCCTATTTGGGTTTATTACGTAGTGTAATTGGTTGACTATGTTTGCGGTACGTGCATGTTAGACATAGCTAGAATAAAAACACCTCGGTCATTTTTAACAACACTAACATGCATGCATATATATATATATACCTCAAACCTCGGTAATGCGTGCAGGACTAGGCCCATGTTCACTGTAAGGCGTCCCCTGGCAGAGACGCGTGGTCACAAAGTTGGCTTAAGCGTGTTCGGACGGATTTTTTTATATAACGAAAAAATTGTTTTTCCCCGCGTGTAAATTTACTCCTAATGGGACGCGTCGAGCCGTTGGGACCGAGAGGATGCAAACCGCGGTTTTTAGGAAACCGGGGCCACCGACCAGTTCATAATTAAGCGCGGTTTCCTCTAGCGTCCGATCATATCAACACGCCCGCTTAGACGACGACCCGCTATAAAGGCTCACCGTCCTCTTGCTTCTCCGCCGCACCACTCCTTAGATCCTAGCCTCTAAACTTCTCCCCCGCCATCGTCGACCACCTCTCGCTCTTTCTCTGCACCTCCGTCGCCACACAAATGGGTAGCCCCGCGCCGAAGCGCTCTAGGCCATCGACGTCCTCCGAACCTCCTTCTCCGTTTCCATCACCGCCGGCAATGCTAGTGGAACTGATGGCGGCGCCCGCATCTCCGCCCGCGGCACCTGCACTTCCTCATCCCGGTTGGGTTGAGCAGACTCTCGGACTCCTCACCGACTGCATCGACGAAGTCGATCGGCGCCTTAAGGTGGCCACCGACGCCAAGTCCGCCGCCGCTCATAGCGCACTAGTGCTCAATGCAGTGGCGCGGAAGATCTTTTCCGACACAGATCGCTCGTGTCGCCGTCTGGGTCTTGGGACCCTTCCCCTCCACACGAGCATGGACACCGCAGGCCACTACTGCTACGAGTTGGTTACTGTGGCCGGTCATCTCGACGCCCTCCACGAGACGATCGCGGAGGTTGCTGGGGTCGAGGGCCTCCTGAAGATTAAGCGCCGCATCGCTGGGAAGCTTCGGACTGTGACGGAGGTTGAGGAGTATGAGGCGGCTTGGGCAGTGGCGGCAGCGGAGGAGGCGGAGCAGGAGGCGTCTCTTGAGGCGGAGGTGGACGCAGCTATGGAGGCGGCGGCAGCGGTGGAGGAGGAGCAGGAGGAGGTGGCAGCAGCGGCGGCAGCGGCGGAGGAGGAGGAGGAGGCGGCGTCACCGGTGGCGGAGGCGGAGGAGGCAGCAGCGGCGGAGGAGGAGGACGTGGTTTTCTCCCAGTAGAGTAGTATTAGGAGTAGTTTATCTATTTCGTGATCCCTGAGTAGAGTTGTATTAGGTGTAGTTTATCTTGTTCTTGCTGTCTACTACGTGTTTTCCTATTACTTGTTTGTTAATGAAATATGTCTTTATGTTCATGAACAATGTGTTCTATATATGCAGTATTGAAAAACTTCTTTTATCGAAAACATCTCCTATATGTTTGTAACTTGGGACCGTCTATATTTCTTGTGGCTGAATGAATGAAATCCGGTAAACATTATCCTTACAAGTAATAGAACTAACAACAGACATGATGCATAATTAACTTGATTAGGAAATTACGTCATCTAAATTGCTAACTAGTCCATCGCCTGATGCAACAGGTGCATGAAAAGTACTTTATCCGTTGTAACTAATATCTGATGACATTGTTGATATATATATCGTATGTACCCGTGATAGTCGTATCACAGGCGGCTTTGGATCGACGGCCTGAAGATTAGACATCACAGGGGAAAATGTTTTTTTTTGTAGTAGTAGTATATACTCTGTATATGTTATCATTTCATTGCGACGAATGTTATATATAAAATGCTGATTGTGTACCTTTTACTAGACCATGGATTTGCCGTCCTCCTTTCATGGACTTGGGTGTTCTCTGTATTTGCATGTCGTTTGCATTAGCACAATGATACATTTGGCGATTCATATTTTTGTTCGTATTTTTTTTGGAATGTCCCACTACCACATGACTGCTTTTACATCTCCATGAAAACAAAGATGAACGACAGGTAGCGGCCCTCAAAAAAATTTTCGTTCTTCTTGGCGTGCACAATTGAGATTTTCACAATTGAAACTTCACTCTGTGCGCCCAAAATTCCAGTCCCGCCCATTTGTAGCTAGCCACGACGAATATAAATGTGTGTCTCCCTCTAATCCCGCAGTGGCTTCCGTTCCCGGCACACATGTTCTCCTCTTAGTGCTGTGTTCCAAACTTCCATTCCTAAGAAATTCCCATGTGAGTGGTGGTGGTGACTGTGGGTACAACGTCGAGCGACCAAGTTTGATGGGCTCTACCGAACCTCTTCGTCGCTGACCCCGCCCTGTGACATCTCGGACTCCAGTTTTGTGCTACGTAAGTTCTACACGATCCATGCCATCTTTTTATAGAGCTACTCCGTCCTTATTGCTTTAGTTTTCGTCCCAACAGCTGCAGCCAGTTCATTCCTAGTTGTCGTCCCAACTCCTTCTCCTTATATGCTCTTATGTTTCATGAATGTCTAGTATAAAGTCTAATTAATGGTGCAATCATGCAATCAACTATCCTCAATCGTTAGATCTGCATCCTACAGTCGATTCATCTTTTTATTTTACCCTAGCATCTGATTGCATTCTACTTTTTTCCATATATAAAATACACTACACCTCTGCCACGAAATAAATGTCGCTCCGACAGTTTATGGTAGTGTATTTCTAGTACATTTCCATGTCAGGAAAAATAACTATTAAAACTGCATGTACTATGTAATTTCATGATTTAGAAGTAAATGACGCCAGGGTTATCTTATCAACCACTCCCAATGTTGTACTCTCATTCCTGTGTTCCAAACTTGTATTCCTAAGATTTTCAGTTCCCACGGTTTATACACATTTTTCTTGTTTTTCTTTCTCGGATTGTACGATTTTTTTCCTACTCCTTCATTTCTAATTCCTCCGTTCAAAACAAACATTTTCAGTTCATAGCAACCACACCGCCCGATCTAAAATACACATCCTCATGTAATCTGACGTTATCACTATTACTTACTATATATACTCTTTACTTTAGGAACAAGACACCAAACCGTCATGTCGTCTACAAGTAATCGTGATGGGCAACAAGCACCTGGTATAACTATAAATGTGTTTACTATCAAAATACACATATTTATAACACGTTAATTCCTTTGCATCGTATGCAGAGAATATTGCAGCACCTGATGCTCAGGAACCTCGAGATTTGTCATCCCATGCTGGTACTACGAGTATAAATATGTACAGGGCTCTACTAAATATTTTAGCATTGTGATTGTAGTTTCCTAGTCCCAGTTAACAGTTAATCAGTATATGTGATGGCGTGATTTATTGATGCCTACACATGCACGATGGGCTCTCTCGCCGCCGGCCACTCTGGCACCGGCGACCACACCCTGCTGCTGCTCACTTCAGTGTCCTCCCCGACGCGTCTCCCTCCACCATCGCCACCTCCCATCCTTCGCATGTCATGATGACCCCGCCGCCCGCAAACCCCTGTCGCCGCGGGTCACTCCGACACCGGCCAGCGCCCACGCCCTGCTGGTGAGTATATGTGATGGCATGATTTATTGATGCCTACACGTGCACGTTGGGCTCTTTCACCGCCACCACTCCAGCACCGGCGACCACGCCCTGCTGCTGCTCACTACATTGTCCTCAGAAACGCGTCTCCCTCGACCATCGCCATGTCCCATCCTTCGCGTGTCATGATGACCCCGCCGCCCGCAAACCCATGTCGCCGTCGGTCACTCCGGCACCGGCCGGCGCCCACGCCCTGCTGGTGGTCACTTCACTGTCCTCCCTGACGCCTCTCCCTCCATCTCCACGTCCCATCGTTCGCGTGCCATGATGACCCCGCCGCCCGCAAACCCCTGGCCATTACGGCGTACCTACATGCTATGCCCCATATGACATGGCATACCCTGGAAAAAATAGTCCAATATCATTAACCCCTGTCCACTAAGAAATGTTAGCATCATATAGTTTAGAGATGCATGTACATGAGGGTTCATTGCTGCTTATATGATCTCAATTCCATTTTTTACACTGCCAATTGCGTTGCTGATGTCTGGTAATTAACGCAAGATTATATTCATGTATTCGTTCTAGTAGCACATTAGGGCGAGATGCTAACATGCAGAGCAAAATATCAGTATGCAATCCACCTGAATTTAATTCCTAGATCCGCCACACTGTCCTCCTAGCCACGAGACTTGCTCCGGGGTGATATCAATGGACGTAGATCACCTGACTTATACATTTTTACTGCACGCGATGCAGTAAAGATCCAACGGAATCACACCGTTGGATCTTTACTGCATCGCTTGCAGTAAAAATGTAAGTCACGTGAGATCACCAGTGTTATCTGGACGTCGATCCTCTGACTTAAATGTGGTCACTGCACTGCCAGACCGAACCCTAGCTTTGTTAAACGTTGCAAGCTGCCCGCCTCATCTGTCTTGCATCCTCTACCTACTAATACCGCTGACGTCCATGACTCGCCCTACCACCAATTCGCCTCGAGACGCGCTCCTGCTGATGTCGGTCAGACCGGACCGACAGTACTGCAGAGGATGAGCACCCAGCGAACCCTCTCTTTCTCTAGCATCGCCAGCTACTATCTTGCCTGCTTCGCAGCTGGACTGAAAATCCACTACAGTACTACGGGTGCTGTAGCGCCACTGACTATTGCCTTATGCCTGATTGTAGGGTATGAACAGAAACAAAGAAGTCAACAAGTCGATGCATCGCCCAATATGGAGTAATATGTTGTTGTGACGCGGTGTTCCCATGCTCGTATTTACCGCACTCGTCCTGGAGATGGTAAAACATCAGACTTCTTCTTCTTTCACACTATTTGTACATGATACTAGGCCTGGTCAGTTGCTAATTTGCTTTAAACGTTTACCGTATAAATGACACTAACAGAAGGAAAGAAGTTTGGAAGAGGGGTTGCTAATGGACTTAAGGTTGCTAAATTGCGCTATCTAGCATCTGCAATAGAACGAATGATAAGAATCGGAAGCTACAAATTCAGTGGTCCGATAGGTTGGGTGCTGCGGTTGGTCCTAATCAGCGGCTCTTTGTCGATGATGTAGTTATTACAACAAAAAAATGCACCCCTCGCTGGTGTAAGGAAGTGGGCAGAGGTTGGCGATACTTCGAAGAGCGATATAGTGAGAGACATTCTGGTTAGTGTTGTGACACCCCACATAAGTATTTTTTTTCTAGCGACCTCCATCTTGTACATTTATAATAGTGTGATATACAATGTACATAATGCCTGGGACTTGGAGGACACAGATGATACCAGAAGAAAAATATTGAAGATTGCTGGTGAGCGCTACAAGGGGTGCCAATCAACATTGCATGCCACCTATAAGAAGTATTCGACCGATGATGAACATATACAAAACAAGCCTGTTGACATAGCAGATTCCGATTGGTTGTCGCTTAAGGACTATTTTGGGTCCGAGCGATTCAAGGTCAGCTAGCTTTCTAATACCTTCATATCCTATAAAACTATTTGATAACACCCATTCGTGAAATTAATTCTTAAAATTGCAGTCAATAAGCAGAACCAATTCACGAAATCGAAGTACTCAAAAGACAAAACACTTGCTTGGCTCGAAATCCTAAGCCCAACTTAGTTACGAGAAGGTATGAAAACTAAATCATGCTTTTACTTTGCACTGCAATCATTCAATCAAATTTTACTTGTATTTGATGTAGCGAGACCCAGAGACCGGAAAAGAACCCGATGACATAGAACTGTGGGAGGCAAGCCATGTGAAGAACGGTCAATGGGCAAACAAGCAGGCAGAAGTTGTACATGTGAGAAACACTTCAAACAGTCCCCATTTAAATAAATATTTGCAATGTACATGTGACTTTTCTTTTTGTATATAGACCTAGGCACGTGCCCAAATCAACGTCAAGGAAGCTGAGCTGGGAGTCCCAATCCCAGATGAGGAAAGAAACAACATCTTCCAGCTTACTTATATATCTGCAACCGGTTCTGGAGGATCAGAGTGATGAGATCATGCACATTATTATTGCACCTATAAGCATGACACAATGTTTATTTGTTTGGGATCCTAGCTCAAGTGAATGTGCACTCTTATTTGATGGACAAGATCAATATGGCGCACTATGTCGTCCACCACCTTGGCCTCCTCCATTCTTGCATACAAGAAGATTTGATGGTGTTGAACATTTCGACCAACACATGAGAGGAGATGAACTTGAGTCGACGATGACTCCAATTAAAGAAGGGGAGAATGATGAGGACATCACTTCTATGGATACAAACAACACTCCATTGAACATACAATATGCAATCAATAGAGTTCATACACAACAAATAATTTCAGATGTGAACTCGTTCTTATATATTTCCTTATATGTTTTTGAGCATAGATTGCTACTTAATGATTTTTTTGTGATTAGGATCCATGGAGAGGTTCAAGGAGTACTTGGAGGGAGTATTAGGGACGTGGAAGACCAAAGAATTCGTTCAAAGAAGATGGAAACCGAACCAAACTCCGAATCGTATCCAACTCGGTGTCCAGGAGCAGTACGAACTAAAATGGACGCCCAGGATGCATACGAACTCTGTTTTGGACGTTCCACATATGCACGGAAAGGGGAGAGGATAAACTTTCTAATGGCGCTGGTACCATATCAAAATTCCTTCGTAGTCGACGGGAATCGTTGAAACAAAATCGAGTTCAGAATCTGTCAGGGTGCTGCGCCATCGTATTGGGCCATTGGGCCTTGTATCAAGTCTAAGTCCATTATTTTCGTGTGTTAGGGTTAGGTCACGACCCCAACACCCCCTTGGACGTCCTCCCACCTATATATACTCCATAGTATCCACCATGAACAATTGGGTTTTGCATAGATTAATAATATCGCTGTTCTACAGTTTGTGAAACCCCAACTTCGCGATTTCAGATCGTGTCTTCTACGTTCTTGCTTGTGTTCTCGGTTGCACTTGCAGGGATTAGCTTTCTTGGCGAGGTCAATCATGTGAAGCACGGTTGATAACCAACGGAGCGGTGGTGTAGTGATTGCAGGGCTGTTCATGTTCTACTCGAGAGCCCCAGATCATCAACGTCGAGATCTCCACATCAATTGACTTGTCCATTATCTATCGGAAGATCTGGATCAATTTTCCTATCAATTGGTATCAGATTTCCAGGTTGCCCGTTAGGTAATTCATCTATCCATTACATTAGTTTTGTTTTTCATACCTAGAGTCCACAAAAAAAGCCACAAAAAAACTTGCAGTTTAGTAGATCTGTTCATTACTTTGTCCAAACCACATTGAGCCTTTACAACTTTGTTATTCAGTTTGTTTTGGTTGAGTTTGTGTCCATTTTTGAGTCATATTGCTGGTTTAGAAAGTGTTTTTAGTCTTAGTTTGAGTTTTGCATTGTGTGATTCATCCTTTTGAATCACGTCATCACGTCCAGATTAGATTCACCTCTGTCCAGTTTGGTATTTTCATCATATCTCGCACATACGAACTCTGATTTTGGTATTCTTGTACTTTCTGGAAAGATTAAGAAGTTCTATATAACTTTCATATTTATCATTTGCCAAGAAAATATAGTTATCGATGTCTAAATTGCATTGGATCCAAATCTGTTATTGACCTAAAAATTCTGAACAGTCTGTATTTCGGGGGCAATATCTCCTACTGTTCCTTTCCAAATAGGTCTTACATATATTGAAATTAAAGAGGAGAGATATATATACAATCTTGCTGTTCTAAGTTTTCCAATTTAGAGCCTATAAGTGTGTCTATTTGTCCTTGGAAGATTGAGCAGAAAATCTGCAACAGACACATGAGATATCTTGGATTGATTTTCATTGTGTTCTTCCCTTGCAGCACATTCTGAAAAAAAAGGAAGAAAAAAGAAAAAGGCAAGTGCAAAACAAGAAAGAAAAGCCGCACAAAAAAAGAGGAAAAAAACAACAAAAAAACAGAAGTACTTGCATTCTTTGTGTCATCTAGTTTTGTCTCATGTCTTGCTAGCTTGAACTACTAGGAACACATTTAGGCCAGCAACTTTGACAAATACTTTGGACACTTATTCAACTTTACTATCTGATTTCATTGTTGCTAATCCTTGCTACATAGAAAGTGCCATCCAAGATACACCTTACTCTTGAGCAGAATCGATACACCTTTGCAATCCTCCCACGCTTCATTGGTTTCTTCATACCGTCCACCGTTTGCCACCTGCAGTGTCGGTAAGAACACTTGTAAGAACGTGGTAGGATGCTTGAGAGTATGTGATTCCACTTCCACTTTGCCATTATCCTTTGTAGTTGATAGGGATAACATATTTTTTTTGTTGTCTTCTGTTTGCTACTAACAATGTTAGGTAAAAGCAAGAATCATGCATTATATGCTGAGATGATGGACATGATGAAGACGGCGATGGAGTTTCTCACTAAAAATCAAACATCAACCAAGGTTTCACATGATATTCAGACCACCTTTACAACACCTTCCATAAGAAGTAATTACATTCTCCCATCTCTTCCTTCTTATGATGGTTTTGGTTATGATGAATATATTACTTGGGAAATAGAGGTGGATAAATTTTTTGGACAATGTCATATGTGTGAGAGGAGAAAGATTAGAAACGTTGCAAGTGCATTAGTAGATTGTGCATTAACTTGGTGGAACAATTTAAATGAATTAGAAAAACCTCGAACATGGAAAGAAACGAAAATTCTTATGCGAGAAACTTTTGCTAGTGTATCTATGTGCAAAGAAGAAATTCAGCAATTTGAGAAGAAATTTCTTGTTGTACCACCTTTTGTGTCTAACGTTTTGCAGGACAATATAGAAAATAATGTAGATGATGCAAAAGAGAACGAGGCTTTTGACAACACTTGTGAAATTTTTGATGGATCAACTCATAATGCACTCGAAATCACTACTGAAAATAGTAAGGCAAAACATTCTACAAATACAGAAAGTGAGAAGTTTTTGGATGTTCTGAATTTTTCCGTCAATCATGCTATTTTCGAGGAGCAACTATTAGAATCGTTTATTTATACACCATTTTCACATGTTGATTTTCCTGCTGATCGTTGCGCTACGAAAGAGTTGTGTGCTGATAATTCTATTATACCTATGCAAAAACAAGTTAATTTACAAGATGATTGTGTTTTGGATTCACCTACTTGTGCTGAAATTCATAATTTGATCACCGCTGCTGCTGAAAATCATCAGCTGAAATTTTTGTCTTCTCTAAATACTTTGGGTTATATTGAATTTGACACTCTTTGTGATCTAAATATTGTAGAGAGGAGAATATTTTCGCAATCTGAATTGCCTTTATAAAGTAGAAATATTTTTCATGCTATAGGCAACTATGAAGATAGTAGTGAATTTATGGTGCATAAAGTTTACATGTGTTCAAATGTGCAAGCTCCTTTTGTGCTGCAACAACATGGTGAAATGAATGGACGCACTAACACTAATAATGTATTGTCAAGTTTTTCTAGTATTTTTTCCCTGCAGTAGGGACAACAAAAGCATTATTCACTGTGGTTGTGCATTATGGACAGCACTCATTCTACCTCCAAAGCACGCCTCTTTGCTGGACATACGAGCAAGCCGGGGACGGCTTGTCATAAAGAAGGGGAGAATGATGAGATCATGCACATTATTATTGCACCTATAAACATGACACAATGTTTATTTGTTTGGGATCCTGGCTCAAGTGAATGTGCACTCTTATTTGATGGACAAGATCAAGATGGCGCACTATGTCGTCCACCAACTTGGCCTCCTCCATTCTTACATACAAGAAGATTTGATGGTGTTGAACATTTCGACCAACACATGAGAGAGATGAACTTGAGTCGAGGACGACTCCAATTCAAGAAGGGGAGAATGATGAGGACATCACTTCTATGGATACAAACAACACTCCATTGAACATACAAGATGCAATCAATAGAGTTCATACACAACAAATTATTTCAGAGGTGAACTCATTCTTATATATTTCCTTATATGTTTTTGAGCATAGATTGCTACTTAATGATTTATTTGTGATTAGGGTCCATGGAGAGGTTCAAGGAGTACTTGGAGGGAGTATTAGGGACGTGGAAGACCAGAGAATTCGTTCAAAGAAGATGGAAACCGAACCAAACTCCGAATCGTATCCAACTCGGAGTCCAGGAGCAGTACGCAATAAAATGGACGCCCAAGACGCATACGAACTCTGTTTTGGACGTTCCACACATGCACGGAAAGGGGAGAGGATAACCTTTCTAAAGGCGCTGGTCCCATATCAAAACTCCTTCGTAGTCGACGGTCGAAACAAAATCGAGTTCAGAATCTGTCAGGGTGCTGCGCCATCGTATTGGGCCATTGGGCCTTGTATCAAGTATAAGTCCATTATTTTCGTGTGTTAGGGTTAGGTCACGACCCCAACACCCCCTTGGACGTCCTCCAACCTATATATACTCCATAGTAGCCGCCATGAACAATTGGGTTTTGCATAGATTAATAATATCGCTGTTCTACAGTTTGTGAAACCCCAACTTCGCGATTTCAGATCGTGTCTTCTACGTTCTTGCTTGTGTTCTCGGTTGCACTTGCAGGGATTAGCCTTCTTGGCGAGGTCAACCGTGTGAAGCACGGTTGATAACCAACGGAGCGGTAGTGTAGTGATTGCAGGGGCTGTTCGTGTTCTACTCGAGAGCCCCGGATCATCAACGTCGAGATCTCCACATCAATTGACTTATCCATTATCTATCGGAAGATCTGGACCAATTTTCCTATCAATTGGTATCAGATTTCCAGGTTGCCCGTTAGGTAATTCATCTATCCATTACATTAGTTTTGTTTTTCATACCTAGAGTCCACAAAAAAGCCACAAAAAAACTTGCAGTTTAGTAGATCTGTTCATTACTTTGTCCAAACCACATTGAGCCTTTGCAACTTTGTTATTCAGTTTGTTTTTGTTGAGTTTGTGTCCATATTTGAGTCATATTGCTGGTTTATAAAGTGTTTTTAGTCTTAGTTTGAGTTTTGCATTGTGTGATTCATCCTTTTGAATCACGTCATCACGTCCAGATTAGATTCACCTCTGTCCAGTTTGGTATTTTCATCATATCTCACACATACGAACTCTGATTTTGGTGTTCTTGTACTTTGTGGAAAGATTAAGAAGTGCTCTATAACTTTCATATTCATCATTTGCCAAGAAAATATAGTTATCGATGTCTAAATTGCATTGGATCCGAATCTGTTATTGACCTAAAAATTCTGAACAGTCTGTATTTCGGGGGCAATATCTCCTATTGTTCCTTTCCAAAATAGGTCTTCCATATATTGAAATTAAAGAGGAGATATATATATATATATATACAATCTTGCTGTTCTAAGTTTTCCAATTTAGAGCCTATAAGTGTGCCTATTTGTCCTTGGAAGATTGAGCAGAAAATCTGCGACGGACACACGAGATATCTTGGATTGATTTTCATTGTGTTCTTCCCTTGCAGCACATTCTGAAAAAAAAAAAGAAGAAAAAAGAAAAAGGCAAGTGCAAAACAAGAAAGAAAAGACGCACAAAAAAGAGGAAAAAAACAACAAAAAAACAGAAGTGCTTGCATTCTTTGTGTCATCTAGTTTTGTCTCATGTCTTGCTAGCTTGAACTACTAGGAACACATTTAGGCCAGCAACTTTGACAAATACTTTGGACACTTATTCAACTTTGTTGCTAATCCTTGCTACATAGAAAGTGCCATCCAAGATACACCTTACTCTTGAGCAGAATCGATACACCTTTGCAATCATCCCACGCTTCATTGGTTTCTTCATACCGCCCACCGTTTGCCACCTGCAGTGTCGGTAAAAACACTTGTAAGAGCGTGGTAGGATGCTTGAGAGTATGTGATTCCACTTCCACTTTGCCATTATCCTTTGTAGTTGATAGGGATAACATATTTTTTTTGTTGTCTTCTGTTTGCTACTAACAATGTTAGGTAAAAGCAAGAATCATGCATTATATGCTGAGATGATGGACATGATGAAGACGGCGATGGAGTTGCTCACTAAAAAACAAACATCAACCAAGGTTTCACATGATATTCAGACCACCTTTACAACACCTTCCATAAGAAGTAATTACATTCTCCCATCTCTTCCTTCTTATGATGGTTTTGGTTATGATGAATATATTACCTGGGAAATAGAGGTGGATAAATTTTTTGGACAATGTCATATGTGTGAGAGGAGAAAGATTAGAAATGTTGCAAGTGCATTAGTAGATTGTGCATTAACTTGGTAGAACAATTTAAATGAATTAGAAAAACCTCGAACAAGGAAAGAAACGAAAATTCTTATGCGAGAAACTTTTGCTAGTGTATATATGTGCAAAGAAGAAATTCAGCAATTTGAGAAGAAATTTCTTGTTGTACCTCCTTTTTGTGTCTAACGTTTTGCAGGACAATATAGAAAATAATATAGAAGATGCAAAAGAGAACGAGGCTTTTGACAACACTTGTGAAATTTTAGATGGATCAACTCATAATGCACTCGAAATCACTGCTGAAAATAGTAAGGCAAAACATTCTACAAATACAGAAGGTGAGAAATTTTTGGATGTTCTGAATTTTTCCACCAATCATGCTATTTTCGAGGAGCAACTATTAGAATCGTTTATTTATACACCATTTTCACATGTTGATTTACCTGCTGATCGTTGCTGTCGGTACCCAAAAAACCGTACACCCCCTGAGGTTACAAAGATCTCGAGGGAAGGCCGTCTACTTGGATTGAAGACCCTCAGAGGCCCACTTGTCAGACATGACCGGACCTGCTTCTCCAACATGGTTAATCCCTAGGTCGCCATGTGTACTGCCAAACCGGAGCTACCGCCCACAAGGGGGAAGCTCCGGGCCAAGTACCGAAATGGCACCTCCGGACTTAACCCCTGACCGAGAGAAGCTCCGGACCTGACACGTGTCAGATAGCCCCGGAGCTACCTGCTTCCCACAGCAAGCTCCGGAGCTGCCACGTGTCCAAACGTCGAAGCTGGCAGCCTCTAACCTCCGGAAGACCTTGTAACGGCTCCGGATCTTCAAAGGAGAGCCAAGGACTTCAAGACCTGATTAAATGTCATTAATGCCATATTAATGACACTTAAACGGACGATCTTAACACCAGTAACGACACTGTCGGAGCCCGTTACAGGATCATTAACAATAATTAATCGTGTATCAATACTAATAACCACCGGGGCCACATGTCGGGCCAGGCTAGCTTGTAACGGTCTGTCCTTGTACTATAAAAGGATAGGCCAACGATACACGCGAGACAGACGTTCACAGACGTTGACAAGCAATCATACGTGACAAGCTAATACAACACCAACACACCTGTGGAGTAGGGTATTACGCTCAGGCGGCCCAAACCACATAGATCCTTGTGTCTCCTGTGTTAAATCACAATTCACCTTCTTGAGTCTCCACGCGCCCACACCGAACCACAAACTCCTTCAACACTTTAGCAGTGTCAGGAGATCTGCCGACTCCAACAGTCGACAGTTGGCGCGCCAGGTAGGGGGCGCCTGAGATTTTCGAGAATGGTGAACTCCGCGGCTGGATCATCCAACGGCCAACCTGCTGCTCAGGCTGTTGGGGGCAATCCCTCCAACAGGCAGCCACCAGCAGGAGCCTCAACACCAGCAAGAGCCACACTCCCACCACCACCATCTTCTCCAGCAAATCGTGCTGGGCAACGTGATGGTGCGCCGGCGTCACTTACTGCGTCGGCAAGTCATGACAACCCGGAACACGCGCTCCATGCAGCGCGTTCTCTTCTCCAACGTCCACCACCTCCGGATGCATCTCGAGATGCAATGGAGCAGTGGAGGGCCGATGTGGAGCATTTGGTCACAGCAGCGGCCGAACGCCTCAACAACCAGGGTCCTCCTCCTTCGGGACGAGCCCCGTCGCAGCGGTGGACTTTGTCAGGTAGACTTGGTCCGCCCGTCTCCAACAACAGGAGACGATCTGCGTCACAATAGGTGACGTCGTTGCCCTCTGGGGCACGACGCACCCATACGGTATCCAGGCTTTCGACTCATGACCTCCGGGCGGAGCTTGATCGCCGATACCGCCAACAGGATGGCCGTGTCCATATCGAGCGCGCTCGTGAAAGACAGGAAGCTCAGGACCTTTCTACTCTGGAAGGAGTAGGAGGAGGCTGTTTAGCCCTAGCCATGCACCTGCGCATGGTTAGATGGCCACAGAAGTTCCGGCCACACCTGCCGGAAAAATTCGACGGGACTGTCAACCCCGCCGAATTCCTTCAGATATACTCCACTGCAATCTTGGCAGCTGGAGGAAACGAGGCTGTAATGGCCAATTACTTTCCAGTGGCCTTAACTGGGACCACCAGGTCCTGGTTTATGAGCCTTCCACCCAACTCTATCAACAGTTGGGAGGAGCTGTGCCGTCAGTTCACTTCCAACTTCGGGAGTTCATACACCCGACCAGGCACTGAACTGGACCTTTTTGCGGTCGTGCAAAAAGGGGGAGAATCTTTGCGGTCCTTCATCCAGAGGTTCTCTCAGGTACGCAACACAATCCCTTCTATCTCAAGCGCTTCTGTCATTGTGGCATTCAGACAGGGCGTACGGGACAAGAAGATGTTGGAGATGCTGGCGATCAAAGAGATCACCAGCGTCACGGAACTCTTCAGCCTGGCAGACAAATGTGCCAGAGCTGCGGAGGGTCGTGAAATGCACTCCAAACCAGCCTCGGAGGATCACAAGAAATCCTCCAAAGAAGAAGCCGCTACCTCCGGGGTGGCAAGAAGAAAAAGAAGACCAACGGCAAGAAGAAGCCGTCGGCCGACACATCCAACGTTGCAGCTGCTGCAACTCCTGGTGGCCGGGGGCCACGCCCCGAGAAGTGACCTCGACCGTCTTCTGAAGACGGTGGCAAACCCAAAGTGTGGTGTCCCATTCACAAAACGGGTAGCCACGGTTTGGAAGACTGCCGGGAGGTCCAAAACCTTGCCGAGCGCTACAGCAAGCGCCGGGAAGGGTCCCCTTTCCGACAGAGGGAAGGAAAACAGAAGGTCGACGAAGCTCCGACTGAAGAGGAGTTAGGGTTTCAGGACCCCGAAAAGGTCCTGAAGGCCGTCTACACCTCCGTCGACGATGACTCTGACGTCTCTGACAACGAGCGTCGGAAGACCATGAACACTATTTTTGGTGGATCATGGGACATCACCTCCCGTCGCGTCATCAAGACTATGCGGCGGGATATGGCCGCTGTAGCTCCTACAGCTAGACCGGAGCCACATCGAAAGTGGATGGACACATCCATCACTTTTGATGCTTTGGACTGTCCTCGAAGCATGGTCGGAGCTGGACAGTTACCTTTGATGGTATCTCCCACCATCAATAACATCCAGCTCCATCATGTTATGGTGGACGGAGGTTCGAGGCTAAACCTCATAAGCTTTGAAGCTTTTACCAAGCTTCAGCTCAGACCTTCGGATCTCCAGCCCTCTCGACCTTTCTCCGGAGTAGGTCCGGGGGCCATTACACCACTCGGAGCTATAATTCTCCCCGTTACCTTCGGGACACGGGAGAAGTATCGCACCGAGAAGTTGGTCTTCAACGTCGCTCAGATCAACTTACCATTCAACGCCATCTTGGGTAGACCTGCCCTATACAAATTTATGGCAGCTGCTCATTATGGATACCTGGTGTTGAAGATGCCAACACCAATAGGCGTTCTCCGGATCCGCGGAGATCGCACCGCCGGAGTAACTGCTCTGGAGGAGCTCCATGCACTCACCAAGGCGCAAGAGGTGGACTCCAGACAGGAGCAAGCTCCGAAACCCCCGAGCATTCGTCAACGAGGCTCAACCTCTGCACCCCGTGTGCAGCCAAGCGGCGACACCGACATTCCCGTCAAAGTCATCCAAATTGGTTCCGATGCCGCTCAAACCACCCGTATATCGGGAGGGTTGAACGACAAATAGGAACTCGCGCTCATCACTTTCCTCTGGGCTAATGTTGACGTGTTTGCCTGGCAACCGTCACAAATGCCTGGGATCCCCAGGGAAGTGATTGAGCACAATATGAAGATTTACCCTGATGCTCGACCTGTGCATCAGAAGCCTTGGAAGCAATCCGTAGAGCGGCAGAACTTCATCCGACAAGAAGTGAAGAAGTTGCTCGAAGCCGGATTCATCCGAGAAGTCTTCCGTCCAAAATGGCTGGCGAACCCAGTCGTTGTGCCCAAGGCCGGCGGGAAGCTTCGGATGTGCATCGACTACACCACACTGAATAAGGCATGTCCAAAAGATCCATTCCCACTACCTAGAATAGATCAGATAGTGGATTCCACCTCCGGGTGTGAGTTACTGTGTTTCCTAGACGCATATTTTGGGTATCATCAAATCAGGATGTCTAGGGAGGATGAAGAGCATACTTCATTCATCACAGTAAATGGATTGTATTGTTACACAGCCATGCCATTTGGTCTCAAGAATGCAACTTCAACTTTTGTACGAGCTATGTACAAAACTTTTGAAGAACTCATCAGAGACATAGTGGAAGTGTACGTCGATGACATCGTGGTCAAGGTCAAGAACAAGGAGTCCCTCTTGGACACCTTGCAGGCTGTCTTCGACAAGCTGCGGGCCACCCGCACGAAGCTAAACCCAGACAAGTGTGTCTTCGGGGTTAGCTCCGGAAAACTTCTTGGTTTCCTGGTAAGTCACCGGGGTATAGAGGCTAATCCGGCGAAGATAAAAGCCATTGAAGACATGCGGCCACCAACCCGCATCAAAGACGTCCAAAAGTTAACTGGGTGTCTAGGGGCCCTCAGCCGGTTCATATCAAGACAGGCGGAACAGGCACTTCCCTTCTTCAAGTTGTTGAGGAAGTCCGGACCATTCCAATGGTCCGAAGAAGCAGAGAAGGCATTCCAGGAGCTGAAACAGTTCCTCACCACCCTACCAATTCTGGTAGCTCCGAACACTGGTGAGCCTTTTTTGCTTTACATTTCAGCTACTGACGAAGTTGTCAGTATGGTTCTGGTTGCGGAGAGACCGGAACTACCCCATACTCAGGAATCCAGACCCCTTCAGGAGGGTCCGGAGGTTCCTGAAAGTGAGTCTGGGTCCCAGCTCCCAGACTCAAATCCACAAGAAGTCACTTCAGAAGACCCAGACTCCTCTAAGAGGGTCCAGGTCATTTCTGAAGAAGCCCCGGGTTCCTCCAGCCAGAACCCGGAAGTCCCCGAAGAGAATCTGGACTCCTTCGACAGGGTCCGGATCAATGAAGAGGAAACCCCGGACCCCTCCGGGAGGGTCCGGACCATTCAACGCCCGGTATACTTCATCAGTGAAGTATTACATGATGCCAAGACTCGATATCTAGAGGTGCATAAGCTTCTTTATGCAGTTCTTATTGCCTCCAGGAAGCTTCGACACAACTTCCAAGCTCACAAAGTCTCGGTGGTGACCTCCTATCCACTTCGAGCGATCTTGCATAATCCCAATTCAACTGGGAATATTGCAAAGTGGGCAGCGGAGTTGGTTGAATTCGATCTCGAATTCATTCCGAGGCAAGCAATCAAGAGTCAAGCGTTGGCAGATTTCGTGGCAGAATGGACTCCCTCTCCATCAAACCCTGGGGGCCCCAGTGAACAGAAGACGGAGCATCAAGCTCCAACCTTCACCGAGCCTCACTGGACCCTCTACTTCGATGGCTCCATGCAGAAGCAGGGGGCCGGAGCTGGAATCCTTCTCCTTGCACCGACTGGGGAGAAGGTGAAATACGTGGTGCACCTTGACTTCAAGGCAACCAACAACATGACGGAGTATGAAGCACTCATCTACGGATTAAAGGTGGCACTGTCATACGGTGTCAAGCAACTGCTGGTCAAAGGAGATTCACAGCTCATCATCAAGCAGGTGAAGGGTGAATGCTCCTGCAATAATCTCCAGCTAGCTGCTTACCTCCTTGAAGTCCAGAGGCTTCAGAAGGACTTTGAAGTCCTAGACCTCCACCATGTTCAGCGTGCCCACAATGCTGAAGCCGACGAACTCTCGACGAAAGCGTCAACCGGAGCTCCAGCTCCTGAAGGAACTTTTGTCCGGAGATTGTCGAAACCCACAGTTCAGCCTGCTGAACTGAACGAAGGGGGTGAGATCAGCATCCCGAAGTTGAAGGTCCCGATGGCCCTGTTACCATGGCAGCCATCAAGGGTCGTAGGTGCTGCCGGAAGCTCCGAGCAACCCAGCACGCAAGACTCAAATGCTCAAGTCAGTTCCGATGCATGGATCTCGGAGATCTGGAACTACTTGAAAGACAACATCCTTCCTGACGATGATGTATCCGTTGACCGGGTAGTCAGATTGGCTAAAAGATACACGCTGGTAGAAGGGGATCTCTATCAGCGCGGTGCCAACGGCATCCTAATGCAGTGCATCACAAGGGAAGAAGGCTGCAAGCTCCTCGCAGAAATCCATGGAGGCGAGTGTGGGAACCACGCATCTTCCCGCACGCTGGTCGGAAAAGCCTTTCGGCATGGCTTCTACTGGCCTACAGCGCTCCAGGATGCCACTGAGCTGGTGAAGAAATGCGAAGCATGCCAATTTCATGCAAAGCAAATTCATACACCTGCTCAACCCTTACAAATGATACCTCCTACATGGCCCTTCGCTGTGTGGGGGATGGACATCTTGGGACCCTTCCCAAGAGCCGTCGGAGGTTACAAGTTCTTGTACGTCGCCATTGACAAGTTCACCAAGTGGCCGGAAGCAACTCCAGTTGTGACGATCAACAAGCAATCTGCTATCAACTTTCTGCAATCCATTGTAAGCAGATTCGGAGTCCCAAACAAGATCATCACTGATAATGGGACTCAATTCACAAGCTCCGCATTCCAAGGATATTGCGAAGACCTCGGCATACAAGTTTGCTACGCCTCCGTAGCTCATCCAGCCAGCAATGGCCGAGCCGAGAGAGCAAATGCAGAAATCCTTAAAGGACTCAAAACGCGCACCTATGAGCGCTTGAAAAATCACGGAGCCAACTGGATCGAAGAGCTTCCGCCCACTCTATGGGCCAACAGGACTTCTCCAAACCGGTCAACCGGAGAAACACCCTTCTTTCTGGTGTACGGAGCTGAAGCAATCCTTCCTCCGGAAATCACCTTGGGTTCGCTCTGGGTCCGGACCTTCGACGAAGCCACGCAGGACCAGCTCCAGCGTGAAGACCTAGACCTCCTCGAGGAGGGAAGGTGCCAAGCAGCTGTTCGGAATGCCCGATATCGCCAAGCTCTACGGCGTTATCACCAGCGGCATGTACACAACCGACAGCTCGAGAAAGGCGATCTGGTGCTACGGAGAATACTATCCAGAGAAGGGTTAAACAAACTCTCCCCCGACTGGGAGGGGCCCTTTCGAGTGATCAAAGTATCCCGTCCCGGAAGCGTTCGCTTGGCTACCGAGGATGGGACACCTCTCCCAAATCCTTGGAACATCGAGCACCTCCGTAAGTTCTACACTTAATACCACGGAGGTGAGTCTTGAGTAAATTGAGATGTATGTTATAGAGTCATTGTACAGAGTCGGGTAGTTCCTCCGGGAGAGCAGCCGGACCTTTCCCGAAAGGTCCACAAAGCTCATGCAGCACTTGTCACAGTCTCCGGACTAAAAGTGTGGCTAACTACCCTAGGTCAAACGAGAAACCAAACACACTTAGCTTGGTCCCGTACCCTAAGAGTGTACTTGTTTCCCCTGTACCCCGGACCTATAATGAAAGACATCTTCATGTGAAATAGACTCCACGTGCATTCATTTTGTGCAGGCTCAACATTTTTATTTTTCTCTTTCTTGTCTATAACAGAGACGTGCAATTCTTAAGAAATTTTTAGTTCGACCGGTTTATATACGATTCGAGTTGTATTGTCAGATCTTTTGGATTTAAATATCGTTTATGGCCAACTCGCCTGAAAGCCGCCAAGCCAATCTAGGGCCGGAGTGCGCTATCGACTTAGCCTGGTCAAGCACCCTAAGTACGCCACTCTACCTACACCCCGGCAGGCCGAAGTAAGGCGGGTCCATGGACAATTGGATCTAAGAGAAAAGACAACGCATCCGGTTGTTATTAAAATCGCGTTCAACTTAAAATTTTCTTGAGAATCGTAAGCCGCGACGAAATTATAGACAAGGAACGAATTTTACTATTTATCTTGGCTTAAGTGTGCAGGAAAAATAAACTCTACGTTGATGGAGAAAAGCCGGAGCTAACCAAGCTCCGACTCCCCCAAGGGGGTCAACCGTCGATGCTGAGTAAAAGATGGTGAGAAGACCCCGTAAATGGAGTCTGTTGCCAATAGTCGACGGTTGGCAAAGGTCACTGCCGGAGCTACTAAGCTCCGACACCTCGGAGGACTAACTATCGACGCTCTACGTGTTGATAGAGGCTATTGCCGGAGCTACCAAGCTCCAGCGATGGACAATGCCGGAGCTTCTAAGCTCCGACAACTTCAGGGGACCTTCACTATCAAAGACTTCAAACCTAAATTCTACAAGTTCGGAGCAAATTCGTCTTCAACAAAACTCAATATCCTTTTGGTACATGTTCACAATCAAATTGTGTACATCTACCAGGGGGCCAAGTGAAGATAAAGATGTTGAAGACAAAAAATGAAATTCGCAAAAATTTGGGGATTTCATTCATCTGGAGACAGGAGATTACATCTGGAGACAAGGGATTACAAAATTGAGGAAGAAGAAGAGAAAATACAAGTGAGAGCTAAAGAGATGGTCCTAGAACCTATGGAAGAACTCGGCGACCTTCTGGGCGACCTCCGACACGCTGGCTCGGGTAGCTTCGCCTTCTCCTTCGACGGGGCCTTCAAGCACCAGGTCCAGAGGAAATTGAGGGTTCCGGCTGGTGTAGCACGTCAGCACATATTCTGTGACGTTCCTCGCCAGGGATTGCCCCTCGACCTCCAGTTGGTCCGCGATGACGTCGCCCACATTGGAGAGCTTGCTACCTGCTGCGCTCAACGCCTGCAGCGCAAGGTCCGGCTCCGGCTCCGGATCATCCGGGCGCACGGGGCTGAAACCCATCGGCGTCAGCACATCATTGGCCTTGCCCAGGAACTCCCAAATCTGCAGGGAGTCCGCCGTCCTTAGGCTCATCACCTCTTCCAGGGATCTCTTGGCCGCCGTCAGTTCGGAATTCTCACGGGCGAGGCGCTCAACTTCTTTGGCGTTTTGCTGAATCTTTGGAGCAACCCGCCTCTCAAGTCTTCCGAGCTCCTCCTCCTGGAGGTGGATCTTGTTCCGATGATCGACCAGGTCCTTCTCCCTAGCCTCCACTTTCTTCTCCCGGGCAACAAGGGCACACTCGTATTCGTAGAGTTCCGGCCCCCGCACCCAGGTCTTCTCCTCTTCCTCGAGGCAGCGCTCTTCCAACTTCTTAGTGCGCTCCTCGAGGCCCTTGTCAGCCAGAGCTACTTTCTCGGCGAGCTCCTCTTCCCTCCTCAGGACGTCATCCCGCAGTTCCAGGAGTTTCTGCTCTTCGTCCTCGAGCCGTCTCTCCCTCCCTTCGAGTGCCTCTCGGCGCTTGATGAGTGCGGTGTTGATGGCCTCAAGCTGTTCGTGCCGAGCATTGGCCGCGTCGTTGGCAGCCTTGTCCTGATCGTGGATCTCCCGGGATTGAGCGTCGAGGGCATGAGTCTTGCTCTCCCTGTCATCCAGCAGCTTAACCCAGTACTCCAGGCGGATCTTCTCCCGCTTGATCCACTCCTTGTCATCCGCTAGCCTCGACTGCGCCAGCTTAGTCTCGAAGTGGAGCCGATTACGCCACCGCCTAAGGGTTTGGCGCTCCTCTTCAAGAGCCTTGCTGTCGTGGAAGAAGGCCAGTTGAACCTGACGTAGACTGGAGCAGGAATTGTCGATAGACATCGACAGCGGGATGGGCTCCGGACCTGCTGGGGTCTCCTCCACTGGTTCCAGCGGGTCTTCACATACAAAAATTGGGTCCCACTCTACGAGAGTGGAACCCTGAGCTTCCAAGGAACTAGGGCCGTCCTCCGGGATGGCCTCAGTCGCCATCGAAGAAGGCCCCGCCGCCAAGTCTTCATTCGCCCCCTCGGGCAGGGGGCCAGCGACTTCGCTTGGGCACTCCGGCTCGGCCGCAGGTACCATCAACGTCGTCACCTCCGGAACAGGAGCTGCTACAGGCTCCGACCGGGACACCTCTTCCGAGGGAGGCTCGAGCTCCCTCGCCTCTTCAACCGCCGGCTCTGTGACCGGCGCTCCAACAATAACCGGCTCAGCGACCGGTACTTCGGAGGTAACCGTCTCAACTGCCGGAACTACCTCGACTTCCGGCTCGCATGCCGGAGCTTCAGTCACCTCCGGCTCAATCACCGGGGCTTCGACAAGTTCCGGCTCCGAGGCCGAGACTACTACTTCTTCCGGCTCTACAGCCGGAGCTTCCACTACTGCAGCACCAGGACCCGGAGCTTCAACCTCCGAGACAAGTGCCGCTGGCGTGTCTTCACTGCCGTGGTCCGGCGCTACCACGGGAAATTCTGGGGACAAGTCAAGGTTCATGACCACGACAGCCGGCGCCGGAGCTGTCGCAGCCTCAGCCACCACCTGGGGCGGCACTGGGACGGGAGCAGAAACTCCCACGGCCTCAGACATCGTGGCCGAGGGTGGAGCTTCACTCCCCTTCTTGGGGACGGTGCAAAGGATGGATAAAGAAAATTAACAAACAATCGCTACAATTAAAAAGTTAACCAAGGTAAAGATCAAAAATTACCTTGGAAGGCTTCCGCACCAGCTTGCGCGGAACCTTTTTCCCGGACGTTCCGGGCTGGCCATGGTCGGCGTAGGAGCTCCGGGAGCCCCCCCAGAACTTGTCGCAGCCACGGGCGTTTCCCAGGTCGAGGCTCTCCTCGATCGGGAGGAACCCCTGGACCTGGAGGCTCCCACCATCCCAGGTGCCGGAGTCGTGCACCCGGAGCTAGCACCCCATGAGGGCTCCACCACAGGGACAGACGCGCTCTGGGAGGATCCCACTGCAGGAACAGTATCGTTCCGAAAGGACCCCACTACGGGGACAGTCGCCACGGCAGCAGAAGATCTTCCCCCCTGGGGAGAAGGAACCCAGGCGGAAGTAGCGGGCCTGACGGACCTTCCGTCGGCATGTCGTAGCTTCCTCTTCCGACTCTCCGGCTCCTCCGCCAGCTCCTTGCCCTCTCCGATGACCTCGACCCTCGGCTGTGGAGCAGGGACCGAGCCGTCTTCGGGCACCCCGGGGATTGCCACCCGGGTGGTTGGTCTTCTCTCGACGACACCAAGGTCGTCAAGCGTGGGCATCGTCCGCCAGAGCTCCCTGCTGAACTCCACTTCCATGTTCAGGGGGAGAAAGGCCGACGGTGGAGTCAAGTCATCACTGTCGACATCGATGCCATGCTGGAATTTCTTGAGGTGGAACTCCAAGGCCTTCCCCACCATGTTGGACTTCAACCCGGTCTCAACCCGGTCCTCGTCCATCACGCTGTTGAGGGCCCAGGCGAGCTTCTCCCTCCTCTTCAGCGGCGCCCACCTGTTGGCCAGGAAGTTGCAGAACACCGCCTGGGGAGTCAATCCTCCCTCCACGCATCGGCGGATCCTGGTCAGGGTAGGGTCGAAAGCTTCCGCCAGCACCGGAACTTCACTCCATATCGACATGTCGATGCCGGGCAGACCGTCTGGCAGCTCCAACCGCTCATGCTCCTCCACCCTGACGACTATCCAATCTTTCTTCCAATCATCCCACTTCCCGGAACGGAACGACCGGAGGTACTTGAATGGGCACTTCTTGCGCTTCACGAAGTAGTAGAAGCCAAGGTACTCATTGCTCCGACCAGTGGTGTGAACGGTGAACAAGGTTCGGAAGAGCTCGACGCAGGGGGGGATGCCCACCCACATCTCGCAGAAGTGGACAAAGATGGACACGAGGAGAATGGAGTGAGGGCCAAGGTGGTATAGATGCATACCATAGAAGTCTAGCAGCATCAAGAAGAAAGAAGAAAAAGGTGGGATCAGCCCCACCATGACGTACGAAGAAAAGTACACCATCTTGCCAGCGCGCTCCTTCTCAAAGGGGAGCTCTCCGCCGGCACAGACCAAGCGGTTGAAGAAGTCCGAGGACCACCCCATGAGGGCCCGGACCTTCTTCAAATTGTTGTCAGTCTTCAGGCGACTCTCACGCAGACCCAACTCCATCGTGGCACAGCTAGGCAAGAGAAGAGGAGCGAAGTACGAGTCGGGAGTTTGAGTGCAAGATCAGATGAGAGGCGTAAAGAACTCCCGACGGTGCGCGCTTTCCTTCTTAAGTAAGCCCTTGCAACGCTTGGATGGAAATTGCATAGAAGTCGAAGATACTACTCAAGAATTCAACCCAGCCGACGACAAGAGGGCCCGAGACCACCCCGAAGATCAAGTCGAAGCTCTTACCCAGCCGAACGGTTGTCATCACGAGGCGGGAAACCCAAAGGCGGCGGCCTGATAGGGCGCGCGGAACCGATACGGTTTTCGTATCGGGAACCGGCAACCTTCAATTGCGTGAGATCCGCACGTCAAAGATCTCATCTGCTGCCTGAGGTGCGCCACGCGGCGGGATCTAACTGTAAAACCCTGCCAACGGCACCTCCGAAGACCCTTGAAGACCCAGTTCAAGAGTCGCAAGGATGGACCCACCTCCGACGGAACGACTTCACCCCAGTGACCTTCCTCGGAGGTAGGTCCAGGGGGCCACTGTCGGTACAATAAAAACCGTACACCCCCTGAGGTTACAAATATCTCGAGGGAAGGCCGTCTACTTGGATTGAAGACCCTCGGAGGCCCACTTGTCAGACATGACCGGACCTGCTTCTCCAACATGGTTAATCCCTAGGTCGCCATGTGTACTGCCAAACCGGAGCTACCGCCCACAAAGGGGAAGCTCCGGGCCAAGTACTGAAATGGCACCTCCGGACTTAACCCCTGACCGAGTGAAGCTCCAGACCTGACACGTTTCAGATAGCCCCGGAGCTACCTGCTTCCCACAGCAAGCTCCGGAGCTGCCATGTGTCCAAACATCAGCGCTGGCAGCCTCTAACCTCCAGAAGACCTTGTAACGGCTCCGGATCTTCAAAGGAGAGCCAAGGACTTCAAGACCCGATTAAATGTCATTAATGCCATATTAATGACACTTAAACGGACGATCTTAACACCAGTAACGGCACTGTCGCAGCCCGTTACAGGATCATTAACAATAATTAATCGTGTATTAATACTAGTAACCGCCGGGGCCACATGTCGGGCCAGGCTAGCTTGTAAGGGTCTGTCCTTGTACTATAAAAGGACAGGCCGACGATACACGCGAGATAGACGTTCACAGACGTTGACAAGCAATCATACGTGACAAGCTAATACAACACCAACATACCCGTGGAGTAGGGTATTACGCTCAGGCGGCCCGAACCACGTAGATCCTTGTGTCTCCTGTGTTAAATCACAATTCACCTTCTTGAGTCTCCGCACGCCCACACCGAACCACAATCCTTCAACACTTTAGCAGTGTCAGGAGATCTGCCGACTCCAACAGTCGACAGTTGCGCTACGAAAGAGTTTTGTGCTGATAATTCTATTATACCTATGCAAAAACAAGTTAATTTACAAGATGATTGTGTTTTGGATTCACCTACTTGTGCTGAAATTCATAATTTGATCACTGCTGCTGAAAATGATCAGCTGAAATTTTTGTCTTCTCTAAATACTTTGGGTTATATTGAATTTGACACTCTTTGTGATCTAAATATTGTAGAGAGGAGAATATTTTCACAATCTGAATTGCCTTTATTAAGTAGAAATATTTTTTATGCTATAGGCAACTATGAAGATAGTGGTGAATTTATGGTGCATAAAGTTTACATGTGTTCAAATGTGCAAGCTCCTTTTGTGCTGCAACAACATGGTGAAATGAATGGACGCACTAACACTAATAATGTATTGTCAAGTTTTTCTAGTATTTTTTCCTTGCAGCAGGGACAACAAAAGCATTATTCACTATGGTTGTGCATTATGGACAACACTAATTCTACCTCCAAAGCAAGCCTCTTTGCTGGACATACGAGCAAGCCGGGGACGGCTTGTCATAAAGAAGGGGAGAATGATGAGATCATGCACAATTTTGTTGCACCTATAAACATGACACAATGTTTATTTGTTTGGGATCCTGGCTCAAGTGAATGTGCACACTTATTTGATGGACAAGATCAAGATGGCGCACTATGTCGTCCACCACCTTGGCCTCCTCCATTCTTGCATACAAGAAGATTTGATGGTGTTGAACATTTCGACCAACACATGAGAGGAGATGAACTTGAGTCGAGGACGACTCCAATTCAAGAAGGGGAGAATGATGAGGACATCACTTCTATGGATAAAAACAACACTCCATTGAATATACAAGAGGCAATCAATAGAGTTCATACACAACAAATAATTTCAGAGGTGAACTCGTTCTTATATATTTCCTTATATGTTTTTGAGCATAGATTGCTACTTAATGATTTATTTGTGATTAGGGTCCATGGAGAGGTTCAAGGAGTACTTGGAGGGAGTATTAGGGACGTGGAAGACCAGAGAATTCGTTCAAAGAAGATGGAAACCGAACCAAACTCCGAATCGTATCCAACTCGGAGTCTAGGAGCAGTACGCACTAAAATGGACGCCGAGGACGCATACAAACTCTGTTTTGGACGTTCCACATATGCACGGAAAGGGGAGAGGATAACCTTTCTAATGGAGCTGGTCCCATATCAATATTCCTTCGTAGTCGAAGCGAATCGTCGAAACAAAATCGAGTTCAGAATCTGTCAGGGTGTTGCGCCATCGTATTGGGCCATTGGGCCTTGTATCAAGTCTAAGTCCATTATTTTCGTGTGTTAGGGTTAGGTCACGAACCCAACACCCCCTTGTACGTCCTCCCACCTATATATACTACATAGTAGCCGCCATGAACAATTGGGTTTTGCATAGATTAATAATATCGCTGTTCTACAGTTTGTGAAACCCCAACTTCGCGATTTCTGATCGTGTCTTCTACGTTCTTGCTTGTGTTCTCGGTTGCACTTGCAGGGATTAGCCTTCTTGGCGAGGTCAATTGTGTGAAGCACGGTTGATAACCAATGGAGCGGTGGTGTAGTGATTGCAGGGGATGTTCATGTTCTACTCGAGAGCCCCGGATCATCAACGTCGAGATCTCCACATCAATGGACTTATCCATTACCTTTCGGAAGATCGAGACTCATCATTTTTCTTATCACACAGTTTCGGGGGAATGGTTATATGGCTAAACCTAATGTTTCTGAAATACTGCGTATCCAGATGTCTGACCATCTCGGCCAGCAAGTTCGATCCTTGCAAAATAGAAATGAAGACCTCAGCTCTCAGGTGCAAGATTATATGACCTCCCAGATGGATGGCTTCGTCCAGGCAAATGAAAAGCTCAACCAGGAAGTCCAGGCTTTACATGATCAGATGGCAGCCAATTCTGCACGGCAAGATAAGGAGCTAGCAGACATGCGCAGAATGATGGAGAGCTTGCAAAATCAACAACGGCTAGCAGCAACTCCACAAAAGGCTTCTGCTCGCACCAAGTCGAAGCTGGATGTTCGAGAAACTATTACTAATACTACAACTCGTCGCGGTGCTCTTTTAATGGGTACAATGTTGCAACCTGAAAAAACTATAAATAACATCATCTCGCAACGATGCAAGGGTCCTTGAGCGTTGCATCAATTGCTGGATGTTTGTTGTTAAGTCGACAGACGTATCGTGTGCGAGTAAATTGATTCTGTTGCCACTAATTTTCAAACCTGGTGCATTAGGATTCTAGTGCCGCTAATTATAAAAT
This sequence comes from Tuctoria greenei, assembly GCA_036927565.1. Taxonomy (NCBI): domain Eukaryota; kingdom Viridiplantae; phylum Streptophyta; class Magnoliopsida; order Poales; family Poaceae; genus Tuctoria; species Tuctoria greenei. The sequence goes on from JAYESD010000001.1 coordinate 93,182,583, forward strand.
GTGGCATTAACAGATTATTGTGACGAAAATAAATTGTTGCAATAGGAAGCTAGCTATTGCCACAAATTATAAAACGTTGCACTACAAACATTTGGTTATGACCAAAAAAGCGTTGCACTAGACTGCTATTGCCACCAGCCAGAGAACGTCGCATTACGAACCTGTTGCAATAGATTTGAATATGTTGCATTACGAACCTATTGCCACACATCAGAAATCGTTGCAATACAATATTGTTGTCACGGTTTTGAAATCGTTGCAATATTGTACTATTCGCCATGAACGTGAAACCGTTGCATTACTGTATTATTGGCCACGGCTTTGAAATCGTCGTGATACCATATTATTCGCCACGATTGTGAAATCGTCATGATACCGTACTATTCGCCACGGAAGTGAAATCGTTGCAACACCGTAGTATTCGCCACGAATGTGAAAACGTCGCGATACGATATTATTCGCCACGAGTGTGAAATTGTCGCAATACCGTACTATTCGCCGCGGATGTGAAAACGTCGCGATACCATATTATTCACCGCGCGTGTGAAATCGTCGCAATACCGTACTATTCGCCACGGATGTGAAATCGTTGCAACACCATACTATTCGCCACGAATGTAAAAACGTTGCCATACCATACTATTCGCTACGGATGTGAAATCGTTGCAACACCGTACTATTCGCCGCGAATGTGAAAACGTCGCGATACCATACTATTCGCCACGAGTATGAAATCGTCGCAATACCGTACTTATCGCCACAGATGTGAAATCGTCGCAAATAACATACTATTCGTTGCAATACGTTAAATCGTCGCAATACGTTAAACTGTTGCAATACCATACTATTTGCCACGAACGTGGAGTCGTTGCAATACCATACTTTTTGCCACGAATGCGGTATCGTTGCAACACCATTATTTTCGTTGCAATACGTTAAATCGTCGCAATACGTTAAACCGTTGCAATACCATACTATTTGCCACAAATGTGGAGTCGTCGCAATACCATACTTTTTGCCACGAATGTGGCATCATTGCAACACCGTTATTTTCGTTGCAATACGTTAAATCATCGCAATACGTTAAAACGTTGCAATACCATACTATTTGCCATGAATGTGGAGTCATTGCAATACCATACTTTTTGCCACGAATGTGGCATCGTTGCAACACCGTTATTTTCGTTGCAATACGTTAAATCGTCGCAATACGTTAAACCGTTGCAATACCATACTATTTGCAACGAACGTGGAGTCGTTGCAGTACCATACTTTTTGCCACGATTGTGACAACGTTGCAACACCGATATTTTCGTCGCAATATGTTAAATCGTCGCAATACGTTAAACCGTTGCAATACCATACTATTTGCCATCAACGTGGAGTCGTCGCAATACCATACTATTTGCCACGGATGTCAAGTCGTCGCAATAACCTATTGCCACGGCTGTTATTGCCACGAGTCAGAAAAACTATTGCGACGTTCTATTTCGTCGCAACAACAACCTATCGCGACGAATTTCGACTTATTGCAACGATTTTTTTCGTCGCAATAACCCGGAATCCTGGTAGTGAAGAGGGCGCTACTCGAGAGCTGTCCTCAGACAAGAAGAAGAGGAGTGCTCCACAAGGCAGCGGAGGTGGTGCTCCTCAGAAGTATCGAATGGTGTATCGATCACCATCCGGCCAGAGGTGGCAACCACCATCGCGACCACCGATGTTCAGTGGTCGCCAGTTTGACAACGCTGGTTTCCGACTGCAGCAGCAGCAGGGGATGATCCCTCGTGCACATCCACCTCCACCACATGCACCGGGATTCCGTCCTCCCATTTGTACCAGCCAAACCCCATACACGTGTTTCACGTGTGGACGCAGGGGACACTTCGCCAAGGACTGCATGCAGAATAGGCAGGGCGAAAGACAATCATTGTACCAGGGCGCCAACCAATCCCGCAACCAGCCCAAGAAGCCAGTCCCCAGACTCGGCAACATCCACCACCTCGCCATTGAGGATGTTCCGGAAGGCGCACCCGTACTCACGGGTATGTTCTCTATCTTTGGTCATCCTGTAGTCATACTCCTTGACTCCGGAGCTTCCCACAATGTCATTAGCAAGTCTTTTGTCATTAAAAGTTAGTTGCCTATTATCTCCACCAAAACTCCGTATGTGATTTGCAATCCGGCAGGAAAGACAGTAACAAATGAGATCGTTCCTGGAATACCACTTAACCTATAGGGTACTATATATCTTACTTCGCTTCTGACACTAGAGAATCAGAGGCTATATGTCATCTTGGGAATGGTGTGGTTACAATACCATGGTGCTATTCTAGATCTCGTTCCTCAAAAAATATATCTAAATTCTCCACTTCATCTTTCCCAAGTCATCAATCTTGAGAGAACCGTTCTAGTGACTCCATCTACTCACAATACCGAGGCTCTTGAACTTAAGGATATTCCTGTAGTTTGTGAGTATCCAGATGTGTTTCCCGAAGATCTTCCTGGTATGCCACCAGAAAGAGATATAGAGTTCAAGATTGAGCTTGTACCGGGAACAGTGCCGATCTCAAGGCAGCCCTACAAGATGGCACCCAAGGAACTTGCAGAACTGAAGGAGCAGTTAACGGAGCTTGAGAACAAGGGTTTCATTCGTCCAAGTTCATCACCATGGGGTTGTTCTGCATTGTTCATAGAGAAGAAAGATAATACCTTGAGACTATGTGTGGACTATTGTCCACTCAATGTTGTCACTATCAAAAACAAGTATCCACTACCACGCATTGATATTCTTTTCGATCAACTAGTGGGTGCTAAAGTATTTTCGAAGATGGATCTTCGTTTTGGTTATCATCATATTAGAATCGGGCCAGAAGATATACCTAAGACAGCATTCTCGATGAGGTATGGACTGTATGAATACCTTGTTATGTCCTTCGGATTGACCAACACACCGGCTCATTTCATGTATCTTATGAACTCGATGTTCATGACAGAATTGGACAATTTTGTCGTGGTCTTCATTGACGACATCCTTGTATATTCAAAATCTAAAGAAGAACATGCTCAACAATTGCATATCGTGCTTCAACGATTACGGGACCACCAGCTATATGCCAAGTTTAGCAAGTGTGAATTCTAGATCAGCCAAGTGCCATTTTCATGGCACATCATATCCGCAGAAGGGATTGCAGTTGATCCAAGCAAGATAAAGCAAGTACTCAAATGGGAGTCTCCAAAGTCTGTACATGAAGTTCGAAGTTTCCTGGGTTTAGCTGGGTATTACCGGAGGTTCATTCCCAGTTTCTCCAAAATAGCTAAACCAATGATAGAACTTCTGAAAAAAAGGGAAGAAGTATAGTATGGACAGAGGCATGTGAGGGAGGTTTCCAGGCATTGGTAAAACACCTCACAATGGCACCAGTATTAGCTCAACCAGACACAACCAAATCATTTGACGTGTATTGTGATGCATCAGGAATTGGTTTGGGTTGTGTGTTGATGCAGGACAGACGAGTGATCGCTTCTGGATCACGGCAGCTTCAGAACCATGAGCAGCACTATCCGACTCATGATCTAGAGCTCGCTGCTGTGGTACTAGCATTGAAGATGTGGAGACATTATCTACTGGGTAATCTAGTACATCTCTACACCGATCACAAGATCCTGAAGTACATCTTCACCCAAAAGGACTTAAATATGCGACATCGTAGATGGTTGGAATTAATCAAGGATTATGAGATTGAGATCCACTACCATCCAGGCAAGGTGAATGTAGTCGCAGATGCTCTGAGCCGCAAGTCCCATGTCAACAATCTTTCCATCACCTCAATGGGAGAAGAAGAACCGAGTCTCTACTTAGTTCCATATGGGGCACTCTACAACCTAGCTCTCATTCCTACTATTAGAGAGGATATTATAGCAGCTCAGAAGGAGGACAAAGGGATGTCGCACATTTGGCAAAGAATGAAAAAGGGGGAGATGAAATGTTTATGATGTGACAATGAAGGTACCCTCTGGTTTAAAAACCGCATAGTGGTACCCCGGAACATGTAACTTCGGAAGAAGATACTGGATGAAGCTCATTTATCCAAGTATTCCATTCACCCGGGAAGTAACAAAATGTACCAAAACTTAAGGAAGAAGTTCTTGTGGACTTGGATGAAGAGAGAAGTAGCAACATACGTATCTGAATGTGATATGTGTCGACGAGTGAAGGCCGACCAAATGAAGCAGCTGGACAACTTCAACCTTTAAGCATACCGACTTGGAAATGGGAGGATATCAGCATGGATTTCATTATTGGGTTGCCTCCCACTCTCCATAAGCACGACTCAATTTGGGTGATCGTTGACCGGATGATGAAATCAGCTCATTTCATACCGGTCAGTGTCAAGTATTATGTAAAGCGGTATGCAGAACTTTATATCTCCAGAATCTTGTTCCTACATGGAGTACTCCGCACTATAATTTCAGATTGGGGATCTATTTTCGTTGCTCGATTTTGGGAGCATCTCCACGATGCATTGGGTACCAAACTAATTTGGAGCCTGGCTTATCATCCTCAGACTGATGGACAAACTGAGCGGGTGAATCAAGTGCTAGAGGATATGCTTCGTGCCTGTGCCATCCACCATGGTAGGAACTGGGATGATCATCTACCATTGGCGGAATTTTCGTACAACAACGATTATCAGGCTAGCATCCAGATGGCGTCATATGAAGCTCCTTATGGCCGGAAGTGTCGCACACCCTTGAACTGGTGCGAATCTGGTGAATGAGTGGTATATGGCATTGACTTGGTAAATGAAACCGAAGAGCAAGTACGCATTATTCAAGCAAATCTCAAAGCTGCTCAGTCTCGTCAGAAGAGCTATGCGGACAAACGACGTCGACCTCTTCACTTCAACATTGGGGATCAAGTTTATCTCTGGGTATCCCCAATGAAGGGAATTCATCGATTCGGAGTGAAAGGGAAGCTAGCTCCACGTTTCATTGGGCTGTTTGCAATAATCGGAAGATGTGGACCTGTGGCATATCAATTGGAGTTACCACCGTTGCTGGCGGGGGTCCACAATGTGTTTCACATTTCTCAGTTGCGAAAATGTCTCAAAGCCCCAACGAATGTACGTATTGAGGATTTGGAGGCTCTCCAACTAGATCTTACTTATTCCGAGCATCCAACCCAGATCGTTGATGAGAAAACTCGCACCACAAGGAGCCGCACCTTGCGTTTCTACAAGGTCTTGTGGAGCAACCACAGTGCTGAGGAAGCCACGTGGGAAAGCGAGGAGTATCTTAAAACGAACTATCCGAACTTGTTAGCGGCACTTGTTCAGTAGATCTTTACCTTTGGCCTTTCCTTTGTAATCTCGGGACGAGATTATTTTGGGGGGGGGGGGGGGGATGTAAAATCCCACTTTTTCCTTTCATGTGAAGTTCAGCTACAAGTTGTTTATCAAACATAATGGAGGTCACTATAGTTGTGCACGGGAACTTGACCTCACTAAAATTTTTTCTTTGTACTCATGTTTAATTTTATTAACGTGAGGATTGGACTTCACCACTAATCCTAGAACAATTTTAATTAAACCTTTCTGCAAAGTTGGGAATTTAATTGAATGAAATGTCTAGGGCAAATTATATTGCAGCAATATAAAATCATAACAAATGTAATTTGATTATGTTGCTATGTATATCTGGCCCTGACAAAAAGATTCAAATCCAAGGCTCCAAACTTTTCCTTGACCTCTTAAATATTTTAAATAGCTCCTCGGATAATTTGTAAGATTTTTGAAGTACGTCTTCCAGTTAGTTGGACACGTACAAAGGGTTTATTTCGCGTCGATCTCAAAATTTAGCTTTGCACTTAACCTTGTCCAAACCAACCCACAATTTTTCCTAAGACCCTTTATGGTTCAGTGAGCTTTGTTTCAAAGTTTGGGGATTTATGGACCTCAGTTACTATTTATTTCAATAAGTTTTATAAACAAGTTTTAATTCAAATTTGATTTTGAATTGGAAACAAACTGTGTCCAAATTGAAATCTGATTGCAGATTTGGGTTCCTCATATTTTTCTTAGCCTGTTTGTAATTTTTGGGAATTTTTGGGAAATGTTTGAGGTGGAATTTAGAGGAACAGAGAAGAGGGAGTAGTGGGGCCCACATGTCAGCCAGGGAAACCGTTCACCGCATCTGTTTTCTTTCTCCGCGCGACACCGCGACGGCAGCATGCCGCCAGCGCGCCGGTTCGGCCGTCGGTCGCCTCCAGCTGCCCTAGCCTCCTTATCTACTGCGGTGAAGCCTATTTATTCACTCCACCATCGACCGCAGTCATTCCTCGGTTCACCTTTCGCTCGCGCTACTCCATTTCTCGTCGCCGCGACCGCCTCGGTTCCGCCCGACGCCGCTCTGCCTCGACACCGCTACAAGCTTCCTTGTCCTCTGCAGTCTTTAGGAAAAAGGTCCGCCATGATCTCGTGTAGCTGCTGGTTAAATTTGAACTCATATCGTGCATCCTAGCATCCGTATTTCGTGAAAGACCGAAGCACTTTTATAGCTTTGAAGCTAGTTCGTCAGTTTAATTCCGACTGTATGCACAATAATTCTTTGATCCAGTTAGACGACATGATCAACGTCTCCTAGCGCACCTTCCCTCCAAAAATAAGAAAGAACCATCGAATAATTAACGAGTTATCCAGTTTTTCCCCTTCCGCCATTGATGGAGCTCGGTTCACCATCGACCTTAGTGTTGCCAGCTATGGAACGAGTTCTAGACCCTCCTAACCTCTTTCCCATGCCCCCAAGGTGCTTCCCGAGCTTTCGTATGAGATTTTTCGGTCGGGAGTTAAGGGTCCCAACATGACCGGAACCCTAGCACCCGCCGCTGCCGTCGGGAGTGGTTTTCCAGTCACCCATCGCCGTCGGGAGATACTCCAACGGGTTTCCCGCACGAAACTAGGGTGGGGCGGCGAGTTTTGAGACTTCCTGTGGGCCGGAAACCATCGCCGGCGAGAGCGCCGCCGCGCGCCGGCGTGGGCACTGCGGCCCGAGCCTGTGGCCAGAGGAAGAAGAAAGCAGGGGCACTTGTCCCACCTGCCAGTGAGCGCAGCGCGGCCTAGATTAGCCTGTGGCCAGGGGATCTAGTGTGGCCACGTGGAAATATTTATGGCCTCCGGTGTGGCTACCTCCTGGTTGGCTGGTTTAAATCTGGTGCGCCCAGGCGCCAAATTTAAAAGCTGAAAATTCCAAATTTATGCAGAACCATATCCAAAATTAAAAAAAATCAATATCTCTCTCTATACAGCTCCAAAAATCTTCAAACAAATTTTGTTTGAAAGCCCTTGATCTCTAGTTTCTGTTAGTACCAATTAGGTTTTATGGAACTTATTTTAATATCTGTAGAAAACAATCTTTCCAAAGACAAATACATTTTTTCCAGGTGAACTTTCCACTGGAAAAATCCCCAAAATTCATATAAAATACATGGCCCTATTCATGATTACCAGGAAAAGTTTCGAAGCCATTGTACCTGTATAACCCCCCGTATAATTCAATTACCTTTTCTAGTCATTGAATTTTTACAGTTGTTTAGTTGCTTTATTATGTCCCAAATTTGGATTGAACCTTCCTTTAGTCATACACTAGACCCTGTAAAAATCTGTGATTTAATTAACTTAGTCTCCTAGTCCTAATTCAGTTACCAACTGAATGTTAATTGAAAAGGTAAAATTCAATTATAAAATAATTCCAGAAATTCTTGCCAACTTTGAAATTCAATAACTCCTTTACCAAGGCTTAGACATTTATGAAACCAATTTTGCTAGAACCAGGACAACCTCCTCTATCATGATTATCAACTGGCAGCTATGTTTAAGCTATAGTTTCTTCTCTAAAATTTTAGGGATTTTATTGCTTACCAAAATTTTGGAGACAACAAACTACTTTATTCATCTCTTGTTCTTTGCCAGAGCTTCTATCATATTCCTTAGTATCTACCATCAAAGTCCTAAAGCAAATTAACATCATTATCATATAATGATCACCATAGATTAAATTATGGTCTTGGTAGTAATTATTTTTCAAAGTCATTCATATACATATTATATGCATATCGTGTAGTGACCGAAGTCGAGGAGGAACCCGAGGCCTTGGAGTTACACCTGCCAGATACTAACACAGACTCGGACCTGCATCCAGGCAAGCCCCGGTTTGCATTTAAGTCGTTTATAAAGTTTTGCTTTATCACTATGTTGATTAGCATATGAAATGTGCATTACGTTCAGGATGCTTGAATACTCTAGATGCATGACCCACAATCCCATTGGTTAATTGGGTAGGTTGATAGCTCGACATGTAGAACTGCTATGCTAATGTTGTAGGTGAACCGGTAGAAGTCGAGTAGTTGGAATCTACTCGCGAGATAGAAAATTTACACTCATCTACACTGGATTAACATTTATAGAGAATGACTATTAAATCTAAACTTAAGACCAGTCAGAGATGGATAGGAAGCAGCAAGGCATGGTCTTGGTCGCATAGCTCTGACTGGTTAGTTAAGGCCTGTCTGTATGCGGCCCCTTGGAACAAGCTTGACTTGTACCGGCGACATACTGGATATATGGACTCCAGTAAACTAACGTAACTCGATAATTGTGATGTCAAGGCCCATTAACTCATCATCGATAAGGGTGGGTTGAGGACAGTAAGGTGTAAATCTGTTGGCGGACACAAGAGGTGTTCCGTGCGGAGACCTTCTGTTTGCGGAGGTGAGACGGGTTCGACGTTCGGGTTTCTTGTGAAAGGTCGCCATATACGACTAGTAATGAAGTGTTACGTAGGTACTGATGTACTCTCTGACACTTCCGAACGTGCATATGTGTTGTGTTGTCCGGGTGTGTCCTGATTGCAATCACCGTCCCCCGCGGTAATAGAGTACCACTTGTTCACTGCGTCGTGACGTAGTAAATACTAAAGAAGTCAGGAGAATATGTTGTATTGAATTATAATTGCTTTGCAACCTTGTGTGACTTAGAGATAGCAAAATTAAAGTTTACAGTTTCCCCATACTTTAGCTGTAATAGCTATATGTGCTCTGGGCATGTCATATCATCGGCAAAGCGTTTCTTGTTTGATTGTGGAGTCTATGATGTGTCGTGCTTGGAGAATGTCATTTGCTACTTAAAATATGATTATAAGGATCCAGTTGTAGGTGAGTCGTTTATGCTTCACCTTACCTATGCTTAGTATTCACCCTTGCATATGTCTAGTGAGATGGGTCAGTCTTGTTGAGCCTCATGCTCATGTTTGCAATTAACGAGTTTTTGTAGGTTATACGATTGATGACGGGTTTGATGACGAGGCTTTACCCCCTCCTAGGTGTACAGCCGAGTGGGAACCCTGCACGCTGCTGTGAATTGGGTGTTGCTAGTGTGAAGTATCCAGGGCATGGATGACTTTGCTTTTGCATAGCTAGTGCTGAGAGCGTAGCTATGATATATAAGTTCTTTCCTTCCGCTAGTATTGTAAAACTTCCGCTCTATGATAAATAAAAAACTTCGTCTTGTATTTTATTCTCGTTTTGTTCTGTTATACTATTGGGTGTCGCATCGCACGACACCACCCAATGATATCCTCAGATGTTGGGATTCTAGTCCCCACACTTGGTCCTTTAGGAAACAAAATTCAGTTGCACAATCCACAGCTGAATCTGAATATGTAGCTACTGCTAGTGCTTGCTCACAAATTCTTTGGATTGTTCAAACACTTAAGGACAATGGGGTTGATCTAGATAGTGTTCCACTGTTTTGTGATAACACTAGTGCCATTTTCATTGCTAAAAACCCTGTGCAACATTCTAGAACTAAGCACATTGATATTAGGTATCACTTTCTTCGTGATAATGTTGAAAAAGGAAACATTGTGCTTCACCATGTAAATACCGAACAACAATTGGCTGACATTTTTACAAAACCTTTGGATTTCACTCGTTTTTGTTACATTCGTAGTGAAATAGGGGTTATGCATCCTCATGGCTTAAATTGAGGGGGAGTTTTGAAACTTGGGAAGTTTATGTGTGAATCTGAACTAAAATAATATGAGCATAGTATTTCATACATATATGACTTGTGATTCCTTTTACATTCTAAAAGTTCTTACTACATTACTCATGTTATACATTTTGTAGTTTTTGCCATGACTAGTAATTGGAATAATTACTTACACTAAATCGGGTAATGATCGAACTTTCTTGCTGTTTTGAACTTGTTGCATGTTCACAAGTGCTTTTAATCGTAAAGAATTAATCAAGTAACCAACTCACATGTTGAGTTTTTATGAAAAAATATAAATTGAGAAAAGATCAAGAGAATATGCATGCATCGCACTTTTTCTTTTAAGATAACTTATCATTGCACTTAGATATGAACTTAAAAGAAGTTTTGTATGACTAAAACCATATCCTTAAGCTTTTGATTGTCAAATGACATAGGCTTGGCTTGGTTGTTTAGAGTAAGATGCACATATAATCTCTTGCAAATATCATATGATCTAAATTTGTGCTTTGAAAAAAAATGCAGCAACAATTGTCACGCTTTCAGGTTTTGAAATAGTTAAGTTTATGAGATCATGACTTGTTTAAATTGAAAATTACATTTGATCTCTAGCATGGCTTACACTACTTTATGTATCTCATTGATGTGATTGTGTAAGTTACTTGATAGTATGGCTTGGATGAGCTTTGTTATAATATGTTTTGAACCTTGTTGAATACATTGTCATAGGGGGAGAGATAATATGTGAATTTTTAAAGATAAGTATGCAAGGGGGAGAAATTGATTACACATTGCACATATTCACAATTGTTTTCGCACGATTCTTCCCGGGGGGAGAATTTGTTTTTTCTTCTCATTTTATTTCTGTTTTACGGAGGGGGAGAAATTGTTTTCAATACTTTTAATGTGAATAAGCCAATGTTCGGATTTTAAGTTGTGTTGTCAATGCATTCATGAAGGGGGAGATTGTGAGACCTATGTGTGCTGAATAGATTGGCTTGTACTGAATACATTGGCTTTGATGATAAAAGTTCTGAAATTCTGCTAAAATATCTTTTTTAGCAAGGTCCGACTCTAGCTCCGAGCTTTTGCAATGTCCGACGTAAGGTCCGATATGTTTTGCTAGGTCCGACTTATGTTGCAAGGTTCGGAGCTTGATAACAATGTTCCAAATTTTCATGTGAAATGTTTCAAACATGCTTTATATTCTTGGAAAGATTGCTTAGTATTCATTTGCTAAGTTTTTGGTGTGTTATGGTTGATATGGATGATATCGTCTTGCTATTCTTTGCAATATGCTTATGTGAGGTGCTCACGTAAGGTGTTGTGTTCAGAACTAACTTGAGTCAAGTCGAGGACTTGGACTCGTACGTATTGGTTGTTTGTTCATGTGCAGGTGTTGCTTGCGTTCAAGTCATGGCTGGTGACGGGATCTCTTGGACTAGTCTCAGGGAGGAGATGAGGTTCCAACAACTAAGTTCGGGAGGAACTGTGGTTGAGCTGGTCAGAAGGTCGCGCAGGATGATTGAATCAAGGGCAGTGCATATGAAGGTTACTGAACGTTGAAGGAAGGTGTTCGCACGTATGCATGCGGTGCATGACGTGGCAAGATGGTTCTGAAGATGGTTTATGGATGGGAAGATCTGGTTGGAAGGATCGGATCGTACCGGTTGATGACTTTGGCTGCGGCGGAGTCGGTTATGGCTCGGTAGGAAAGTATCGAGTTGGTTATGTTAGGATTTCGTGCGGGTCCCAAAATTGAGTTGTTTTAGGAATATGGGATATGTTCCTAATGTTTTTGTAAGTCTTAAGATTGCTTCTATCTGCGTATAGAAGAGTCCTAAGCAGTTATGGAAAGTTTCGATTCGTGAACGGAGTAGGATTAGGGTCCTGATTTGAGTTTAGTTGGCTTTCGAGCTGGTTATATAAGCAAGGTAGGCCAGATGGTGCACTACTTTGGGGCTGTTCCTCTTATGTTCTATTGAATAAAATTCATAGTTTGAAGGAACTTTTGTGCCTTGTTCGTCCGACTTGTTCCAGACAAGTTTTGCTCGTCGAGTTTCTGGACAACACTACCTTTTATCGGTGATTTTATCATAACTAGAGTTTTACAGATCCAATTGACGTGATTATTTTTGTGTTGTCTTCAAAACTTGATTATCTATGATCTTTCAAAATTTCACGGTCATTGGATTTGTGGTTTCTGATCTACACGAGTTTCTTTGCAGCGTTCCAGAACTGTTTTTCTCGGGTAGGACAGATTGACATTTGTTCGATCTTTGGATCATAACATGAGTTTCCTTTGACGGATTTGAGTGATTCTTTTTGTGCTTTCTTCGTGACTTGATTCTCTCTGATATATATCACTTTTTTCATGGTGAAACATGTTTAGATTAGTTTCACACACGATTTCTTTAACAGATCGTTTTTCCGCCGAAGGGGTTGGGATTTAATTGTTTCCACTGCGTAAGATTTTTTAAATCTACCATTCACCCCCCCCCCCCTCTGTTAGATTTTCACGTGCTCTTCGATCCTAGAATTTGTCCATAAAATAATCAAATCCTTCCTTATAATTTCTTAGGAACATGATAAACACACCACAAATTCATTCATTCACATAGTTGAACACAGAAGATAATATTCATTCACACAGATGAGCACAGATAAATTCCATTCATTAACACTATATATACAAAACACAAGAGAAAGGTACAAGAAGACCCAAGAAAAGAAAAATATCAACTAAAAACAACAAAGAAAAACTAAATCATACTCCTCCTCCTCCTCCTCCGGCAGTGACTCTGGCGCCGATGCAACAAGAGCCTGGGCCAGCTGCTCCGGCTGCACCGGCGGTGCAACCCCGAGACCGAGGTTCCTCTCCATCGCTGCCACCAGGTTACTGTTGCTGAATATAGCCTAGAGGGGGGTGAATAGGCTTTTTAAACTTTTGTCGGATCCTAAAACACTTAACAACTTGATCAAATACAGAGAAATCAGACTACTCCGATATGGTGCGGACTAGTCCGGTGTGTGCGGACTAAAACGATCAAGTTTGATCAAAGATTTCACATCAAGTACTCTATGCAGCGGAAAGTAAGTTGTAATTTGGATGTATCACAACAATGAAACTAGGTATGGTACAAATTAACTTAGATTTCAATGTCTCAACGTAGGTTATACAAGATTGTGTAAACCCTAGAATATGATGAACAAAAAAGAATAAAAGTATGCGACACAATATTTTATCCTGTGGTTCGATTCCACGGAGGAAATCTACATCCACGTTGAGGAGTCCACAGAGGACCGGGTCTTCACCAACCCTATCCTCGTCGAATCGCCACGGAGGCCAATTCTCTTCCACTAACCACAAAGGGGCAAATAACCGATTTCAAGGGGACTTCTCAAAATTTGAGGGCTCCCCAAGATTTACAATTGTGAACACCACCAAACACACTAGATTGATGTGCTATAAACAACAGGAGTGTGCAAGAGAATCAAACCCAAGAGCTCAAGATCGTGTGGAACAAGTCTCTCTTTTTTATCAATGCTAATCCTCAAATATTTGATCTTTCTAGGGTTAGAATGTGTGGAGAGATGTGTATTTTGTGCTCTTGGAAGGTGCGATGGCGCAGGACGTCGGGAGATATGATTGTAGGGCCGTACACCTCTATTTATACTAGGGTTTCCAAAAGTTACCGTTAGGGTTTTAGATGTCCGTACTAGTCCTTGGTGGACTCCGGACTAGTCCAGTGTGTGGCGTGTGGGAAACCCTAAGTGTTCTGATATATCATACTTGTCTAGAAATGAGCGGACTAGTTCGATTTGGTCTCTGGAAGTGTTCGGACTAGTCCGGCTCATATCGGACTAGTCCAGTGTAGTGAACCTCATTTTGAATTGAGGACAAGTCCGAACTTGGAGGACTTGTCCGATTTTAGTCAGAGATTTTTCGGACTAGTCCGTGGTGATATCAGACTTGTCCGTTTCTGTGTAAAGTGTGAGGTCCTGAGGACAAGTCTGCACTGGGGCGGACTTGTCCATTTTTATTCAAAAAGATATTGGACTAGTCTGTGGTGTTATCATAATTGTCTGTTTTTGTACAGATGTGAAGTGCTGAGGACTAGTCCGCACTAGGGAGGACTAGTCCGATCCTAGTCTGAGAGATATCGGACTAGTCCGGTGAATATCGGACTAGTCTGAACTTGTGAAATTTTGTGCAGTGAGGGTGATTTCTTTTGCTTGAACTCTTGGGGTGTGTTTCTCCAACACACTCCATACACAACAAAGTATTTTATTCAACTCTTGAGCTCTTTTCCATATAGATTCTTCATTCTCCTTTCTTTTTGCACTTTCTTCATAATTTCATTAAAACCTGCACTCATCTCAACAATTTTGTAACGATCTCATCTATTTGTCATAAATCAACCAAAACCCACAAGGGATGCCTAGATGCACTTTCAATCTCCCCCTTTTTGGTGATTGATGACAACCAATTGAGATTTCACAAATATGATAAAAATCCAGATTTTCATAAAGTGTGCACATATGAGCTTGGAACAAATTAAGCAATGAAAACATAAGACATATGTGCACTCTTTATGGTGGGGTGCAAAACTATATGTGTGTGAGCAATAATTGTGACGAGATCGAGGTAAATGACATAATCATATCAACATCAAGCATGTATGCCAATTTCAGAGCATAAACAGAGATCATATCAAGCATCATCACAAACTTCATAATTATGACTAGAAACATAATAAGAGTCTTAGTACATCAAAAGTAGTCTTACAGCACCAAAAGCATAACAAAGAGCAAAAGATAAAAATAGAGTTCTCATCTCTCAATCTACGGCTAGGACCTAAGACTACCCCCCAATCTCCCCGCCTTTGGCATCAATGCACCAAAAAGAAGGAGAAGAGGGATCTACTAGTCGTCACCGTCGTTGTTGGTCCTCTCATCGTCTTCATCATTAGGTTGAGGAGGAGGAGGAGAGGATCCACTCATAGTGCCCTGAAGGCCAAAATAGGCAAGCTCAAAAGGTGAAAGAGGAGGAAGCTCTGAGAAGTCAGAAGGAGAGTCGTCAGAGATAACTGGAGACCCAACAGGCTCAATTTCCAGCTTCTGACAAATGGCTTTGATATTGTCCTTCATGTATCGCATTTCCTCTTTTCTTGCCTTTTTCATCTTATGGACCGTCACCCCAGTCTTGCGGCAAGAACTGAAGATAGCAGCCAGGTACTTCATAACACTAGGAGACCCTTTGTGAGGAGGAGCCCTAATGTTAGAGGCAGTCCTTACATCTCCTTGAGCTCTTCTCAGAGCCTCCTAACTTAAAACAGGAGATGGAGCAGTTGGAAGAGAGGCTTGAGAAGGCTTCTGAGGCCTTAGGAGTATGCTCTACATCCTTCACAAACTCAATTCCTGTGACTTTCTCAATCATAAACATCAAGTATGGTGCATAGCCACAGGAGCGGTTCGGTGTGCAGGAGATGTTCACCATGTCATTCCATATGTAGTCGAAGATGTCAAACTTCCTCTACTTCCTAATCACTTTCATCAAGGTTCTTAAGTAACCTTGCACACTCCCTACATCTCCATCCTTTGGAGCAATGGTCTTTCAGAGCACTCTATTGAGAACCATGAAGAAGGGATTCATGTTCTTTGTCGAGGGAGGATTGTATTTGAGGCGGGTATCATAGAGAAAGTCCATCTTGTCCTTCTCCAAAATACCAATATTGTGAATAATGACCTCATTGCTGCCAGTGTCCTCAAGGTGCAACGGCCTAGCAAACTCATCATAAGTAACACTGTACTTGGATCCATGTGTCATCCAAGTCACTCGCTCTTCTTCATCACTAGCAATGTAGGAGGATGCAAAGAACTGTGCTATGACCTCATCATTCCAGTTGTACCTGGAAGCAAACAATTCCATTAGACCATGCCTCTCTCCAGCCTCTACCACTTCATCAAATGCACCACAACCTTTTCTTTCAAAATGGCTCCAGTAAATCCATTGGCTGCGGACTACTGGAGTCTTCATCTGCAGGTACACAGAACTGTAGTAGCCCCGTGGAAGTTGCTCCAAAATCTCGGATCAGCTGCCTTCTTGCAACTGTTATATGCATCAACTTTCCTCAGCTTCCTAGCCACATCACTCCCCTTGCCATTGAATTTTATTTCCGAGGGGTCTCTATTCCCCTGCCTTGGAGCTGTCATTTTGAGAGGGCCAATCGGGCCAGAGGCAATCCCTTTGCAGTTCCCTTAGGATTGGCAATGAGCCACTGAGCTAGAACCTACCAAATCCTGAGCTTTCAAAGCTGGCTTCTTGGCCGCAACCTTCCGTTGCACCCTAGGTGGAGTAGGCGAAGGCTCGGCGGCACGGTCTTTCCTTTTGTTAGCGCGAGACTTCGAGACACGCGGCAACACATCTTGATCCATCTCGTCTTCAAAGTCGGAGATGTTTACATTTGACATTGTCTTGACAAGGAGGTTATACATGACATAGATAAGGATTGATGGCAAGGTAATGCATTGAGTAAAAGGAAATTAGGGTTGTGTCCAATCAAAAAATAGATTTATCTGGTGGTCAAGAGCGGACTAGTTCGAAGTACTAGACTTGTCCGCACTGAGAACGGATTAGTCCGATATTCGACCATTTGACCCTAACTAGCAGAGCAATGGTGTTTCCCAATACAAAAGTGGCTCAATGTAGTTGTAATACAACAAGGAATCATGTATTAACAGGAGGAACTAAGCTATTTGAGCAAAAACAAGAGAAATCGAAGGTTCTAGGGTTTGAAGAGAAAGTTTACCAAATCGTTCAATTCGCGGAGTTGGGGGAATTTTTTATGCGGATAAGTCCACGGTCCTCGATCCCCTTGCGATGAAGATCATTTCCCACAGAGATTTGGTGGGGAACTCGCCAAATCACCTTGGGGGCACTTGAGTGAGGAGAGAGAATGTGAGGTGTGTTGTGAGGATGAAGAGGATTAGGTTTTGGCGGCCCTAGGGTTATGGAGTCAAAAAATAGGACTAGTCCGTGGTTGACCGGACTAGTCCAAACTACCAGAACTCTATGGAGTAGTTTGCATTGTGCGGGCTAGTCCGGGTATACACGGACTAGTCCGTGGTTACAAGAACAAAAATAGTTAGACCATTCTTATATATTCGATGGTGCTTACAAAGAAAATAGGGGGCAAAACACACAAATAATCTTGATGAATATGATCAGTAAACATACAACAATCAAGCTATGACCATAATTCACCAGGATCAAGTAATTAACATAGTTTTTCGAAGAAAATAGAGAGAGATGATTTTCATAACACAATCAATAGATTTTGAAGATGGCATACAAGTATGCAAGCTTTCAAGCCACGTTCTGAGAATCAAGGATATTTAGTTCATTTCGGAGCTCACAAAAACGTTTCTCATCAAGTGGCTTTGTAAAGATATCGACTGCTTGTTTTTCAGTATTGACATGGGAAATGGTTATGTCGCCATTCATTGAATGATCTCTCAAAAAGTAATGTCGGATATCTATGTGTTTGGTCCTAGAGTGCTCAATGGGATTATGGGCAATTTTAATGGCACTCTCGTTGTCACAAAGGAGTGGAATACGACTTATATTGTCACAGTAATCCATTAGAGTTTGTCGCATCCAAAGGAGTTGTGGACAACAACTCCCGGCTGCAATATACTCCGCTCTGGCCGTGGATAAGGCAATGGAGTTTTGTTTCTTGGAGGACCAAGAAACTAGGGATCTACCTAGGAATTGGCAAGTACCGGAGGTACTATTTCTATCTACTTTAATCTGCATCGGAGTATCCAATGAGATTGAACTTTTAACCTTTAGGATACCAAAGGCTTAGGTTAGGTGTATGAACTAAGTACTGAAAGATCCTCTTTACGGCTATCAAATGACATTCCTTAGGATTTGCTTGAAATCTTGCACACAAACACACACTCAACATAATATCAGGCCTAGATGCACAAAAATAAAGTAGGGAGCCAATCATAGAGCGATATACCTTTTGATCCACGTTTGGTCCATCCTCACTGAGATCCAAGTGTCCATTTGTCGCCATGGGAGTCTTTATAGGCTTTGCTTTTCCATTCCAATCTTCTTAAGTATGTATTGATTGTACTTTGTTTGGCTTATGAACGTTCCTTCCTTTTTTGTCTCACTTGGAATCCCAAGAAATATCTCAACTCTCCCATCATGGACATCTCGAATCTATCTGTCATAATCTTACTAAACTCTTGACAAAAAAGATTTGTTAGTTGAGCCAAATATAATATCATCGACATAAATTTGACAGATAAATAGATCATTATGAAAATGCTTAGTAAACAAAGTGTAATCAGCTTTACCAATCTTAAACCCATTTTAAATCATAAAATCTCTAAGGCACTCATACCAAGCTCTAGGAGCTTGTTTGAGGCCATAGAGACCTCACGTAGTTTGAACACATGGTCGGGGAACTCTTGATCTTCGATCTCGGGGGTTTGCTCCACATACACCTCCTCCTTGATCGGTCCGTTGTGGAAGGCGCTTTTCACATCCATTTGATAAAGCTTGAATCATAGTGAGTAGCATATGAAAGTAATATTCGGATCGATTCAAGCCTAGCTACGGGAGCAAAAGTCTCGTCGAAATCCAAACCTTCGACTTGTCAATACCCTTTGGACACAAGTCGCACCTTGTTCCTTGTCACCACCCCGTGTCGGTCTTGCTTGTTACGGAATACCCGTTTAGTGCTGACAACGTTGAACTTGGGTCTTTCAACAAGTTCCCACACCTTGTTCCTTTTGAAGTTGTTCAATTCTTCTTGCATCGCCACCACCCAATCTGGATCCTTTAAAGCATCTTCAACCCTGTGTTGTTCCAAAGAGGATACAAACGAGTAATGTTTACAAAAATTAGCTATACGATATCAAGTTGTTACTCCCTTTTGGATGTCACCGATTATGTTATCGACGGGGTGATCTCTTTGTATGCATTGATGTACTCTTGGGTGTGGCACTTGTGGTCTTGAGTCTTCATTGTCGTTATCTTCTTCTCCCTTTGGATGGTTGCCCTTATTGATGTGTTAATCACCTTGA
The DNA here is from genome assembly GCA_036927565.1 of Tuctoria greenei. NCBI lineage: Eukaryota > Viridiplantae > Streptophyta > Magnoliopsida > Poales > Poaceae > Tuctoria > Tuctoria greenei. The sequence continues at coordinate 93,201,737 of JAYESD010000001.1, forward strand.
TCTTAATGATGTTGATCTTGTGTAGAAGCTCCCCCTTGATCATTTTCCTCCACTTGTGGTTCATCTTCCTCATTCGCATTTGGAGGTGGTGCTTGTGGTCGAACATCGCCCAACGCCATTCTTATCAACGATTGACATGGAGCTTCTTCTCTATCTAGCACACATTGATCAACTTGCTCTCCTTGAGAGCCGTTAGTTTCATCGAACACCACGTCTTGTGCTACTTCAACAAGTCTGGAGGCCTTGTTGAAGACACGATAGGTGTAGGAGTTCGAAACATAGCCAAGTAAGAAACCTTCATCAGACTTTGAAGCGAACTTTGAAGTACTAGGCTTCTTGTTCAAAATATAACATTTAGAACCAAAAACTCGAAAGTATGAACTATTGGGCTTGTTACCCATGAGTAGTTCATACGATATTTTCTTGAGTAGGTGATGAAGATAAAGTCGGTTTATGGCATGACACGCGGTGTTGACTGCTTCATCCCAAAACCGATATGAAGTCTTGTATTCATCGAGCATTGTCCGCGCCATATCAATGAGTATTCGATTCTTCCTTTCGGCTATTCTGTTTTGTTGAGGAGAATAAGGTGTTGAAAACTCGTGCTTTATCCCTTCTTCGTCTAGATACTCCTCAACTTCGGTATTCTTGAACTTTGTTCCATTGTCACTTTGTATGTTCTTGATCGTCAACGAAAATTCATTTTGAGCTCGCTTGAGAAACTTCCTGAGGGTTCCTTGAGTTTCTATCTTATGATGCAAAAAGGAAACCCACGTGAAGCGAGAAAAATCATCAACAATGACTAAACTGTACTTGTTACCACCGATACTTATGTAAGAAATTATACCAAATAGGTCCATGTGAAGGAGCTCGAGTGGTCTTTTTGCAGTCATGACGTTCTTCGCAGGATGGGGTGCTCCTACTTGCTTCCCTGCTTGGCTCGCGCTACAAGGCCTGTCTTTCTCAAAAACAACATTCTTTAAACCACGCATGTGATTGCCTTTCAGATGTTTTTGAAGATTACTCATACCAACATGTGCTAGCTGTCTATGCCACAACCAACCCATTTTGGTCATTGCAACCAAGCATGTGTCAAGTTCGACTTTATCTTTGTTGAAGTCAACTAGATAAAGTTTTCTTATTAACACACCCTTGAATGCAACCGAGTTATCATTCCTTCTAAAGACGGTCACACCCTCATTAGTGAACAAACAATTATAACCTTTGTCACATAATTGAGATATGGATAAAAGGTTATAATCCAAGGAATCAACGTGTAAAACATGAGAAAGAGTATGTTGTGATGAAATTGCTATTTTACCGGTACCGAGCACCCTTCCTTGACTGTTATCACCAAAATAAATGCCTTCGCTTGGATCTTCATTTTCTTCATATTCAACGAACATCCTTCTTTCTCTGGTCATGTGATTGGTGCATCCACTATCTAGCACCCACTCAGCTCCACCTGATGAATAGGCCTGCAAAACACAAATTATGTCTTGGTCTTAGGTACCCAAGATTGCTTGGGTCGTTTGAGGTTAGTCACCAGTGATTTGGGCACCCACACATGAGACTTGGTGTTCCCATGGCGTGGCCCAACATGTTTAGCATAAACTCTACCAAGATTACTTTTCATAAAAACATATTATGCATCAAAAGTTCTACACAAGAGTTGTTGTTCATATGTGTTAACAATTTTAACAATGTTAAAGATATCGGCTAGTTGTTTTTCGGTGTTGACATGGGAAATGGCTATGTCTCGTTTCATTTAGTGATCTCTCAAAAAATGATATCGGATGTCTATGTGTTGGTCCTAGAGTGCTCAACGGGGTTATGGGCAATTTCAATGGCACTCTCATTATCACAAAGGAGCGGAATACAGCTCATATTATAATTGTAATCCCTTAGAGTTTGTCGCATCCAATGGAGTTGTGCACAACAACTCCCAGCTGCAACATACTCCGCTTCGGTCGTGGATAAGGCAATGGAGTTTTGTTTCTTGGAGGACCAAGAAACTAGGGATCTACCTAGAAATTAGCAAGTACCGGAGGTACTTTTTCTATCTACTTTGCATCCGGCATAATCTGCATCAGAGTATCAAAGGCCTAGGTTGGGTGTACGAACTAAATATCGCAAGATCCTTTTTATGGTTGTCAAGTGACATTCCTTAGGATTGGTTTGAAATCTTTCACATAAACATACACTCAACATGATATCAGGCCTAGATGCACATAAAAAAAGTAAGGAGCCAATCATGGAGCGATATACCTTTTGATCCATATTTGGTCCATCTTCATAAGATCCAAGTGTCCATTTGTTGCCATCCAAACTTCTTAAGTATGTCTTGAGTGTACTTTGTTTGGCTTATGAACGTCCCTTCCTTTTGTTGCTTCACTTGGAATCCCAGGAAATATCTCAACTCTCCCATCATGGACATTTCGAATCTATCTGTCATAATCTTAATAAATTCTTGACAAAAAGATTTGTTTGTTAACCCAAATATAATATCATCAACATAAATTTGACAGATAAATAGATCATTATGAAAATGCTTAGTAAACAGGGTGTAATCAGCTTTATCAATCTTAAAACCATTTTCAATTAAAAAATCTCTAAGGCACTCATACCAAGCTCTAGGAGCTTGTTTGAGGCCATAGAGAGCCTTACGCAGTTTGTATACATGGTCGGGGAACTCTTGATCTTCAAACCCGGGGGGTTGCTCCACGTACACCTCCTTCTTGATTGGTCCGTTGAGGATGGTGCTTTTCACATCCATTTGATAAAGCTTGAAATCATGGTGAGTAGCATATGCAAGTAATATTCGAATCGATTCAATCCTAGCTACGGGAGCAAAATTCTCGTCGAAATCCAAACCTTCGACTTGTGAATACCCATTGGCCACAAGTCGCGCCTTGTTCCGTCTCCACCCCGTGTTCGTCTTGCTTTTTGTGGAAGACCCATTTAGTGCCGACGACATTGAACTTGGGCCATTCAAAAAGTTCCCACACCTCGTTCCTTTTGAAGTTTTTCAATTATTCTTGCATCGCCACCACCCAATCCGGATCCTTTAATGCATCTTCAACCCTATGTGTTTCCAAAGAGGATACAAACGAGTAATGTTCACAAAAAATAGCTATATGAGACCGATTTGTTACTCCCTTTTGGATGTCATCGATTATGTTGTTGACGGGGGTGATATCTTTTGATGTGTTGATGTACTCTTGAATGTGGCACTTTTGATCTTGAATCTTAATGGTCATCATCTTCTTCTCCCCATGGATGGTTGCCCTTATTGATGTGTTGATCACCTTGATCTTCATGAGGTTGATCTTGTGTAGAAGCTCCCCCTTGATCATTTTCCTCCACTTGTGGTTCATCTTCCTCATTCGCATTTGGAGGTGGCGCTTGTGGTCGAACATCACCCAACGCCATTCTTCTCAATGCTTGACATGGAGCCTCTTCCCTATCTAGCACACATTGATCAACTTGCTCTCCTTGAGAGCCGTTAGTTTCATCAAACACTACGACACGTGCTACTCCAGCAAGTCCAAAGACCTTGTTGAAGACACGATAGGCGTAGGAGTTCGAATCATAGCCAAGCAAGAAACCTCCATCGGACTTCGAAGCGAACTTTGTAGTCCTAGGCTTCTTGTTCAAGATATAACATTTAGAACCAAAAACTCAAAAATATGAAATATTCGGTTTGTTACCGGTTAGTAGCTCATACGAGGTTTTCTTGAGGAACCCATGAAGATAGAATCGGTTTATAGCGTGACAAGCGGTGTTAACCGCTTCAGCCCAAAACCAGTCTGGAGTCTTGTATTCATTGAGCATTGTCCTCTCTATCATAATGAGGTTTCGGTTCTTCCTTTTGGCTACCCCATTTTATTGAAGGGAATATGGTGCTGAAAATTCATGCTTTACTCCCTCATCGTCTAGATACTCCTCGACTTGGGTGTTCTTCAACTCCGTGCCATTGTCACTTCATATGCTCTTGATTTTCAATGAGAATTCATTTTGGGCACGCTTGAATAACTTCTTGAGGGTTCCCTAAGTTTTTGTCTTATCATGCAAAAAGAAAAACCCACATGAAGCACAGAAAATCATCAACAATTACTAAACCGTATTTGTTACCGCCGATGCTTATGTAAGCAATTGGAACAAATAGGTCCATGTGAAGTAGATCGAGCGATCTCGTTTTTCTCATGAAATTCTTCGTGGAATAGAGTGCTCCTACTTGCTTCCCGGCTTGGCATGCGCTACAAGGCCTGTCTTTCTCAAAAACAACATCCTTGAAACCTCGGATGTGATTTCCTTTAAGGAGTTTTTGAAGATTCCTCATACCAACATGTGCTAGCCGTCTATGCCACAGCCAATCCATGTTGATTTTTGCAATCAAGCATGTGTCAAGTTCGGCTTTATCTTTGTTGAAGTCAACTAGATAAAGCTTTCCCTTTAACACACCCTTGAATGCAACCGAGTTATCACTCCTAGAGACGGTCACACCCTCATTAGTGAACAAACAATTATAACCCTTGTCACATAACTGGGATATGGACAAAAGGTTATAATCAAAGGAATCAACGTGTAAAACATGAGAAAGGGTATGTTGTGATGAAATTGCTATTTTACCGATACCGAGCACCCTTCCTTGACTGTTATCGCCAAAATAAATGCCTTCACTTGGATCTTCATTTTCTTCATATTCAACGAACATCCTTCTTTCTCTAGTCATGTAATTTGTGCATCCACTATCTAGCACCCATTTTGCTCCACTAGAGGAATAAGCCTGCAAAAACAAATTATGCCTTGGTCTTAGGTACCCAAGCTTGCTTAGGTCCTTTGAGGTTAGTCACAAGTGATTTGGGCACCCACACATGAGACTAGATGTTCCCAAGGCGTGGCCCAACATATTTGGCATAAACTCTTCCGATATTACTTTTCACAAGTACATATGAAGCATCAAATGTTTTAAACAAAACTCGTTGTTCATGTGAGTGCACAATGTTATACTTATCAACATTATTAAGTTTTCTAACTTGAGAAGAGTTTCCCTTGACAAATACAATGTGTTCCTTGTTATTCTTGTGGCTTCTAGCATTTTGCTTTTCACCATAAGAATACCCAATGCCATATTTGACATTAGGAGGTCTTGTGACCAAGTATGCACTGCGTGCATACTTTACCTTCTCCTTGTCAAATATGCCACTTGTGGAAGTATGCTTGTCATTTGTCAAGTTTGATTTTTCCTTCAAGTTAGTGTCATTTTAGCACATACACAAGCAATAGTAGTTTCAGATTTTAGATGTTGAGAAGATGAGCTTGAAGAGGATGAACAGTCACTGTGCTTGAGTGACTCAACTTGTACTTCAAGGATATTGTTAACTTTGGTTAAGTTAGCGAGTTCATCCTTGATGATTACATTTGAGTCGCTTAACTTCAAGCAAGCTTCCTTGCTTGAAGCTAACACAAGTTCTAGTGACTTGCTTTGCTCATTTTCAAGTTCAAGGAGCTTTTTGATCTTAAGATATTATTCCATTTGGAGGATGATCATATCTTCTTGACGATCAACTAGCTCCTCCTTATCAACAAGCTTATCCATTAAAAATTTCATCTTAGCAGCAGTTTTCTTATCTAAACTACTAAGCAAGTATTCATTTTCATCACAACTATCATCTTCACTAGAATTATCACTATCACTAGCAAAGGAATACGAGGAGTAAGATTTAGTTGTTACCTTTCTTTTACCTTCCTTTGCCATTAGACATGTGTTGTCGTTGTCCTTCCATGCACCCATGGTTGGGAAGAGGGTGGATTTCTTGGTTTGTTTTCTTGATGGCTATGGTAGCCATATCCTCTTACTCTTCGGATGAAGACTCATCATTGGAGTCCCACTCCTTCCCTAGATGCGCCTGTCCGAATTACTTCCTCTTCTTGAACATCTTCTTGGGTTGAGGCTTGTTGTCCTTGGTCTTCCTCTTGTTTTCTCCATGAGGACAATCAACTATGAAATGGTCGTATTCTCCACAATTATAGCAAGCGCGCCTCATTTTTGGTCTTGGCTTGTCCCTTTGTCTTCCTTCATTTGGTGTACCACCTTGTGTTCTTCTCATCATTTTCTTGAATTTCTTCATGAATAGGATCATATCTTCTTCATCTATATCACTGCTCTCATCATCGTTGTCGTCTTCCTCTTGAGCTTCTCGAGCTTCTTTTGATATAGGTTTACAAGTGGACTTCAAAGCAACTCCTTTCTTCTTTTCTGGGGTAAGGTCGGCAATCTCTTTGACGTGTTTTGCTTGTTTCTCCATCATCTCAAATTTGATAATCTTCCCAAGAAGTTCGTCCGGGGTCATTTTTGATACCTAGAGCTTTCTCTAATCATCGAGCATAAGGTTACATTACGAGGCATGAAAGCTCTAAGAATTAGCTTTACGACCTTGTGATCATTCCACTTCTTGCTTCCATATGCTCGAACTTTGTTGATGAGATTCTTTAATCGATTGTACATATCTTGTGGTGACTCATCTTCTTCTATAGCGAATCTTCCCAATCCGCCTTCAATCATTTCAAACTTGGCTTCTCGCACATGATGATCACCTTCATGTGCGGTTTGTAAAATGTCCCATATCACCTTTGCAATTTCGAGTCCATCCACCTTGGTGAACTGGTCCCGTCGCAGTGATGATGTTATGACAGCTGCAGCTTGAGTGTTCTGATGAATAGCTTGTTCTTGGCTTGGTGTGAGCTCTTCATCATCATCCGGATATTTATCCCTGTACACACTATATGCCACAAGATGGGGTTAAGTGATATGAGATGCATTTTCATATTTTTTTCTCCATATAGAATAATCATTGCCATCGAAGAAAGGTGTTTTCCCTAGAGGATATCGGGAGTAGTTGGTGTGACTACTCCCCTTCTTCTTCTTTTCATCTTAGATCTTCATCTTCCATTTTGGGGATAGTGCCTTCTTCCTTAGGAGTGCCTTTAGTTCTAGCATCTCCTCATCATCATCCTTGCAGTCTTGGATGGCGTGGAGGAGCTTCTCCAGTTTTGAGTCTTTTCATCGTCACCCTTCTCTTGGTTGAATCTCTTGTGTACATCCTTAATGTCTGACATCTTCTCTTTGAGCGGTGAGTCTCTTTTGAAGAGTCCTTGCTCTGATACCAATTGAATGTAGCCTAGAGGGGTTGAATAGGCTTTTTGAACTTTCGTCGGATCCTAAAACGCATAACAACTTGCTCAAATACAAAGAAATAGGACGAGTCCGGTATGGTGCGGACTAGTCCATTGTGTGCGAACTAGAACAATCATGTTTGATCGAAGATTTCACGTGAAGTACTCTATGTAGCGGAAAGTAAGTTGTAATTTGGATGTATCACAACAATGAAACTAGGTATGGTACAAATTAACTTAGATTTCAATGTTTCAACATAGGTTATACAAGATTGAGTAAACCCTAGAATATGATGAACAAAAAAAGAAAAAAAGTATGCGACACAAGATTTTATCTCGTGGTTCGGTTCCACGGAGAAAATCTACATCCACGTTGAGGAGTCCACGGAGGACTGGGTCTTCACCAACCCTACCCTCGTCAAATCGCCACGGAGGTCGATTCTCTTCCACTAACCACAAAGGGGCAAGTAACCGAGTTCAAGGGGCCTTCTCACAAGTTGAGGGCTCCACAAAATTTACAATTGAGAACACCACCAAACACACTTGAATGATATGCAATAAGCAACAGGAGTGCATGAGAGAATCAAACCCAAGAGCTCAAGATCATGTGGAACAAGTCTCTCCTTTTGATCAATGCTAATCCTCAAAGATTTTATCTATCTAGGGTTAGAATGTGTGGAACGATGTGTATTTTGGGCTCTTGGAAGGTGTGACGGCGCAGGAGTTCAAGAGATATGGTTGTAGGGCCATACACCTCTATTTATACTAGAGTTTCCAAAAGTTACCGTTAGGGTTTGCGATGTTCGGACTAGTCCGATGTGTGGCGTGTGGGAAACCCTAAGTGTTCTAGAAATGAACGGATTAGTCCGATTTGGTCTCTTGAAGTGTTGAGACTAGTCCAGCTCATATCGGACTAGTCTGGTGTGGTGAACCTCATGTAGAATTGAGGACAAGTCCACACTTGGAGGACTTGTCCAATTTTTGTTAGAGACTTTTGAGACTAGTTTATGGTGATATTGGAATTGTCCGTTTCTGTGTACGTGAGGTCCTGAGGACAAGTCTGCACTAGGGCGGACTTGTCCGTTTTTAGTCAAAAAGATATCGGCCTAGTCGTGGTGTTATCAGACTTGTCCGTTTTTGTATGGATGTGAAGTGTTGAGGACTAGTCCGATCTTAGTCAGAGAGATAACGGACTAGTCCGGACTTGTGAAATTTTGTGCAATGAAGGTGATTTCTTTTGCTTGAGCTCTTGGTGTGTGTTTCTCGAACAGACTTCGTACACAGCAAAGTATTTTATCCAGCTCTTGAGCTCTTTTCCATGTAGATTCCTCATTCTCTTTTTGTAACACCCTCATTTTCATCCATCATGCAATGCATATGTTCATATACATGTCTAAAATTAATCCACATAAAAAGGAACAAGTTTAAAATAAATTAGAAACAAACTGCACTTAAGAATTCTGGGAAGTGCGGACTAGTCCGATTTTGGTGCGGGCTGGTCTGATTTCTCTCCGACTTCAAACGGACTTGTCCATTTTGCTGCGGACTGGTCTGTTTTCCCTCTGGACACTTTCGGACTTGTTCGGTCCTGTGCGGACTAGTCCAGTGTTCCAGTTCCTTGGAAATTTCGTTAAGTCTCTGGACTTGTCCGGACTAGTCCGGTGTTGAAGCGGACTTTTCCATTTTCCCCTCTGACTAAAGTTGGACTTGTCCAATTTTTGGCCAGACTTGTCTGCTTTTCCCCTCTGGATAAGTTTGGACTTGTCTGATGTCCAATGCGGACTTGTCCGATATCTCTCTGTCCAACTTCGAACTAGTCTGGCCCTTTTCAGACTTGTCCGATAAATCGTGACACCAAGTTGATCTTCTGTTTCACGACTTGTTTCTCGGGTTTTACGTTATGTGGGCCTAGGGACGTCGTACCTAACACTTTTAGAGCCCAAAAGGGACTCTAAACCGGCCTCTACTCACCCCCAAACCCAAAATCCATCTAACCCTAACCTCCACCTCTATATAAACAACCCCACCCCTTGGCTTGACATCTTTTTGCCACTTTTCCACCCCACCCGAACCCTAGCTCGTGAATAGCCGCCACCAAGGAGGGAGAAAGAGATCTAGAACAAGAAGAAGAAGGGGAGGAAACAAAAGAGGATCAAGATCTCCACCAGGTTTGCGTTCTTTGTCAACAATTCATCTCAAGTTCTTCATCAACCCTAGATCTTCAAGATCCAAGTGTTGCCTCCAAGACCCTTGATTCTTTGGAGTCTTAGACACCTGGTATACCTTCTACCTCCTTTTCCTTACGTGAATTCAATCCAAAATCTCCAAATTCATGTCAATCTAGAAAACCCTAGTTCGCTAGTTCTGCGAGGTGCATACTTGTTTGGTCCCTAGCGGACTAGTCCGATTTTCCTAGTTAATTTCTGTTGAATTAATTCTAAGTTGACTCAAATCAAATCCAAACCTGTATAAACTTGTTAAAATCTATTGGAACTAGTTAGTGATCATTAAAAGCAACTCATTAACAGGTTCCACCTTGCATTTGCAATGATCATTCATGCCATGTCATGTTGAGTAATGTTTGTGCACTCTTTGATTGTGTTTCTTGCCTTGTATGTTTATTGTGCGGATTAGACGGATTTGCGCTAGAGAGTGTTGTGGAGGATCTACAACACCAAGAGTTTGAAGTCTTTGATCCTAACCAAGTTCAAGAGCAAAGCAAGTGTCCTTGAAGCATATTGATCCTATTTTTTAAAATAAATGTTTTGTTTGCAAACTGCATGTTTGTGTCAATTTGATGGGAAAACCTGTGATAGAAAGTTTACTAGCATTGTGTAACCACCCTTGTGACCTAGAATTTATGGTAGGGGGTCGGGATGGGCTTTTTACCTTTTGCTTCGCTTAATTATATGGGATGGGAAAACAATTATACTATTTAATTATGCATTGATGAGATTATGGTTAATATGAATTGGTTAATATGATATGGTAGTGGGTGATCTAAGCAAGCCTAGTATGTGGATGGGTTGGATGTTATGGTTGTTTGCTTGCTTTAGATCTAAGGACCGGTTCATGCAAGAATAAGCCAGGACTACAGTGCCACCACGAGGCCAAGTATGGGTGCGGCGTAGCTAATTAATTAGGGCTTTACTAGTGCTATTTGGACCATTAAGGATGCTTGGAGAAGGGGTAGTCGAATTGGGTTTGTTGATGATTGGTGGGACTACCCTAGGATCCGAATGGCTCAAGAGGGGGCCCTTGGTTGAAGATGTGCTCAGTTGGAGGCATCGCCACCGGTGAAACCTCAGTGGGGTCTGGATAGGCTAGTAATCCCTTTGTAAAGGCTATTTTGTGATCTCTTGGCCATACACCAAAGGAAGTTTAATTGGCATAAGGGAGGTTCTTTAGTTGCCGACGGGTGATGAAATCACAAACACATGGGTAAAATGGTACAAACTCTGCAGAGTCTAACAAACTATCATGATAGCCGTGCTCCCGGTGATGAGCACCTAGGCACCTTCCATGATTAGAGAAAACTTGGAATTGGGATGGTTTTCAGTATGGTTATGGATTAATTCTGGTATCGAATATGGTTGATGGTAATCGTGAAATCTGATATAATGGTTATGGATATGGATATGTACTTGTACTACGATATTACTTATGGTTTATGATGGGTCTACTTCACATACATATATTATATTGCTTTTCAAATGTTTTAATGTACTTTGCAGCACTTGGCCATTATTACTTTCATCATTTGAATCAGCTACATGTCATACTTTCCACACTTGCTGAGTATGACATGTACTAACTCTTGCAACTCCCCCACCAACAGTTGCAGGTCATGATCAGGAGTTTAACGATGATAATGTGGTGTTCTAGGCTGTGTGTACCATCAGCTTTGCCTGTGGAGTGTTGGAGATGCGCTATACCCTATTTGCTTATGCTGCTTAGTTGTTTAGTTTGCTCAATTTAGTTTATTTCTGCTGCATTAGTTGAACTTGTCATTAAAATTTCATTAGAGATTTTAATTGAGGATTATTATGAATTTTGTAATAAAAGTGCTTAATTAATCTTGTTTTGTGGAAGTTTCTGCATAATCTTTGTGATTGCACTCGTGTATGTGTGTTGAACATCCTGGGTACACATATGTGTTCACTTGGTTCATTTTCGGAACCGGGTACCACACCTTTCTTTTTGCGCTTTCTTCATAATTTCATTAAAACCTGCTCATCTCAACAATTTTGTTAGGATCTCATTTGTTTGTCATAAATCAATCAAAACCCACAAGGGATGCCTAAATGCACTTTCAGTGGACCTCGGCGCCAAGCATGTGGGCCATCGTCTTGAGTTCAAGACGATTGGCCACTCCTGTGAGGGCGTAGAGGTAGTGGTCCATGGTACAATTACAGTAAACTCTAGAAGGGTACATAGACCCAAGGAACTCATGGCGTGAGACGTACTGTTGTACGCCTCTTGCGCCATAATGAGGCGACACTTGATGTTGAGCCTCTCAGGGGAGTTGCAGCACAGTTTCTTGTAGGGTGGCTCCCTCGTCGGGCTTGGCGGCGGAATGTTGGCCATGGTGTTGGTGGGTCATCGGTGCGGAGAAGACGAAGAAGAAGAAGAAACGGATGCAAAAGGAGAGACGCACATGTGGAGAACTATTAGGTGACAACACATCTTATATAAGGTCTGTGCGGAGTCGACAATGGACCGGTTGGTTTCATGCACATCGATGGGACGATGGGACACATTGATACCGCCTTGGGGAAACAAAAGGTCATGCACGCCAGTCGCACGCGCTCTGCACCACTGGTGCCGAAATTAAGTTCCCTGCAGTCCTTGTGTCGCGCGTCTTTCTTTGAACAATGGAAGACGTGCCATCACCCCTCATGCATCTCGCTTTAATCTTGTGCATCTCTTCGCCACCGGTGCTCCTTTACTAATTGACCAACTCCAGTGCAACTGCCGCCTCTATTCGACCAACTCCAGTGCAATCGGCGCCTCTGTTCGCCATCGCCGTCATCGTCGTCGCCGTCCTCATCATCGTCACTGTTCATGGCTAGGTTATTAATGAATTTCCTTTGTAGACTGACTGAGAAGGTGGTTACTACCCCCTGAGAATATCCTTCTCGAAGAACTATCTGTTAGTACCTCCAAGATGCACGTTTCTACGTGATTTCTTCCACCCAAATGTCCATCGCTCAGGGGCACTCTGCCTTGGTGTTCTTGATCAAGAGACGGTAAGATAGACTTATTTTTCTGAAGTAATTAGTAATTGTTGCCGAACTTATTTGGACTTGTTTCTTATGTTGCTTAAATTGATATTTTTTAGGAGTGGTGGTCTGGTTTTTTAATCAAAATTATACTACTTGAGTTTTAGCGTTTGCTTCATCGGCCAAATGCACCTGATGTTGAAAATGATTGCTATAATCTACTTACCAAGGTTAGTAACTTTGTGTTAGTCACCAACGTAGGTTATATATCATTCCTCATTCGACATTTGTTAATTTAAAGAATGTCAATATTTTCAAGATCCAGGGGAATATAAGAGACGTGTTCGGGGGCAAGCTGGACGGTACAATTTAGATTTATCGATGGGAGCTTCATAGGAATAAGTTTAGAATTGAAATGTATAGTTTAGGGGGTGTGCAATGTGTATGAACTATGAAATTCATTGACTTGCAAATTATCTCTGAATTACAATGTCATTGAATTTGTTTATCCCTAAATTCCAAATATATCCCTAAATTGCAATGTCATTGTGTTTGTTTATGTCAGGACCCGCCTTCTGTGGGTCCACTTGTGCATCCTGTACCAATCCCTGGATCAGTAGTTGGCATGCACAACAGAATAAATCGAGATCCATACAACGATTATTTATTTATAATCAATAAAAGTCTTACAACCATGTTCTAAATTACATTGGATGTGGTCGGAGATGACCACCAAAATAGAAAAATCTTCAAAACAGCGGAGCAGAACGGCGCCATGCCCAACAGGCAGACTTGGGAAGTAGGACTAGACCTAGTCATCATCCTCACACGCTTCAGCTTCTTTGTCTTCTGATAAAACTACATATACAGCAAGAGTGAGTACATAAGGTACTCTGCAAGCCCTAACACTACTCAACGGGAGGTGTTTAATGCATTGAGGCTTGTAGCAAGGAGAGGCCATACGGCTTAGTTTTGCCGAAAAGCATTTTATGCAAGGTTCTCTTTGAAAAGAGTTTTGCAATAAGAGGGAGAAGTAGTTGAATCAGTATTATTATAGTTGGCGGGCCCTGGGGGAGTTTCAAACCACCCCGCCGGTTCCCTCACTTTTAAATGAGTCTTCAGGCCCAAGGCCCTAATGACTCTGGCACGCATGCCAACACTTTCCCAAAACACGGCGGCCTCGGCCACCCACACACACACACTTCAAGGAGTTGTACTAATGCTAATCAATAGGAGCCCAAAGCATAGTGCGCCAAGACTGTGACAACAGCTATCCGGATAGATTAAGACTCTGCAGAGTTTGTACACTTTAGCCATAGGCTACGTACTCTGGATCAGAGAGTAATGCACGCTCATCACATCTTCCCCGAGTAACCCCACATTCACACCTCGGCCCGACACAGGGGCTCTTCAGGCATTCACTACCCAGCCAGACACCGGACGACCCTCGGTCTTCGTGCCATTTCCTGGTCCACCGTGCCCTCCATGGCTCTAAAGGTTTTCCCATGTTGCAGTTACCAGAAAGGTAGGACGAGTCCTGCCCATACAGGTTCTGTGGTTGTACGAAATCACTTGAGGTCAAATGAACCGGTCCTTATATTGGTGAGGCGGCTCCATCCGTCCTTGGCAAGAGGACTAGTTCGGAACACATAGCATCGAACAAAACTGAAATACTCAGCACAAGGCTAGTCCGGAAAACATGGTCATCGGACTATTATTGAAGCACTCAGCGCCAATCAATGGATTACACCGAATACACAGCCGCAGCTGGTATACCTCTTACGGAGCCCACAACATCCCATCACCATACCCGCCTCGACCACCCTTCCCCTTCACACACGCAGTTCATTAATCTCCCACCCATATCCTAACTCAAACCACCAAACACATTTTAACACATTTCACAATCATGTATACAGTGTGTAGTGGTTCGCGATGCGAACATCGCAGGGGTTCCTAAGCATAGTACTAACAAGGGGGTGCTCACATCGCTGCTATAGCGCAATGATGAAGCTGTTAGGTTGTCAAGGGGTTGTGTTGTCAAGGACAAGGAGGGGATTGTGATAGTCACTGCTATTATCGTAACTGATATAGTGTCTTGTTTCAAGCCATTGATAGCGAGTAACTTATGTGTTACTGTTCATCGTTGGCTAGTAGCTAACACCGATACTCAGTCATCAACATAGTTAATGCTACCACATCAAGTGGTTCATAGCATAACAATATTTAAAAATAGGCATACAATCATGCAATGAAAACAGTCCATAGGTGCGATTGCAAAACATAGGTGAAATATGATCAAGGAGTTAGAGCTTGCCTTTACAGTGTTTATAAGAGTCTTTGTCCAGTTCTTCACGATCCGAGTCTTGCATATCTCCTTCGTGAACTCTCTGGTTACTAAGTACGTAGCTATGCGAAGAAAATACGATTCATCGATAAAGATCCAATAAATTCAAATAGAACTCCAATAAATACGAATAATCATTCATTAACATGGTTCTAATATCCTGAGAAGGCTTATCGGAGAATACGTCATTCTACTGGTGACTTATTTGAAAATGTTACTGTCTCATTGGTCAACTAAGCGGTCGTTGAAAGGATATAAATGTTTTATCAGTCTTCTTAGTTATTTACTTGGTTTATGACATTTAAGGTGAACTCACTAGCTTATTTTATACATTGCCTATATTGTGGTTAATGAGTTGACCACAACTTATATGGGTCTTATTTATTTTTACTCTATCTTCATAATGGTATATTCACTAAGGTTCTACTAATGTAAGGCCTACTTATTTTAGAGTCTAAGCACAGGTTTTGATGTTCGAGTCATCTTAGTAGTTTTGATAACGTATCGTGTATGTCTTGTTAACTCATATGGTTTTTAATCTATTATTTTCTTAATGTATTCTAAAAGTAACGAACTTATTTTAGAACTCCATTAGTGTATTATGACTATTGGGACTTTTAGAAATTACTAGTGAAGGGCCCATTTTATTTAGATTTTGTATGTGAATTCCTATTATCTAAAATCCTTCTAGTTGCTTTTCTATAATGCCACTAGTTGGTTTGTTATCCGATATTCTATTTTAGTCCATTACCATATAAGGTTCTAGTTATATATATTCCTTGAAACATTTAGAATGTCATTTACGAATAGATTATTTGATTGGGAGCTTCAACGTGTATTTCACTACTTACGATTATTCACTTGGTTTTCCTAAAGGAAGGATAATCAATTCCCTATCCTATATTTTATATTAGCCAATTTATACTCACAATATATTATATATGGCTAGCATTTTTTTCCAATGATTCTTGGGTAATTATATGTGAGGGAGTTTGTTTATTCAAGCTTTCCACTAACTTTGATAGTTTAATCATTTTCTATAGGAAAATTGGTTTACTACCTCGTATTGTATATTGCTGAACACTAGTTTTAATTACATTATATATACCAATTAATATTCCTAATACTTTTCTTATATTCCCTTGTGGTGGGTTTTATAAGGGTGAGAGGCTAAACATTGACTTTTCCAATTTCCTAGTTACTCAAATGATCTTCATTGGTTAATAATGAGTCTCACATTTCCTACATCTCATTTCATTGGTTTATTCTCTAATAGTCATTAAATAATTTTTAGGGAATTCCTAGAAAACTATTAATAAGAAGGTTATCATTTTAGAGCCTAACATTATGTTTCATTAGTCCCTTAATTGATTACTTTATTTTTGTGAACCAATAATATTTAACACAACATATACAAGCAATTCATACCATCAGGCACTCCTATTATGTTCTAAAAGCAATTAGGGGTTTTTACGATATTTTTCCATAATTTTATCATATCGGGAAATGTGGATTATAATTTTTTGTGTACACCAAGCGGGTGGACATAGCAGTTTTCTAGTGTACAGTGAGGCTGACATTGGGTCACGGGGGTCAGTGTGTGTGCACCTAGCATTTTCGGCTTTTGACACATTGGACCCAGACGACAGCGGTATATGGGCCTTCGGTCTTCGTGGACCGAGTCCACTCAACCGTGGGCTGCGGGGTGGCGCTGAGGTGGCGCTTGGCTGGCAGCCACGCATGCGCCAGGTGCGCCATGTGCGTGCCACGGGTGCGCCACGAGCCTGAACAGGGGAGGCCGCGGGAGGACAGCAGGTCGCACGGCGGAGGGACGCCGTCGATTTGCCGGAACCCTACCGTCGGCCATGACTCGCCCATTTGGATGCATATGCGGGTTCCTCGAGGTTCGGTGAGTCTAACGGCAGCGGCGGCAGACTGGTACGACGGCTAGAAAGGCGGCACTCGCATGTCGGCGGTGAGAGTGGCGACGGCGCTCGGGCAAGCTCGTGCACGCTGGATTTAGCATCAAGCTAGTGCGTCGGGCAGGCATGCTATTGCCCGTGGAAGCTACTCGCGGCCTTGGTAGGGTCACAGCGGCGCTCTAGTTGGTCGGCGGCAGATGGCGGTGGCAGGGGACGGCGGTGCACTGCGAAGCTACGCGTGTGTATGCGCTTTGCCGTTGTTTTCGCGTGGGACACGAGCGTGTGAGTACGCTGAGTGGTTTAGTGGGTTTGTCCATGCCAGGGATGTGCTTAAGGCTGCCGGCGGCAGACAGAGGCGGTCGCGTACGGCGGCGCGTCGGTTAACTATGCTTGCTTGCTGCAATCCATCAAGGTGGCTTGCCAGATACATGTTCTAGTGTTCTAGGAAGGTTTTGGGATGCTCGTGCAGGACGGGGAGGTCCCCACGGTGGCCAGCGGTGTGTGCGGGGAGCAGGGGCGGCACACCTAGGGTTTGCTACGGCTTGTGTTCCATGGTGGTGTCTGTTGTTAGGTAATTCGTGTTTCGACTAGGGGGGGAGTACAGAGTGTATGAATGCGTGACTAATTGAGAGATGGATTCTCACCGCAGCGGGAACGGAGATGGCGGCCGGGGTTGGGGAAGAAAACACAGCCGGCGATGTCCGTCCAAATTGGAGGCGAGGAGACCTCGGTGAAGGGAGCTCGACTGTCAGGGAGATGGAGATAGGTGTGGCAAACGTTTTGCGGACGAGAATTAAGGGGAGAGGGTGCGTTTTATCGCCCGTCAAGGAGGTTCCCATGGAGGTTCACAGAGGAGGTTTACTAGGGCAGCTGGCAGGGCAGTGCGGGCTTCCTTGGCGCGCATGTTTCTTCGTCATTATCATGGTGGGGCAGAGCGCAGGGGCGACGGCGATGTGACCCGGGATGGTGCAGCGCAGAGCAACGGCTCCCGATGCTGTCGCGTCGCGGGAAAACGGGAGACCGGTCGGGCGCGACAGGGAAAGGCGGAGGAGGAAGAAAGCTATAGCATTGGCCGGGCCGCGCGGAAAGAAAGAGGGGGCCGGTCTTCGTGAAGGGAAAAGAGGAGTGGGCCGCACTAGAGGAGAGGAAAAGCCAGGCCGCGCGGGGAGAAAGGGACCCGGGCCGGGCTGGCTGAAGAGAGAGGGGAGGAGGAGAGAGCTGGGCTGCGCCCATATGTGTTTCTCCTTTTCATTTCCTTTTTCCTATTTTCAATTTGGTTTTGAATTCAAATCTGGTTTGACCCCAATTGCACCCAAATTATTTTGTGCACTCATTCTATTATTTAGAGTATTTTCCATGCTTGGCTAATGTGTGGATCTTGGAAATTTTATTAGGTTTAAACTACTTTCACTAGTTCACTATTCTGGGTTTTACTTGGTGTTTGGATTTGAATCACCATTCTGTCTTTGAATTGCCTTTGAATCGGTTTACACTAATACATTCACATTTAACTGGTGTTTGATTAATTTATTAGCCACTTGATTTATTTATGTCCTTATTGTATTATAGCTTGTAATTCTTGATCACTTGTTCATCCTCCTTTATTTACTTATTTATGAGGATTATATTAAAGGTTACATATATGTGTGTGTTATATTTACGCATACATGCTACTTTGTTATTAGTTCCTATTTTGTTAGCATTTATGGATTATATGATTTGATTTGTTTCTTAGAGTGTTCCCATAATCTCCCTAATACGTTTACACGTTTGAATAGAATTGGGGTTTGCTTTATAGATATTAATTCTTTTTTGAGTAGACTTATATTTTTTTATATTTAATTACCTCTTCAAAAATTATATGCCGGTTTGATTTATTTGTTGTACTCTAGTTATTGGTTGGACACACATACACATCCATGTGTCATTTTAGGTTGAAAATTATTCATCGTCCGAGATTAATTTAAAATTTTTAATTCGGAGTGATTTTTACTATTTGTTAAAATTCGGGCTATGATAGTTTATCCCTGCAACGGACGCTCAAAATGTTAACTCTATGCGCGATTGACAACGGATGCTCGCGATGTCGTGCAAGTGGCAAACAGGAGCATCTTTGATTTTTGACCTCCGAGAAAAGGGAGACGCGCTGTTTTAAGTCCCATGGGAGATGAACTAATGCGAGTCGTACCTTACCTGGGCACATCTCCGATTCATGCCAAAGATCTTTTGTACCACCACGAAAAGCTGAGCGTGTTGCAACGATAATATAAGGCATTGCGCACAGTTGCCAGTTGGACATGCTTGCATGTGAAAGATGTTGTTCCTGGCTTCAGCACATCGTGGCGCATCTTTAGCATACGGCGTGCCCATTCGGCCAAAAAATAATGCGAGACGGGTGTTATATATGTCTGTCTCCGACTTTTGACCAATTTTTAGCTCTCACGCGCTCTCTTGCAAAAAATTTCGCGTAAAATTAACTCTCGCTCTATCGACCTAAGGGAGACGCTCAAATGAGAGACGAGTGTTATAGAGACTCGTCTACGAGTTTGGTTATTTTTATCTCTCGCGCTCTCTTCTAACACCTAGCGAAATCTTTTAGCTCTCGTGCACTCTCTTGACCTAGAAACCACAGCTTCTGAGCATGTCTCCATTGTCCCTCTTCCTCAACTCGCTCTTCGTCATTGTCGTGCTGCCGTCGTTGACCTTGATCCCACCATTGACCCCGACCTTCGTCATCAGAGAGTTGAGCACACTGGAGCATGCCGCCTCATCTCCTATGCCCCGAGCACGCCGCCACCTCGACCCTTATAATCAGTATGAGCACACCGCCGCCTTCACATAAGTGGAAATATTATCTATGGTTGGTGTCCAAGAACACATTCATCTTCCTTATTTATGTCCAATACAGAAGTAATGTATTTGTTTTGACTATCAATGTATATAATTAATTCTGGTTCGCAAACCCTTGAAATTGAGGAATTGTGGTTGACACTAGCATTTGCTATCCTAGTGAGTTTGATTTCTACCTCTGCAGCCATGCTGGAATCAAGGTACCTATTCGATAATTGGTGTTGCTCTCACGAGTTTTTGATATCGGGCTATTAATGGATCAGTGGAATGAAAATTGTTTCTTTTTTCAGGGAACAAGCACACCAGCTCACTACCATGCCCTTTATGATGAGAACAATTTATGTGCTGATGCTTTGCAGATACTCACCAACTGCCTGTGCTACAAGTAAGCTTGGTTCTCCATTCACTAACAGTTTCTGTGTTTATTACAATTGTATACCAATTTATTCCTAAGCCTTCAGATAGTTGCTCCCTTATGTGAGTGTTTAAGCGAATGTGTCCGCAATTCGATAATGTTTTATATGATTTCAGTGCTTTTATTGAATTTGAGGATGTCTCAGTCGCAGCATTAGAGGCTACGAAGGCTCATCGTTAATGAAGTCATTGATCGGATGAATTTTCATTACGGTATACAGGATTAGATGATGATAGTTATGATGTGTGTAATTAGTTACTTTGTAATCGGGATGAACAGGGGGGCATTCTTTGTGTAATTAGTATACTTGATACCCACGATTGACACTTTGTTAATATCTAATTGGTCAATATAATTTATGGTTTGATCTTATGTTCATGTATGTGTATTTTGCTGACACTAGCAATGCGGCTGCCAAATCCTGGCTAGCTCCAAGATGCAGCCGTCAACTAGGATATTCAGGGGTGGGGGGCACCTAATAAGAGACGCTGCCTATAAACAATCCGCGAAGAGCTGTAATAGAGATCATCTCGGATTACCTAAATAAAGGAGAGAAGCTTCCTTAAAGCCCATCTCAGATCAGTCAACAAATCTACGATGCGCTACCAAAAAGCATGTCTCGGATCAGTCAATAAATATGCGATGCACTATATTAGAGCTTGTCTCGCATGTATGCTGATGGGCAATGCGCGCGACTCAGGTCTCCAATAACCCAGTAAAGAACGCCTGCTATGACTCAAAGAAACGAGACACTCTATCTTTGAGCTTGTCTCGCACTTAGACAGATCGGCGACATGCCAGATGCTCGTCTCAAATGACAATGTAATGCGTGACATGACGATGGAGACGCACTATTTGTTCGTTTCCCTTCTTCATTCGGCACGTCTCAGATGAGCCTTTCTTACGTAGTGTTTGTTATAGGTCTAACATTCCTTCTACGATACTAGCAATATAAATGCATTACCAAGTTTAAAAAAAGGCCAATTTATCATGAAGAATAATTGAAACATGGGAGATGACCACTAGGCTCCTTCAAGTGGTGTTGCACCTTAGTCTCCAAAGGCTGAAAGTCCATATGGTGGTGGCCAGGACAGACATTATGCAACTAGTGAAAGTTGGCCAAGGGGGATGAATAGGTAAATATAAAATTTAAGCTAAAAATTAAATATGCTCTGATCCCAAGTATTCGGATATGTCCGATGTTGGGTCGGACTTTTCTCACTTGCCTTAGACAAGTCTGATAGAAAATCGGATATGTTCAATCTGCTGCCCAGCGAGGAATAAAAAAGTGAACTTTAAGTGATATACTGAAGTAAACTAGCACCATAACAGTTCTAAGGCAATTATATCAGCAACAAAACAAAGACAGGTCCCTAGAACATCTAAGGTACAAGATATAACAATAGTAATCACAAGCAAGTATATGAATGTAAAAACGATGTCAAATGTAAATTAAGAAAAGAAGACATGATGATTTTTCACCAAGGTTTAGTTCCACAAAGTACCCATTAAGGAGTACACAAAGAACCAGACTTTCTCTAGCCAATCCCACACCAAGTGATCGTAAATATCAAAACTTGATTCTTCCACTATCCACCAAGGGTAATACAAACTCCTCGAGAATCGAAACCACAAAGAATTACAACCGAGCGACACTTAACCGTCTAGGGTGTTAACCCAAGTGTAATAAACATGAAAAAACATGATGCAAACTAAACAAATCGAAGCAAGCTTAACCCCAAAGCCCCTTCTTCTCAAAACTCACTTCCACTCACTCACTCTTACCAAAAATCCAAAAACCATTTGCTCAAAGAAGGTTAGGAATAGGGTTAGAAAGGCTCTTGAGGGCTTGTGATGGTGCAAGTGATTTTCTCATGTGTTAGGTGTAGGATTAGAGAGGTCTAGACTGCATTTTATACCTAGACATGATTTTTTATCATTATTACCAACTAAACTTTGGATAAGTATGAAATATCTTGGACATGTCTGAGCCAGTGAGTCCCACAAGGGGTACTTGACGGAGTTCTATACCCGAGGTACCAAATATATGGGACTAATGGTACTTGACCACTACGCAGCTACATATTGAAGCTACCCTCCATCCGTGGAGGGGCCTACCACTAACGCTACGACAACTCAAGATAGGGGTATTTAACCTGCCCAAGTCCCAACCAAGAGTTTGGGCGATCGACCCTGGGAGAGGTGGGTAGTTGGGGGCATTTATAATGGACAGTGGGCGCGGTAACTTCGACAGCAGTGGTAAACCCACGATGTGACCCGTTGCAGGATAAGCCTGCCAGCCTTCCCATCCATCGTTAGAAGGGTGGTAACTTCAGCCAAAAGACGATGCCTTGGAGACCATGAAAAAGTCAAGACTGAAGCTTCCACACTCCAGATAGACTGGATACATAGAACGAACACTGTAAAATTGGCCTCACTATGAGGAATGCAAAATAGATAGGGCCGCCTCGCCCCCCTACAAAAGGAACCCCAAAGCCTTCTGTGTGGCGACGGGGGGATTCACTCTGTATTCGCAGTTACTATATGCATTTACTTTACGCATTACCTTACACATTTCCTTATGCACTTTTCCTTTGATGCTCTTGCACCCTTTTCATTTGGTGCTCTTGCACTCTTTTCCTTTGACGCACTTGCGTTCGTGCTTTACATATCATACGCCTGTGTGCGTTTACGCTTACGCATTACTTTCCTAGAATTATTACTTTCTTAGAGTTCATATACTCGAGGCAGGCCTGCTTGTAATTTGTTCTCTTGCCTTTTGAGCTATCAAAGATTACGGAAGACTCTCTGTGGACGTAGGGTCTTCTTTTGCCCGAACCAAGATAGATCTCTTGTTCTTTGCAGCTATCCACAAGGCTGGGCACAGAAAGAGTCGCACATTGGCCCGCACCATGCCTCAGATTGGATCCAGGCACAGCGCAGTTCTAAGCATTTCCTGTTCGCGCTGGCATCCCTGCCAAGTGCACGACCCCCGCCCCCCCCCCCCCCCCCCTCTCGCATTTTGGGTGAGCGAGACATAATGTAGCAGCGACAACTGCAACACTACACAGTTTTCCAAAGCCTGTTGAGCCCTAATCCTGGCTAGCCTACAAAAACCTCCAATCCCTATTGGACTAGGCAGCTACTCAGAACGTGGAAAGCTCCCTCGCCGGCAGAAGGAGGCGTCAGAAGTCAAGAATGGTCCAGGAGCAAAACAGGACCACCCAAGCTTGCGCCCTAGTTGAGGTGAGCGAGATAATAGGAGCAGGGTCATCTGCCCTAACACGTGTCTCCACCTACAAGTGAAGCAGTTAATCTGACTCCAACAGAACTGTCAGAGCATAACAGAGGACCCGAACTTCATCCCCGCACTCCGATCAGGGGTCCCACACTGTTGCCCTCCACCAGAATGCTGGCATGATAGTGATGAAGACCGAAGTCTGAGCCTCGATGCCTCCGGACTGAAGCTTTCGGTAGACGAGTGTGCCGGATAGATGTGGAAATAATAAAGGTACCGAACTCATGATCGTAGTGGGTTTTGATCATGAATCGAGCATGCCCCTGAGACTAGAGTGTGGTTGTGAACTGCGAGTAGGCCAGACGGAGGTATTGTCATACTAGTCCATGGCACAGTCTCAAAATCCCAAGCAATCCTCAGACAATGTCATTTGCCTTGTTTCACCCGGGGGCTCCATGGTGAAGTCACCCCCTCCTCTACGGGCGGCGGCGCGATGACCAACTTCACCCACGGCGACTCAGAAGTAGGCGCGAGAACGAAAAAAAGGAGAGCTGGCGAAAAAAAGAAATAATATCTCCTTACACAAGAGTCGACTCTGATACAAAAAAAATATTTACATGGAATTCCTCGAGGGGAGGATCCACGCACCACCTCACACACCGGCGGGACTCACCTCTGACCCAATTCCCGATATTGACCTCGGATGGCCTCGGGAGTCACGAGCGCAGACAATGAGGAAGCCACAGGGTCAACATCCCGGACAATTTCGGCGAGCTCCTCATCTGATCTCCCGGCCGCGTACCCTTCTCCCACAACTCGAAGGTCGAGTCTGTCATAGTGAGATGCCATGATGGCAAGGGTGATGCGAGCCCCCAAGGGGGCTCCGAAGCTTCCGAGCTTCACACCCTGAGCCATCACTAAATTCAGGATCTTGCGAAGCTGGGCCACCAAGGAGTCCCCTCTCGCGACTTCAAGCTCCAACAACCCGAGCACTAACTCGCAGATTGCCACCGCTGCGGAGTCAATCTCTGCAGCCTCATCCCGGACAAAGGTGAATCGAGCAGGGATACCTCCAAGATGAGCCTCCATACGGGTCTCCACCCCTGACCAAAAGCTGGCTCTTTTCCTGAACTATCTGCACCTGGAAGAAAATGTCTCCAGAGCGAGAGGCTGGGGTTTTCTAGAAAGGCCTTGCACAAGGTACGAGATAAAGAAATATGAATGATGCCAAGGGGCATCAAGTGTTGGATTTCCAGCCTTCATTCTTGCAGTAGCGACCGGAAGAAGGGGCACTTCAGTGACCCTAGCCCCTGCTCGTGGAAGGTAAGAAAGGAGACCACCTCGCCGGGCTTCGGATCGGGGGAGGCGTCGTTCCCAGGGACACGGAGGGCATAGAGATCAATCAGCAGCAGTCCCAACTTGTTCACCCAGGCGATGACCTGCTTCTCCTCCACACAGAACTTCAACCACGATGTCATCAGACGAATGCAGCGCTGACGGCGACCTCACCATTCTCTTTCAGCTGCCGCGAAACAATTGACTCTTTTGTTTTCCTTTAGACAGGAAGGGAGGCCAAAGCGCAAGAGGGAGACGATCAAGGAAACATCAAGGGGAAGGAACACCAAGCGTAGGGTTTTTCACCCTACCCTGGGACTTTCTGGCCTGCTCACTCCTCCGAGCAGAGGAGCGGCTCGTCGATGGGTCGAAATCCAACTTGCGGCAAACAATCTGACATCATAAGAGGCTTGGGGTCCACCACGTGATCTCGGCTAACAACTATGGGGTGCCTGTGCCCCATCCAAATAAATTCGGGCCGCTATTAGTTCAATACTAACACATTTTTGAGCTCTTTGTTTTTCACGGTCCCCGACGTGAGGGCAAGTCTAACCTCCGACCAACTCCAAGAAGACTCAGACGAAGGCTCAAGGGCTACTGACGGAGTTCTGTACCCAGGGTACCAAACATACAGGACCCGATGGTACATAACCACTACGTGGCTATGGACTGAAGCTTCCTCCGTCTGGGGCCCGCCACCAATGCCACAACCACTTAAGTTGAGGTATTTCACCTGCCCAAGTCCTAACCGAGAGGTTGGGCAGACGAATCCTCCCGGGATCGAGCCCAGTAGTTGGGGGCACTTACTTTCCTAGAAGTTCTTACTTTCTTAGAGTTTATATACTCATGTCGAGCCTGCATGTAATCTATTCTCTAGCCTTTTGAGCTAACAAATATCATGAAAGACTTCGTCTGGATGTAGAGCCTTTTTTGTTAGAACTAGGATAAATCTCTTGTTATTTGCAGCTAGCCATACGAAGATGAATGTGATTTAATACAAAGGTACTAGTCGGTTTCCAAAATGTTGGCAATACTGCTAGGTACTTTAGTTTGAATTGGTTCATAAAAGTCGCGGCGGACATGTCCGACATGGTTGCACAAGTCCGAGACCCAAATGTGAGGTTTTTACTAAGATACATGTCCGAACCTATGGCTAAGATAAGTCCACGTCAGACATGTTCGACATGTCTGGATATGTCCAACCCTAGCAGAGATGAAAAGTGACTATGTCGGATATGTCTGCCACACATCGAATATGTTTGATGGCCACTCGAGAGAGAAAGTGGCTGGTTTGATAGCCACTCGAGAGAGAAAGTGGCTGAGTCAAAAAGTGTGACAACCTCGGACATTTCCATGTACCAGTAGGAATAGAATTTTTTCTAAATCTTGGCCATGTTGGACATGTCTGATATGCCCGTACAATTATGATGACCAACAGAAAATAATAGTAACTAAGTCGGATATGTCTGACATCCATCGGATATGTACGATCGCCACCAAAGAGTTTTTGGACGACTGGCTAGGTGACGAGAACCACTAGGACAAGTCCGACACCCTCACAAAAAAACCTCTAAGTAAAAAACTCTATGGTCGAGCTCCCAAAATTTTTCTAAGTTTGCATGTGTCTTGTCTCTCTTAATAGTATGACATTTCTATACTCAAGAAATATAAAATGTCTACTTCTAAGAATTGCTTCACGCCTTTTTCTCCTTTTTCCTTGAGCGGCACAAAGCACAATTTGATCATTTAATACTGCAATAAAATCATGCATCTTATTATATCATCATCAAAATCCACATGGGGGCCTAGATGCACTTTCAACTAGTGATTAGCGTGCGGAGACCACATATCCTAGTGCCAAAGAAAAAAACATGCTCATGTTGTTTAAAAGGACAAGGGTAAAAAACCAAAGTCCTCAGGAGGACATTGGGTGCAAGATCAACTAAGCAAACTTGTAACATTGAGTGATAATAGCACTGCATTTTGTGAATCTTTGGCAAAAAAGCAACATGTCATGTCTTTGGTTAACGCATGTGGTGCTATTCAAGAAACAAAAGAATACTTCATAGCTTCTCAAGTGTTTACCAAGTGGGCTGAGGAAGATGGTTATAACATTGGACACTCATGAAGAATGATTTCAGTGGCTTACAACGAGGTATGAATGGGTCACAAGGAATGATGTGCCAAAGTACTGACTGACACATGCATGCATGCATGCATGCAACAAGATTTTATGAATCTTTTTTCTCTGTTAGCTGTTTTTGACAACAATTTGAGACTATCGCTCTATTGTAATGTACTTTTGTCATGAACCTAAAATTTTATTCAAAGTCTTATTATATGGGAATGTCATGAATCTATGCTTGTATTGAAAACCTTGTTGTACAATAATGTCATGAAGATGACTACGGTTTTTGTGTTTCTAATGTACATATGTCTTCTTCTGAGAGTGATAGGGATATCAGTTACACAGAAGAGGGTGAACTAAGAGTAAAGCATATTATCAAGCAGAACTAAAAAAATCTTCTTGCTACATCTTTTATGTCATGCTATTATGAAACATATATATTGATAAGAGTGAGCCGAAGACTACAATATTTTTGGGTTTGGCTTAGGTAATAAAAGCATTGAACACTCCGGGTGAGTGTTACAATATATTCAGGATGGACCCATTATTATTTTACAAACTGCATGATGTGTTGGGGAGTAGATATGGTATGCACCATCCATATGGGTTCAATGGAGTATATTTGAATGTGGCCTAGAGGGGGAGGGGGGGTTGAATAGGCTTTGAAAACTTTTCCTGCAATACTTAATGAAAAGGTCAAATACAGGATGGAAGTACTATGAAAAGGTTAAGTGTTTATGCAGAATTCTCAGATGAAATAGTAGCGAATTGTAATCACTATTCTTACAGCTTAAACAAGAGATTAGATTGATTATTTTCACGTGGAACACAAATTACTTGTTGATCAACTCTATTACCCTAGATGATAAAAATTGCAAAAGTAAAAGAATGGAACACACGAGACAAAGATTTTTCCCAAGGTTCGATCTCACCAAAGTGATCTACGTCCTCAGTGAGAAAGCCCACACACGGTCGGATCTGTTCAAACCCTTTTCCCTCGTCAAGTCACCACACAAGGCCGACCTGAGTTCCACTATCACGAGGCAATTACCAGGTTGGTGGGGCAACCTCACACGTTGAGGGCTTCCACAACATTACAGCAAAAAAGTTGACCTAATACACTCAAAAAGATTACAAGTAATGCACGAGTGTATAAAATATCAAACCCCAAGAGCTCAATGATGCGTAGACGATGATATCCATATCCCAAACCTGGATACCCAAAAGATTTAACTTTTTAGGCTTTAGATGTGTGGGGGATGTGTTTTTGTGCTCTTGGGATGAGTGGCGGTGCTACAGTTTATGTTCTTGACAGTAGAGTATGGTTCTTTTGTTTGTGGGGTCGTGGATCACCTATTTATAGTATTTCCAAAAATATTACCGTTAGGGATCCTGACGGCCGAACTAGTCCGCTCTAGTGACCGGACGGTTTGCTGTGTAAAATTTGCATGGAATGTCCAACACACTAAAAATCCTAATTTGTGTTAGGTATACTGGACTTGTCCGTATTGGAATAGAGAGTCCAACGGACTAGTCCGCAGTGATTACAAAAAGTTAATCGGACTAGTACGCACTATGATGGACTTGTCAGGTAATGTGAATTGTGTTTTTCCAACTTGTTTGAGTGAAACATCAGAATGTTGAATGGACTTGTCCGGTTAGTGTTCGGACTTGTCCGGTGCATGGTGAATTGAAATATCAGAAAGTTGAACAGACTTGTCCGGTTAGTGTCTGGACTTGTCCGGTGCACAGTGAATTACTTAATTAATTAATTTTAGCCCTTACCCTTTACACAAAGATCTAAGCTCTTGGGATGTGTCTTCTACAAACATCATATACAGTTATATCTACTTTGCGCTTCCTTGATCAATTGGGCTTTTCCTTTTCTTCACTCCTCTTTTTTTCACCTTTTTGAGTGCACCAAAATATCTAATCTTTGTTCACCTGCATTCATCTCAATAAATTTATTAGGATCTCATTTGTTTGTCATCAATCGTCCATAATCTACAAGGGAATGCCTAGAAGCACTTTCAATCTCCCCCTTTTTGGTGATTGATGACAACCAATTGAGATTTCGCAATTAAGAGTAAAAATTGATTTTCATAAAGTGTGCATATATGAGAATGACAAATGAATAATAAAAATTTCTCACATATATGCACTCTTTATGGTGGAGTGCCTATATAGTGTGTGTGATCAAATAATGTCAAAATAAGCATCACAGTAATATATAGTGTGTGTGATCAAAAATTAAGAGTATAGCAATTATAGCAACTATCACAGTAATATCAAAATAAGCATCACACATTCATATTGAACAAAATAGGCACATCCAAATGAGATTACAGTAATTTGAAATTTAAGATACATGTCCATGATCACTAGTCCTTACGGCTTACAAATGGATACTACTAGTCTCAATCTCTCCCCCTTTGGCATCAATGAACCAAAAAGGAAAAATTTGAGGGAATTACTATTTTTCACTTTCTCTCTCACTCTCACTCATGTATTCATCTTCATCTTCATGTGCATGCTGAGGAGGAGGGGCGGAGACACCTGCTAGTCAAAAGGATGCCAATTCTTGCTTCGTGAGAGGTGCCATCTCTGTGATGTTCCTTTTGAATTCTTTGAGATTTGAGGTAATCCCACTGGCTCAATATCAAGCTTCTCACGGATCGCATTAATGTTTGCCTTCATGTACCGTTGGTGCCTCTTTCTAGCCATGCTTTCCTTGTGAGAGAGGGTGCCAAAACGATTGTGAGAGGAAGAAGAAGATGTCTTGGCCGTTGGCTAGGGTTTAAGCCCAATAAATACGGACTAGCCGCATTGGCGAGCAGACTAGTTTGGTATGCCAGACCAGAGCTGGACTAGTCGGCAGCAACGGACTAGTCTGGTGTTGTCCACAGACTAGTCTGGGTCAGCTGGACAGATCAAAATTAGAAACAAGGTGATTTTTGTGAGTTTAATCTAATAGTGATCTAAATGACATCATTTCACAAATAATCTTGATGAACGTGATCAACAATCATACAATGGCCATAATTTACCAAGATTCACTAATTTAAATAGTTTTTGAGACAAAATCGAGATAAAGATTAATTTTTCACAAGTAAACTTTGAAATTAAAATCAGGTATGCAGTGTCTCAAGCCACATTTCAAGAATCAAGTATATTTAATTCATTCCTGAGCTCACAAAATCTCTTTTCGTCTAGTGGCTTTGTGAAATTGTCTGCTAGTTGTTTTTTCAGTACTAACATGTGAAATTTCTATGTCACCTTTTAGTGAATGATCTCTTAGAGAATGATGACGAGTGTCTATGTGCTTAGTTCTTGAGTGCTCTAGTGGATTGTGTGCAATTTTTATGGCACTTTCGTTGTCACATAGGAGTGGGATATGG
Organism: Tuctoria greenei; assembly: GCA_036927565.1. Lineage (NCBI taxonomy): Eukaryota > Viridiplantae > Streptophyta > Magnoliopsida > Poales > Poaceae > Tuctoria > Tuctoria greenei. The sequence goes on from JAYESD010000001.1 coordinate 93,231,771, forward strand.
TTTAGATTGTAACTATAATCCCTTAGAGTTTGTTGCATCCAAAGTAGTTGTGCGCAACAACTACCGGCTGCAACATACTCCATTTTGGATGTGGAAAGAGCAATGGAGTTTTGCTTTTTAGATGACCATGAAACTAAGGATCTACCAAGAAATTGGCAAGTTCTAGATGTGCTCTTTCTATCGACATTGAAGCCTGCATAGTTGACATCGGAATACCCTATAAGGTTGAACTTGGATCCTTTAGGATACCAAAGACCTATGTTAGGTGATGCACGAGGTATCTTAGAATTATTTTTACAGCTATTAAATTACAGTCTTTAGGTGCAGCTTGAAACCTTGCACACATACACACATTAAGCATAATATCAGGCCTAGATGCACATAAATAAAGCAGTGAACCAATCATAGACCGATATACCTTTTGATCCACATCTAGATTGTCTTCGTTGAGGTTGAGATGTCCATTAGTTGCCATGGGTGTCTTGATGGGCTTGGCTTTGTCCATATTGAACTTTTTGAAGATGTCCTGCGTGTACTTAGTTTGGCAAGTAAAAGTGCCCTCTTTCAGCTGCTTCACTTGGAATCCCAAAAAGAACTTCAATTCGCCCATCATTGACATCTCAAATCGGTCTGTCATAATGTTACTAAATTATTCACAAAAATATTTATTAGTATAACCAAAAATAATGTCATCACACAAATCTGACATAAGAATAGATGACTATAAAAATGTTTTGTAAACAAAGTATAATCAGCTTTTCCTATTTTAAAACCATTTTGAGTGAGAAAATTCCTAAGGCACTCAAACCAAGATTGGGGAGCTTGTTTGAGGCCATATAGAGCCTTACACAGTTTGTGCACATGGTTGGGGTACTCTTGATCTTCAATCCTGGTGCCTACTCCACGTAAACTTCCTCCTTGATGGGACAGTTGAGGAATGCACTTCGACTTGTGAGTAACCTTTTGCCACAAGTCGTGCCTTATTTCTTTTTACAACTCCATTTTCATCTTGCTTGTTCTGAAAGACCCATTTGGTGCCTACGATGTTTGCCTTTGGTCTTTCTACCAGCTCCCATACTTCATTTCTCTTCATGTTGTTTAGCTCCTCTTGCATTGAAATCATCCAATATGGATCTTTTAGTGCTTCATCAACCATGTATGGTTCCAGAAATGAGACAAAAGAGTAATGTTCATAGAAATTAGCAATACGAGATCTATTGGTTACTTCCATTGCAATATCTCCAATGATGTTGTCAACGGGATGATCTCTTTGTATACTCTGATGTACTCTAGGGTGAGGCACTTGTGAGGTCATTTGTTCTTCATTATCATCATTGTCAATGTCTCCCCCTAGATCATCGCTTCCATGATTATATGGAACTTCTTGATCCCCCTGGTGTTGATCCAGTGCAGAAGCTCCCCCTTGATCGTTGCTCTTTTGTTGAGGTACATCTTGAAAACTTGAGTCTTGTGATTGCTCTTGATGTCGAATATCACCAAGTGCCATCCTCCTCAATGCTTGACATGGTTCTTCTTCTTGATCTAGCACACACTTATCAACTTGCTTCACTTGGGAGCCATTAGTCTCATCGAACACTATGTCACGTGCTACATCAACAATGCAAGGTAATTTGTTGAAGAAATGATAGGCGTAGGTGTTTGAATCATAACCAAGCAAGAACCCTTCATCAGATTTTGAAGCAAACTTCGAAGTCCTCAGTTTCTTATTCAAGATAAAGCATTTGCTTCCAAATACTCTGTGAGACCTATGTGTGCTAAATACATTAGCTATTACGATAAAGTTTTGAACATTGCTAAAACACCCTTTTCAATGAAGTTCGACTCTAGGTTCGAGCTCTGACAAGGTCTGACAATAGGTCTGACATGTTTTTGGTAGCTTCGGAAAGAACCGACGATAGGTCCGGCATGTTTTGGGTAGCTCCGGTAAGGCCCAATAATAGGTCCGACATGTTTTGGGTAGGTTTGGTGCAAGGTCCAGCATGCTTTGGCTAGGTCTGGCGCAAGGCCCGTTTAGCTTTGGCAAGTTTCGGTGCAAGATTGCAGTGGTTCTGCTTTTAACTTGCAATGTTTCAAACTTGTTTTTTGGCTTATGGGAATTTTGCTTAGTATTCTTTTACTAAGTTTTTGAAGTGTCATGGCGGTTATGCCGAATATTATCTTGCTATGTTTGCAACATGCTTATGTGAGGTGCTCACATAAGGTGTTGTGGTTATCAGACTAATGTGGGTCAAGTCGAGGACTTGTGCTCGAAAGAAATGGTTGTTTGTTCATGTGCAGGTGTTATTTGAGGTCAAGACATGGCTGGTGACAGGATCCATTGAACTAGTCTTAGGGAGAAGATGTGATTCAACAACCAAGTTTGGGAGGAATTGTGGTAGAGTTGATCGGGAGGTCACACAACATGTTTGGGTCAATAACAATGTATATGAAGGTATTTTGGACGTTGTTGGAAGGTGTTTGCACATGTGCAAGGAGTGCATGGACGTGGCAAAATGTTTCCAAGGCGTGATGAAGAGAGGACATAAAGAATTGGTCAGAAAGGTCCAACCAACTAGCTTATGCCTCAGGCTGCAGCTAAGGTGGTTATGGTTCGTTTATGGAAAGTTTCGAGTTTGTTTTGGTTAGATTTCGTGTGGGTCACATAGTTTAGTTGTTTTAGAAATGTGAGATACATTCCTAAGGTGTTTGGAAGTCTTAAGATTGCTTCTATCTGCGTATGGAAGAGTCTTCAACAGTTATGGAAAGTTTCGGTTGAAACTGAGTAGGATTAGAGTCCTAGTTTGGATTGGGTTGGCCTTAGGGCTGGTTATATTAGCAAGGGAGGCCAGAGCTCATGGTAATACAAATTTTGGGAAGAGGTATACAAGCCTTACGACGTGCCGCCAAATGATCAAGTCACCGCTGCAAACATGAGAGATGTTGACAACAACAATAAGGCTCGGAACTTGATCATACAAGGATTAACTCAAAGCAACTTCGACCGTGTTGCACACCTTCGATCTATGTACGATGTGTGGAAAGCACTTTGTGACTACCACGAAGGTCCAACACGATCCAGGAGGTAAGGCAAGACATGTTAAAAAAGGAGTGTATGCGTCTTGAGATGCAACCAAGTGAGTCCATCGATGATTTATTTGCTCGCTTTAACAAAATTCTCAACAATTTGCGTAGTATCAACGTTAATTTTTCAGATGCTAAAAATGCTAGGCAATTACTAAGTGCATTAGACATGTAAATTTGGCAGATGAAAGTTACATCTATTCGTGAGTCCACTATCATTAGTACACTTACATTAGATGTGCTATATTCCAAGTTAAAAACTCATGAAATTGACATAATCTCACGTAAGAACCCCAACAAGTCTCTTGTATTTGTTTCTCAACGTGACATGCCTAGCTCTATCCAATCTTCATCATGTGGTACACTTGCTTTGTTGTCCTGTCTAACCCTTGAACAGGTTGAAGAGTTTCTAGAGGAGGAGCTAGCACTTCTCTCTACCCGGTTCTCAAAAGCATTGCAAAATGTGAGAACTAGAAGGAGAGGATGTGTCGGTTCTCAACGATGTTTCAAACGTGGTAAGATGGGACATTTTCATAAGGATTACCCTAAGCATTTAGGTCCTACTTTCCGTGGTGAAAAGAAAACAAGGACAAATCACACCTCTACAAACGATAAGAAAAATAAGAAGGGTTTTACAGGTCGCCAATAAGTAAAAAGTTTTACCTCCGCACTTCAAGAACTTGGCTCGAGCGACGTGGACATCGGAAGTGATGAAGATGAAGATAATTTGGCAAATATGTGCTTCATGGCGGGCAACTCAAGATCAGGTATCGAGGAGGCAGAACACAACAGCGACGATGAAGAGGTATGTCCCACTTGCGAAGAAATGTGTGATGCTATTTCTCCCACTGTTATAGTTAAGAAAAAAGACAAAAAACTTAGGGACAATGCTGTTAAAATTGAATCACTAGAATCTAAAATTAATCATTTAAAATCTTTGATTCCTAGTGATGATTCTTGTTCCTCATGTGAGCTTATATATGAACAATTGTCCTCGTTAAGAAATGCACACACCTCCACACTTGATAAACTTGAACTAGAAATTGAAAAGAACAAAAAGCTTGCTGCACTTAATGATAAAAACTTGAACGATGCTTGATGTTCTACAATTGACTTGCATTGTTCTACTTGTGATGATCTTGATAAGAAACTATACAATGCTATGAATGTGATTTCTATATTGAACAATGTTTTATGTTCTCATGAAGTTAAATATTGTTCAAATTGCAAACTAAAAGGAAAAACTTCATGTGAAAACTGACTAGACTTGTCTAAGAAACTTGATGACATGAATAGGACACTAGAGCGGTTTTGTAGTGGGAATAAGAACCTAAACTTGCTGTTGAATTCTTCCAAGTCTCGCAATGATAAAACTGGTTTAGGTTTTGATTCTCATTCTCATGCTAAGGCACATCCACCTAAAATTGTGAATACATTAGGAAGTGGTTTGATTCAAATAGTTCATAAACATAAAGAAGTGGTTTTCAAATCTGCAGGAGTATTGACTCATTCAGTTTCTAATAAACATGTTGTATCTTTTAGCCAATCTGACTACCAACGTGTATCTTTTAGCCAATCTGACTACCCGGTCAGCGGATACATCATCGTTAGGAAGGATGTTGTCTTTCAAGTAGCTCCGGATCTCCGAGATCCATGCATCGGAACTAATTTGAGCATTTGAGTCTTGCGTGTTGGGTTGCTCGGAGCTTCTGGCAGCACCTACGACCCTTGATGGCTGCCATGGTAACAGGGCCATCGGGACCGTCAGCTTCGGGGTGCTGATCTCGCCCCCTTCGCTCAGTTCGATAGGCTGAGCTGTGGGTTTCGACAACCTCCGGACAAAAGTTCCATCAGGAGCCGGAGCTTCGGTTGACGCTTTCGTCGAGAGTCCGTCGGCTTCAGCGTTGTGGGCATGCTGGACATGGTGGAGGTCTAGGACTTTGAAGTCCTTCTGAAGCCTCTGGACTTCAAGGAGGTAAGCAGCTAGCTGGAGATTGTTGCAGGAGCATTCACCCTTCACTTGCTTAATGATGAGCTGTGAATCTCCCTTGACTAGCAGTTGCTTGACATCGTATGACAGTGCCACCCTTTGTCCGTAAATGAGTGCTTCATATTCCGCCATGTTGTTGGTCGCCTTGAAGTCAAGGTGTACCATGTATTTTACCTTCTATCCGGTTGGTGCGAGGAGAAGGATTCCAGCACCGGCCCCCTGCTTTTGCATGGAGCCGTCGAAGTAGAGGGTCCAGTGAGGCTCGGTGAAGACCGGAGCCTTGTGTTCCGGCTTCTGCTCGCTGGGGCCCCCAGGGTTTGATGGAGAGGGAGTCCATTCCGCCACAAAATCCGCCAACGCTTGACTCTTGATTGCTTGCCTTGAAATGAATTCAAGATCGAATTCAGCCAATTTCGCTGCCCAATTGGCAATATTCCCAGTTGAGTTGGGATTATGCAAGATTGCTCGAAGTGGGTAAGAGGTCACCACTGAGATTTTGTGAGCTTGGAAGTAATGGCGAAGCTTCCTGGAGGCAATAAGAACTGCATAGAGCAGCTTATGCACCTCTAGGTATCGAGTCTTGGCATCATGTAGTACTTCGCTGATGAAGTACACTGGGCGCTGAATGGTCCGAACCCTCTCGGAGGGGCCCAGAGCATCCTCTTCACCAACCCGGATCCTCCCAGAGGGATCCGGATTTTCTTCGGGGACCTCCGGGTCCTGGCTGGAGGAACCCGGAGCTTCTTCAGAAGCGACCTGGACCCTCCCGGAGGGGTCTGGGTCTTCCGAAGTTACTTCTTGTGGATTCAAGTCTGGGAGCTGGGACCCAGACTCGCTTTCGGGATCCTCTGGACCCTCCCGGAGGGGTCTGGATTCCTGAGTATGGGGTAGTTCTGGTCTCTCCGCGACCAGGACCATACTGACGACTTCGTCAGTGGCTGAAATGTAAAGCAGCAAAGGCTCACCAGGGTTCGGAGCTACCAGAATTGGTAGGGTGGTGAGGAACTGTTAGCTCCTGGAATGCCTTTTCTGCTTCTTCAGACCATTGGAATGGTCCGGACTTCCTCAATAACTTGAAGAAGGGGAGTGCCCGTTCCGCCAGCCTTGAAATGAACCGGCTGAGGGCTGCTAGACATCCAGTTAGCTTTTGGACATCTTTGATGCGGGCTAGTGGCCGCATGTCTTCAATGGCTTTGATCTTCGCCGGATTAGCTTCTATGCCTCGGTGACTTACCAGGAAACTAAGAAGTTTTCCGGAGCTAACCCCGAAGACACACTTGTCTGGGTTTAACTTTGTGTGGGTGACCTGCAGCTTATCAAAGACAGCCTGCAAGGTGTCAAGGAGTGACTCCTTGTTCTTGACCTTGACCACGATGTCATCGACGTACACTTCCACTATGTCTCTAATGAGTTCTTCAAAGGTTTTGTACATAGCTCGTACAAAGGTTGAAGCTGCATTTTTGAGACCAAACGGCATGGATGTATAACAGTACAATCCATCTACTGTGATGAAAGAGGTATGCTCTTCATCTTCCCTAGACATTCTGATTTGATGATACCCAGAATATGCGTCTAGGAAACACAGTAATTCACACCCAGAGGTGGAATCCACTATATGATCTATTCTAGGTAGTGGGAATGGATCTTTTGGACATGCCTTATTTAGTGTTGTGTAGTCGATACACATCTGAAGCTTCCCACCGGCCTTGGGCACAACGACTGGGTTTGCCAGCCATTTTGGATGGAAGACTTCTCGGATGAATCCAGCTTCGAGCAACTTCTTCACTTCTTGTCGAATGAAGTGCTGTCGCTCTACGGATTGCTTCCGAGGCTTCTGATGCATAGGCCGAGCGTCGGGGTAGATCTTCAGATTGTGCTCAATCACTTCCCTGGGGATCCCAGGCATTTGGGACAGTTGCCAGGCAAACACATCGACATTAGACCGGAGGAAAGTGATGAGCGTGAGTTCCTATTTGTCGTTCAATCCCCCCGATATACGGGTGGTTTGAGCGGCATCGGAACCAATTTGGATGACTTTGACGGGAATGTCGGTGTCGCCGCTTGGCTGCACACGAGGGGCAGAAGTCGAGCCTCGCTGACGAATGCTCGGGGGTTTTGGAGCTTGCTCCTGTCTGGAGTCCTCCTCTTGCGCCGTGGTAAGGGCATGGAGTTCTTCCAGAGCAGTTACTCCGGCAGTACGATCTCCGCGGATCCGGAGAACGCCTACTGGTGTTGGCATCTTTAACACCAGGTAACCATAATGAGCAGCTGCCATGAATTTGTACAAGGCAGGCCTACCCAAGATGGCATTGAAGGGTAGGTTGATCTGAGCAACGTCAAAGGCCAACTTCTCGGTGCGATACTTCTCCCGGGTCCCGAAGGTAACGGGGAGGGTAATAGCTCCGAGTGGGGTAATGGCCCCCGGACCTACTCCGGAGAAAGGTCGTGAGGGGTGGAGATCCGAATGTCGGAGCTGAAGCTTGGTAAAAGCTTCGAAGCTTATGAGGTTGAGCCCCAAACCTCCGTCTATCATGACATGGTGGAGATGGATGTTATTGATGGTAGGAGATACCATCAAAGGTAGCTGACCTGCTCCAACCATGCTTCAAGGGCAGTCTGAAGCATCAAAAGTGATGGCTGTGTCCATCCACTTCCGATGAGGCTCCGCCCTGGCTGTAGGAGCTACAGAAGCCATGTCCCGACGCATAGTCTTGATGACGCGGCGGGAGGTGATGTCCCATGATCCACCAAAAATGGTGTTCATGGTCTTCCGACGCTCGTTGTCAGAGACGTCGGAATCGTCATCGACGGAGGTGTAAACGGCCTTCAAGACCTTTTTGGGATCCTGAAAACCTAAGTCCTCTTCAGCCGGAGCTTTGTCAACTTTTTGTTTTCCTTCCCTCTGTCGGAAAGGAGCTTCTTCCCGGCACTTGTTGTAGCGCTCGGCAAGGTTTTGGACCTCCCGGTAGTCTTCCAAACTGTGGTTGTCCGTTTTGTGAATTGGACACAACACCTTGGGTTTGCCACCATCTTCAGAAGACAGTCGAGGTCGCTTCTCGGGGCGTGGCCCCCGGCCACCCGGAGCTGCAGCAGCTGCAACATTGGATGCACCGGCCGACGGCTTCTTCTTGCCGTTGGTCTTTTTCTTCTTCTTGCCACTCCCGGAGGTAGTGGCTTCTCCTTTGGAGGATTTCTTGTGATCCTCCGGAGTTGGTTTGGAGTGCATTTCACGGCCCTCCGTAGCTCTGGCACATTTGTCAGCCAAGCTGAAGAGTTCCGTGACACTGGTAATCTCCTTGATCGCCAGTTTCTCCAGCATCTTCTTATCCCGCACTCCCTGTCTAAATGCCACAATGACAGAGGCGCTAGAGATAGAAGGGATAGTGTTTCGTACCTGAGAGAACCTCTGGATGAATGATCGCAGGGATTCTCCCCCTTTCTGCACAACTGCAAAAAGGTCCAGTTCAGTGCCTGGTCGGGTGTAAGAACTCCTGAAGTTGGTGGTGAACTGCCGGCACAACTCCTCCCAACTGCTGATGGAATTTGGTGGAAGGCTCATAAACCAGGACCTGGCGGTCCCAGTTAAAGCCACTAGGAAATAATTGGCCATTACGGCCTTATTTCCTCCAGCTGCCAAGATAGCAGTGGAGTAAATCTGAAGAAATTCGACAGGATTAATGGTCCCGTCGAACTTCTCCGGCAGGTGAGGCCAGAACTTCTGTGGCCACCTGACCATACGCAGATGCTTGGCCAGGGCTGAACAGCCTCCTCCTACTCCTTCAGGAGCAGGAATGTCTTCAGCTTCTCGTCTTTCACGAGCACGCTCAATATGGACTCGGCCGTCTTGTTGGCGATATCGGCGATCAAGCTCTGCCCGAAGGTCATGAGTCGAAAGCCTTGATACCGTGTGAGTGCGTCGTGCCCCGGAGGGCAACGACGTCGCCTGTTGTGATGCAGCGCATCTCCTGTTGTTGGAAACGTGCGGACCAAGTCTGCCAGACAAGGTCCGTCGCTGCGACGGGGCCCGTCCTAAAGGAGGAGGACCCTGGTTGGTGATGCGGTCGGCTGCTGCTGCAACCAAATGTTCAACATCGGCCCTCCACTGCTCCAGTGCATCCCGGGATGCATCCGGAGGTGGTGGGCGTTGGAGAAGAGCACATGCTGCATGGAGCGTGTGTTCCGGGTTGTCAAGATTCGCCGACGCAGTGATTGACGCCGGTGCACCATCGCGTTGTCCAGCTTGATTTGCTGGTGGAGGCGGCGGTTGTGGAAGTGTGACTCCTGCTGGAGTCGTGGTTCCTGCTGGTGGCTGCATATTGGAGGGGTTACCCCCAACAGCTTGAACAGCGGGATGGCCATTGGATGATCCAGCGGCTGAGTTCACCATTCTTGAAATCTCAGGCACCCCTACCTGGTGCGCCAACTGTCGGTGGTTTTGATCCGGCAGATCTCCCGACACTACTAAAGTGTTAGAGGAGTTTGAGGTTCGGTATGGGCGCGCGAAGATTGAAGAAGGTGAGATGTCGAGTGACACAAGAGACACCAAGATTTACGTGGTTCGGGCCGCCTGAGCGTAATACCCTACTCCACGGGGTGTGTTGATGTTGTATTGGACGTATGTCTAGAGCGTGTGCCTCGTATGTGTTCGAGTGTGTGTAGGGCGTGTAGAGAGTCTGTCCTATGTATCGTCGACCTGTCCTTTTATAGTACAAGGGCAGGCCGTTACAAGTTAGCCTGGCCCGACATGTGGCCCCGGCGGTTACTGATATTGATACACATTCAACGCGTTTAATTGCCCTTAATGACTGAGTTATGGGCTATGACAGTACCATTACTGGTAATTAAGGTCGTCCGATCGTGTGCCATTAATATAGTATTAATGACACATGATCGGGTCTTGAAGTCCTTGATTCCTCTTTGAAGATTCGGAGCCGTTGTGGAGTCTTCCGGAGGTTAGAGGCTGAAGATCTGACGGTTGGACACGTGGCAGCGCCGGAGCGCACTGTGGGGAACAGATGGCTCCGGTGTTACCCGACACGTGTCAGCACCGGAGCTTCCCTCGGTCTGGGGTTAGGTCCGGGGGTGCCATTTCGGTACATAGCCCGGAGCTTCCCCCTTACGGGCGGTAGCTCCGGTTTGATAGTACATGTGGCGACCCTGGGACTAACCATGTTGGAGAAGCGGGTCCGGACATGTCTGACATGTGGGCCTCCGAAGGTCTTCAAATCAAGTAGATGACTTTCTCTTGAGATCTTTGCAATCCCAAGGAGTATATGGTACCCAGGGTACCGACAGCATTGCTTGTGACAAGACGTGGGTCTGGACCCGGATGAGATTTTGACGGCATAACTCTGTTGTTCTTTGCTGCACCATTTACGGGTGTGTAGTTGGACAACATTGGGGTTATGCTGCCAAAATTTCATTTGAATCTAGATCACGCATCTCGTCATAAGCACGCCCCCTCAGCCACTCTTGGGTAGGTTTAGGACCTATCCTTTCTAATAGATGTAGGGTCGTGACATCAAACAAAGTATAAAGTAACCATAATTTCTCTGACTTTAAACTGCAGAGTCAAACATGGGTGAAGATCGTAGTTGGATGTATGTTGGTTGGAAGAGCAGAATTGGTGGTCACTCAGATGAGTGGTACGCCAAGACAGAAGCTTTTGTAGAACATGCTTTTTTGTCAAATATTGATAAGGTGTGATGCGCTTGTAAGAAATGTAGGAAAGGGAAGTTTTGGGACAAAATGGAACTTTCAATACAGTTGTGTTGAAACGGTTACATGTCACATTATGAGTTGTGGATCTTTCACAGTGAGACAGCTTCTCAAGTTGTACAAGAAGTAGAAGTGGACAATGATGATGACACAAGGGTTGATATGATGGATGAGATACTGGAAGATATACAACCAGATATTACGGAGGATCCTCCTACAACGGAGGTTGTTAAGTTCTTCGAGCTTCTCAAAGCTTCAAAAGAGCCGCTCCATGAACACACTAAAATGACCATCGTCACTTTCGTGACTAGACTTATTGGATAGAAGAGTCATGATTATCAAATAATCATGGAAAGTGATGTGGACATCCCATCAACGAACTCACAGCACTATAGAAATCTTGACACTAGACGACAGCCAGAATAATAGACGATGGCCCCATCGTCCCATAACTAATTGATGACGGCTAAATCCGACTGTCGTTAATAAGCCTATTATCAACGACGGTTGACCCAGCATCGTTGTCCATTACTTAAAGACAACGGTACTCCATCGTCAATTAGGGTCGGTCATCAATATGGGCTAAAACTGGGCACACCCGAGCCGTTATCATCAAGGGTCCAAATCCACTGTCGTCCATAATAGCTTATCGACGACGGTTGACCTACACCGTCATCGATAACAAATTTTCACTATACCCCGCGCGCCCGCCAATTCCCGCCCGTACTCTCCACACTACCTCCACCACCACCGCCTCCACCGCTATCGCGTCGCGCCACCATCGAAGGTCGCCGCCGCTGCCGTTCTCCACCTCCAAGGTTCGCCACAGCCTCTCCCTGTTGCCCCCTCCATCCTGTCGCCCCTCCTCTCCCCTACGCTGTTGCCCCCTCCCCTCCCAGGCGACGGCAAAGTCGCCCTCTCCCATCCATAGTGCCGCCCTAGCCGCAGCTGCTCCGCTACGCCGCCCTCACTGATGCCCCTCCCCTGTGCAGACCACCCCGCCACCCCCTCCCCTGTGTCGCTCCCTCCCCTGCACTACCCCCTCCCTGTGCCGCCCTCACTGCCGCCTCCTCCCATGTGTCGCCCTTGCCGCTGCCCCCGCCCCCTCCCCTGCGCCACCCTCGTCGTCCCTCCCCTCCCCTGTGCCGCTCTCACTGCTACCCCTCCCCTGCGCCGCCATCGCCGTCGCCCCTCCCCTACGCTGCCCTCGCCGCTGCCCCCTCCCTAGTTGCACTGCCCCCTCCCATGCACTGCCCCACCCCCTGCACCGTCCCCTCCCTGCGCTGCCCCCAACCATGCGCCGTCGTTGCCGCCGCCCCCTCCCCTACGTCATCCCTTCCCCTGCGCCACCCTCGCCCAGACGAGAGGAGGGAAGAAGGCTGAGGCGGTGCCCGGCGGCCGGTTCGATGGTGGCGTGGTTGGGAAAAAGGAGCCATCGGGCGAAGGGCGCCGCCACGACGTGGGTGTGAGAGAAGGTCAACGGTCAGGGTTAAGTGTATATGGGTCGAGCGGCCCAAAACTAACCCTAAAAGTCCCTTACCGTTCACATATATGCCTCTCCGCAGCAATTCTTTTCACATCGCATGTCAGCGTCCTCCGCTCCGGTGCCGCCTCCTCTAGCAATGGCGTCGGCTCCTCCAGCTCTGGAAAATTGGAGTTTTTCCTTATTTAGTGTGTTCGATCAACAAAATTGGAAATCTAAGCAGCAACCTACGAGCAGACAAATACAATCGATGCGATATTATGAAGTACATGGAGGGCTTAACTTCCAATCCCGGTTTCATGAACAGTGCAAAAAACAAGTCTGCGTCCATGAAGAATTACGACAACTGTCCTACGGATCCATTAATATTAAAAGCTACGTTCGATACGACGTCAATGGGTTTTGATTTCGTTCAACTGAATTTGAAGCTCAATGTCCTTTCAGAGCAACATGTAACAGCGGAGTTGTGAATAGGGTAGTTGACGACCAAGGACGTGAAATTAATTATTATCGGATCATTGAAAGCATCCTTGAACTCCGTTTTCTGGGAATAAGGTCCATAATGTAGTCTTCTTTGACTGCGACTGGTTTGATCCTAACAATGGAACTCGACAAAACCAATTTGGCGTGGTAGAAGTCAAACACAAGGACCGGCTACGAGGCTGCGACACATTTGTCCTTGCACACTGAATGTAGCCTGGAGAGGGGTAAATAGGCTTTTTGAACTTCTGCCGAACCCTGAAACACTTAACAGATGGATCAAATATGGGAGGTCGGACTAGTCTAGTATTGTGCAGACTAGTCCGGTGTGCGTGGACTAGTTCGGTGTGCGGGGACTAAAAGATCAAAGTAAATTGACAATCCTACGTCTAGCACACTATGCAGCGAAATCAAATTACAAGTAAAGTGTATTGAACCAATGAACCAGCATATTGCAATGATCAAGTATGATACAATGTTTCAAGATGAATTTCACAACACTAGACAAAACCTAGATTATGATGAAAAGTAAAACAAAGATGCGTGAGACACAATTTCATCCCGTGGCTTGATTACCATGAAGGAAACCTACATCCAAGTTGAGGAGTCCACGGAGGACCGGGTCCTCACCAACCCTTCCCTCATTAAATCGCCACGGAGGCCGATTCTCTTCCACTAATCACAAAGGGCAAATAATGTGTTGAAGGGGCCTTATCACAAGTTGAGGGCTCCCCAAGTATTACAATGAAGAACACCACCAAACACACTACAAAGATATGCAACAAAAAACAAGAGTGTGTGAGAGATTCAAACTCAAGAGCTCAAGATCGTGTGGAACAAGTCTCTCTTTTGATCAATTGCTAATCCTCAAAGATTTGATCTTTCTAGGGTTAGAATGTGTGGAGAGATGTGTATTTTGGGCTCTTGGGAGGTGTGACGGTGCAGGAGCTAGGGTTGTAGGTTGAGAGTGTTGGTTGTAGGGCTGTACACCACTATTTATACTAGGGTTTCCAAAAGTTACCGTTAGGGTTTGCGATGTCCGTACTAGTTCGTGGTGGACTCCGGACTAGTCCGATGTGCGATGTGTGGAAAACCCTAAGTGTTCAGAGATATCGGACTTGTCCGTAAATGTGTGTACTAGTCCGATTTGGGCACTGGAAGTGTTCGGACTAGTCCGACACATATTGGCCTAGTCCGGTGCAGTGAACCTCATGTAGAATTGAGGACAAGTCCGTACTTGGAGGACTTGTAGGATTTTAGTTAGAGAGTTTTCGGACTAGTTCGATGGATATCAGACTTGTCCGGTGTCGTGAAAAATTGTGGGGATAAGGACATGTCCGTACATGGAGGACTTATCCGATTTTAGTCAGAAGATTATCAGACTAGTGCAGTTGATATCGGACTAGTTCGGTGCTGTGTAAACTGGAGTGCTTGCGGACAAGTCCGCACTGGTGGGACTTGTCCATTTATAGTCAAAGAGATATCGAACTTGTCCGATTGACATCGGACTAGTCCGGATATGCAGATTTTTGTGTAGTGAGTGAGATCTCTTTTGCTTGAGCTCTTGGGGTGTGTTTCTCTAACACAATATATACAAAATAAACTATTCTTTTCAGCTCTTGAGCTCTTTTCCTTTCGATTCCTCATTCTCCTTTCTTTTTGAGCTTTCCTCCTAATTTCTTTAAAACATGCGCTCATCTCAACAATTTTGTTAGGATCTCATTTGTTTGTCATAAATCAACCAAAACCAACAAGGGATGCCTAGATGCACATACAATCTCCACCTTTTTGGTGATTGATGACAACTAATTGAGATTACACAAATATGATAAAAATTCAGATTTTCATAAAGTGTGCACATATGAGCTTGGAACAAAATAGGCAATGTAGACATAGGACATATGTGCACTCATTATGGTGGGGTGCAAAACTATGTGTGTGTGAGCAATAATCGTGATGTGAATGAGGTAAATGGCATAATCATAACAACATCAAGATTATCAAGTATGTATATCATTTTTAGAGCATAAACATAGATCATAAATAAGCATTACCACAAACATGTCCAGAAGCATAATGTGAACAAACTAAAAGTCTTACAGCACCAAAAGAAACACAAATAGAGCTCTCATCTCTCAACCTACCTCTAGGACCTAAGACTCCCCCTCAATCTCTCCCTATTTGGCATCAAGGCACCAAAAAGAATGAGGGGAGGGATCTACTCGTCGTCGCGGGCTCACTTTGTGTTGTCGGTCCTCTCGTCGTCTTCATCATCAGGCTAAGAAGGAGGAGGATGATGGCCACTTGTCATGCCCCCAATGCCAAAGTAGGCAAGCTCGAAAGGAGATAGAGGTGGAAGTTCCGAGAAGTCAAAAGCAGAGTCCTCTGAGATGACTAGAGACCCAATAGGCTCAATCTCCAGCTTCTAGCATATGGCTTTGACATTTTCCTTCATGTACCTCATGTCCTCTTTCCTTGCCTTGTTCATATTGTGGAGCTTCACTTCAACTTTGTGGCAACAACCAAACATGGCAGCTAGGCACTTCCTGATCCCACTGGCAGATCCTTTGTTAGAAAGAGGGGCCCTTGAGCTAGATGGAGGTCTTGCCTCTCCTTGGGCTCTCCTAGGAGCCTCTTCACTTGAAACAAGGAATGGAGCAGTTGGAAGAACAGCTTGAGGCAGCTTCGGAGGCCTCAAAGTTGTATGCTCAATATCCTTCACAAATTCTATGCCTGTGACCTTCTCTATCATAAACATGATATACGGTGCATAGCCACAAGAGCAATTAGGGGTGCAGGAGATGTTTACCATGTTATTCTAGATGTAGTCAAAGATGTCAAACTTTCTCCTCTTGCTAATCACTTTCATCAAGGTTCTCAAAGAACCTTGGACACTTCCAACATCTCTATCCTTTGGAGCAATGGTCTTCCAGAGCACTCTATTGAGAACCATGAAGAAGGGTTTCATGTTCTTGGTTGAGGGAGGATTGTACATGAGTAAAGTATCATAGAGAAAGTCCATCTTGTCCTTCTCCAAAATACCAATATTGTGAATAATGACCTCATTGCTGCCGGTGTCCTCAAGGTGCAACAGACTAGCAAAATCATCATAAGTAACAGTGTACTTGGATCCATGTGTCATCCAAGTCACTCTCTCTTCTTCATCGCTGGCAAAGTAGCAAGTTGCAAAGAATGGAGCGATGACCTCATCATTCCAGTTATACCTAAAAGTAAAAAAGTCCTTGAGGCCATGTCTCTCCACAGCCTCTATCACTTCATCAAAGGCTTGACAGCTCTTTCTCTCAAAGTGTGTCCAGCCGTCCATTGGCTGTGGACCACTGGAGTCTTCATCTGAAGGTACACGATACTGTAGTAGTTTGTGTGGAAGTTGCTCCAAAATCTAGGATCAACTGCTTTTTTGCCACCACTATAAGCATCAATTTTCCTCAGCTTCCAAGCCACATCAGTTCCTTTACCATTGAACTTTTCCTCCGAGGGGTCCCTATTCCCCCGTCTTGGAGCAGTCATCTCAAGGGGGGCAATTGGGTCGGAGGCAATTCCTTTGCCTTTTCCCTTAGTTTGTCGAGGAGCTGCCGAACTAGGGCCAACCATATCTTTCGCCTTTGAAGCTGGTTTCTTGGCCAGAACCTTTCACCGCACCCTAGGTGGAGTGGTCGAGGGGTCAGCGGTACAATCTTGTCTCTTCTTGGCTTGACCCGTCAAAACGCGAGGCAAGGTCTCTTGATCCATTTTGGCCTCAAAGTCAGAGATGGCCTCGTTTGAACTCGACATTGTTCTGACAAGAAGGTTATACATGACATAGATAAGGATTGGTGGCAAGGAAAGGCATTGAGTTGAAGAAGATTAGAGTTTTGTTCAGCTAACATCGGACTTGTCCGTTGATCAGGTGCGGACTAGTCCAGAGTATCAGACTTGTCCGCACTGATAACTGACTAATTCGATATTCAGCTGCTTGAACCCTAACTAACAGGATAATGGAGTTTCTCAATGCAAAAGTGCAACAATGTAGTTGTAATACAACAAGGGAGCATGTATTGACAAGAGAAACTAAGTTATTTGAGAAAATACAAGGGAAAATCAAAGTTTCTAGGGTTTGGAGAGAAATTTTACCAAATCCTTTGATTCGCTGCGTTGAAGGAGTTGTTGATGCGGACAAGTCTGTGGTCTTCGATCCCCTTGCAATGGAGATCAAATCCCACAGAAACTCGAGTGGATTCGATGGAGAACATGCCAAATCGTTTTGGGAGCACTTGCATGAGAAGAGAGAACGTGAGAGTAGTTGTGGGGAGGAAGAAGATTAGGGTTGCGCCGGCCCTAGGGTTATGAAGTCGAAAAATCTGACTAGTCCGTGGTCGATCGGACTAGTCCGAACTACCGGAAATCTCAGTGGACTAGTCTGCATTGTGCGGACTAGTCCCGGGTAACCACGGACTAGTCCGTGGTCACCAAGAAACAAAAGTATATAAACTTTTCGTATATATTCGAAGGTGCTTAAAAAGAAGATAAGGGGCAAAAAAACACAAATATTCTTGATAAATATGATCAGTAAACATACAACAATCAAGATATGACCATAATTCACCAAGATCAAGTAATTAACATGGTTTTTTGGAGAAAAACAGAGAGAGATTATTTTTCAACACAATCAACATGATTTTGAAGGTGGCATACTGGTATGTAAGTTTTCAAGCCACATTCCGAGCATCAAGGATATTTAGTTCATTTCGGAGCTCACAAAAGTTTTTTTTATCAAGTGGCTTGGTGAATATATTGACTAGTTGTTTTTCATTGTTAACATGGGAAATGGCTATGTCTCCTTTCATTGAGTGATCTCTCAAAAAGTGATGTTGAATGTCTATGTGTTTGGTTCTGGAGTGCTCAACAAGATTATGGGAAATTTTAATGGCACTCTCATTATCACAAAGGAGTGGAATACGGCTCACAACAACTCCCGGGTGTAACATACTCCACTTCGGCCATGGATAAGGCAATGAAATTTTATTTCTTGGAAGACCAAGAAACTAGGGATCTACCTAGGAATTGTCAAGTATCGAGGGTACTTTTCTATCTACCTTGCATCTGGCATAATCTGCATCGGAGTATCCAATGAGATTGAATTTTGAAGCTTTGAGATACCAAAGGCCTACGTTGGGTGTATGAACTAAATATCGCAAGATCCTTTGTATGGCTGTCAAATGACATTCTTTAGTATTGGCTTGAAATCTTGCACACAAACATACACTCAACATAATGTCTGGCCTAGATGCACATAGATATAGTAAAGAGCCAATCATGGAGCGATATACCTTTTGATCCATGTTTGGTCCGTCTTCAGTGAGATCCAAGTGTCCATTTGTTGCCATGGGAGTCCTTGTCGGCTTTGCTTTGTCAACTCCAAACTTCTTAAGAATGTCTTGAGTGTACTTTGTTTGGCTTATGAATGTCCCGTCCTTTTGTTGCTTTACTTGGAATCCCAAAAAGTATCTCAACTCTCCCATCATAGACATCTCGAATCTATCTGTCATAATCTTACTAAATTCGTGACAAAAAGATTTGTTAGTTGAACCAAAAATAATACCATCAACATAGATTTGGCAAACAAAGAGATCATCATCAAAGTGTTTAGTAAACAAAGTGTAATCAGCTTTACCGATCTTGAAGCCATTTTCAATCTAGAAATCTCTAAGGCACTCATACCAAGCTCTAGGAGCTTGTTTGAGGCCATAGAGAGCCTTACGCAGTTTGTACACATAGTCGGGGTACTCTTGATCTTCAAAACCGGGTGGTTGCTCCACATACACCTCCTCCATGATCGATTCGTTGTGGAACGTGTGTTTCATATCCATTTGATAAAGCTTGTAATCATGGTGAGTAGCATATGAAAGTAATATTGGAATCGATTCAAGCCTAGCTACGGGAGCAAAAGTCTTATCGAAATCCAAACCTTCGACTTGTGAGTACCCTTTTGCCACAAGTCGTGCCTTGTTCCTAGTTACAACTCTATTTTCGTCTTGCTTGTTGTGGAAGACCCATTTAGTGCCGACGACATTTGACTGGGGTCTTTCAACAAGCTCCCACACTTCATTCTTTTTGAAGTTGTTCAATTCTTCTTGCATCACCATCACCCAGTCGGGGTCTTTCAATGCATCTTCAACCCTGTGTGGTTCCAAAGAGGAGACAAAAGAATAGTGTTCACAAAAATTAGCTACGCGAGATCGAGTTACTACTCCCTTTTGAATGTCACGGATTATGTTGTTGATGGGGTGATCTCTTTGGATGCTTTGGTGTACTCTTGGATGTGACACTTGTGGTCTTGAATCTTCATGATTATCATCTTATTCTCCCCCTGGATATTTTCCTTGATGTCTTGAACACCTTGATTAACTTGAGATTGATCTTGTGTGGAAGCTCCCCCTTGATCATTGTCCTCCACTTGTGGTTCATCTTCTATATTCGCATTTGGAGGTGGCACGTGTGGTCGAATATCGCCCAACACCATTCTTCTCAATGCTTGACATGGAGCTTCTTCCTGATCTATCACACATTGATCAACTTGCTCTTCTTGAGAGCCGTTAGTTTCATCGAACACTACGTCACGTGCTACTTCAACAAGTCCGAAGATCTTGTTGAAGACAGGATAAGCATAGGAGTTCGAATCATAGCCAAGTAAGAAACCTTCATCAGACTTCAAGGTGAACTTCAAAGCCCTTGGCTTCTTGTTGAGAATATAGCATTTTGAACCAAAAACTTGGAAATATGAAATATTCGTCTTTTTACCCGTGAGTAATTCATATGAGGTTTTGTTTATTAGGCGATGAAGATAGAGTCGGTTTATAGCGTGACAAGCGGTGTTGACCGCATCAGCACAAAACCGGTCCAAAGTCTTGTATTCATCGAGCATTGTCCTTGCCATCTCAATGAGGGTTTGGTTCTTCCTTTCGGCTACTCCATTTTGTTGAGAAGAGTATGGTGCTGAAAATTCGTGTTTTATCCCTTCTTCGTCTAGATACTCCTCAACTTGGGTGTTCTTGAATTCCGTTCCATTGTCACTTCATATGTTCTTGACCGTCAATGAGAATTCTGTTTGAGCTCGCTTGAGGAAATTCTTGAGGGTTCCTTGAGTTTCTGTCTTATCATGCAAAAAGAAAACCCACGTGAAGCGTGAAAAATCATCGACAATAACTAAACCATACTTATTACCGCTGATGCTTATGTAAGCAATTGGACCGAATAGATCTATGTGGAGGAGCTCAAGCGGTCTTGTTGTAGTCATGACATTCTTCGTGGGATGGGGTGCTCCTACTTGCTTCCCGGCTTGGCACGCTCTACAAGGACTGTCTTTCTCAAAAACAACATCCTTTAAACCACGGATGTGATCACCTTTTAGAATTTTTTGAAGATTCATCATACCAACATGTGCTAACCGTATATGACACAGCCAACCCATGTTGGTCTTTGCAATCAAGCATGTGTCATGTTCGGCTTTATCTTTGTTGAAGTCAACTAGATAAAGTTTTCCCTTTAACACACCCTTGAATGCAACCGAGTTATTATTCCTTCTAGAGACGGTCACACCCTCATTAGTGAATAAACAATTATAACCCTTGTCACATAATTGAGATATGGACAAAAGGTTTTAATCCAAGGAGTCAATGTGTAAAACATGAGAAAGAGTATGTTGTGATGAAATGGCAATTTTACCGGTACCAAGCACTGTTCCTTGACTGTTATCACCAAAATAAATGCCTTTGCTTGGATCTTTGTTTTCTTCATATTCCACAAACATTCTTCTTTCTTCGGTCATGTGATTGGTGCGTCCACTACCTAGCACCCTTTTAGCTCCACCAAGTGAATAGTCCTGCAAAAGACAAATTATGCCTCGGTCTTAGGTACCCAAGCTTGCTTGGGTCCTTTGAGGTTAGTCACAAGTGATTTGGGCACCCACACATGAGACTTAGTGTTCCCATGGAGTGGCCCAACATATTTTGCATAAACTCTACCAAGATTACCTTTCATAAGTATATATGAAGCATCAAATGTTAAAACTCGTCGTTCATATGAGTTAACAATGTTCATTTTATCAAGGTTATCTTGTTTTCCAACTTGAGAAGATTTTCCCTTGACAAAAGCAATGAGTTCCTTGTTATTCTTGTGGCTTCTAGCATTATGCTTTTCACCATAAGTATACCCAATGCCATATTTGACATTAGGAGGTCTTGTGTACTTGACCTTATCCTTGTCAAATATGCCACTTTGAGAAGAACGCTTGTCCTTTGTCAAGTTTGGCTTTTACTTCAAGTTAGTGTCATTTTTAGCACATGTACAAGCAACAACAGTTTCATATTTTATATGTTGAGAAGGTGAGCTTGAAGAGGCTGAAGAACCACTTTGCTTGAGTGACTCAACTTGTACCTCAAGGATCTTGTTAACTTTGGTTAAGTTAGAAAGTTCATCCTTGATAGCCATGTTTGAGTCTTTTAGCTTCAAACAAGCTTCCTTACTTGAAGCTAACTCAAGTTCCAGTGAATT
This sequence comes from Tuctoria greenei, assembly GCA_036927565.1. Lineage (NCBI taxonomy): Eukaryota > Viridiplantae > Streptophyta > Magnoliopsida > Poales > Poaceae > Tuctoria > Tuctoria greenei. Next base: position 93,253,073 of record JAYESD010000001.1, read on the forward strand.
GCTTCACTCCTTTTCAAGCTCAAGGAGCTTTTAGATCTTTAGATATTCTTACTTTTTGAGGATGATCATATCTTCTTGACGATCAACTAGATCCTACTTATCAATAAGCTTATCAATTAGAAATTTCATCTTAGTAGCTGTTTTCTTGTCTAAACCCCTAAGAATATCTTCATCCTCACTAGAATTATCACTATCACTAGCAAAAGAATGCAAAGAGGAAGATTTAGTTGTTACCTTTCTTATACCTTCCTTCGCCATTAGAAAAGTGTTGTTGGTGTCTTTCCATGCGCCCATGGTTGGGAAGAGAGTGCATTTCTTGGAAGTCTTCTTGATGGCTATGGTGGCCATCTCCTCTTCTTCTTCGGATGTGGACTCATCATTTGAGTCCCACTCCTTCCCTAAGTGCACTTGGCCAAATTGCTTCTTCTTCTTGAACATTTTATTTGGCTAAGTCTTGTTGTCCTTAGTCTTCTTCTTATTTTTTTCATGTGGACAGTCCACTATGAAATGGTCATACTCTCCACAGTTATAGCAAGCACGATTCATTTTTGGTCTTGGTTTGTCCCTATGTCTTCCTTCATTAGAGCTACCACCTTGTCTTCTTCTCATTATTTTCTTGAACTTCTTCATGAACAAGATCATGTCTTCTTCATCGATGTCACTGCTTTCATCATCGCTGTCATCTTCTCCATGAGCTTCTCGAGCTTCTTTTGATACGGGTTTACAGGTTCACTTCAAGGCAACTCCTTTCTTCTTTGCCGAGGTAAGATCGGCGATTTCCTTGACATGTTTAGCTTGCTTCTCCATTATTCCAAAGATGATAATCTTGCCTAGAAGTTTGTCTGAAGTCATTTTCCTATACCCGGGGCTTTCCCTAATCATGGAGCATAGAGTCACATTACGAGGCATGAATGCACTAAGAATCAGCTTCACGACCTCATGATCATTCCACTTCTTGATGCCATAAGCTCGGACTTTGTTGATGAGATTCTTGAGTCTGTTGTACATGTCTTGTGGTGATTCATCTTTTTCGATAGCAAATCTTTCCAATTCGCCTTCTATCATCTCAATCTTGGCTTTGCGTACATGGCAATCACCTTCATGGGTGGTTTGTAGAGTATCCCATATCTCCTTGGCAATTTCGAGTCCATCCACCTTGGTGAACTCGTCTCGGCTTAGTGATGAAGTGATCACGGCTGTTGCTTGAGCATTCTGATGAATGGCTTGTTCTTGGCTTGGAGTCAGCTCTTCATCATCATCTGGGATATCTATCCTTGCACACACTATATGCCACAAACTCAGGTTAAGAGATATGAGATGCATTTTCATGTTTTGTCTCCATATTGAATAGTAATTGCCATCAAAGAAAGCTGCTTTCCCTAGAGGAATTTATAAGTAATGATTATTATTGGAATTCAAACGATCATAGTTAAAAGGATATCGGGAGTAGTCGGTGTGACTACTCCCCTTCTTCTTTTCGTCTTTAATCTTCTTCTTCCCTTTTTGGGAATTTGTATTCTTCCGTAGGAGTGCTTTGAGTTCAAGCATCTCATCATCATCATCGTCAGAGTCTTGGATGGCGTCGAGGAGCTTCTCCAGCTTTTGGGCCTTTTCATCATCGCCCTTCTCATTGTTAAAGTTCTTGTGTACGTCCTTGATGTCCGACATCGTCTCTTCAAGCGGTGAGTCTCTTTTGAAGAGTTTGGCTCTGATACCAATTGAATGTATCATATAGGGGTGAATAGGCTTTTTGAACTTTTGTCGGACCCTGAAACACTTAACAGATGGATCAAATACGGGGAGGCCGCACTAGTCTGGTATTGTGCGGACTAGTCAGGTGTGCGCAGACTAAAAGATCAAAGTAAATTGACAATTCTACGTCTGGCACACTATGCAGCGGAAATCAAATTACAAGTAAAGTGTATTGAACCAATGAACTAGTATATTGCAATGATCAAGTATGATACAATGTTTCAATATGAATTTCACAACACTAGACAAAACCTAGATTATGATGAAAAGTAAAACAAAGATGCACGAGACATGATTTTATCCCGTAGTTCGATTCCCACGAAGGAAACCTACATCCACATTTAGGAGTCCACGGAGGACCGGGTCTTCACCAACCCTCCCCTCGTCGAATCGCTATGGAGGCTGATTCTCTTCCACTAATCACAAAGTACAAATAACGTGTTCAAGGGGCCTTCTCACAAGTTGAGGGCTCCCCAAGAATTACAATGAAGAACACCACAAAACACACTCCAAAGATATGCAATAAACAACAAGAGTGTGCGAGATATTAAAACTCAAGAGCTCAAGATCGTATGGAACAAGTCTCTCCTTTGATCAATTGCTAATCCTCTAAGATTTGATCTTTCTAGGGTTAGAATGTGTGGAGATATGTGTATTTTGGGCCCTTAGGAGGTGTCACAGTGCAGGAGGTCGAGAGTGTTGGTTGTAGGGCCGTACACCTCTATTTATACTAGGGTTTCTAAAAGTTACCATTAGGATTTGCGATATCCGAACTAGTTCGTGGTGGACTCCGGACTAGTCCGGTGTGCGGCGTGTGGAAAACCTTAAGTGTTCAGAGATATCGGACTTGTCCGTAAATGTGCGTACTAGTCCGATCTGGGCACTAGAAGTGTTCAGACTAGTCCGGCACATATCGGCCTAGTCCGGTGTGGTGAACCTCATATAGAATTGAGGACAAGTACGCACTTGGAGGACTTGTCCGATTTTAGTCACAGAGTTTTTGGACTAGTCCGATGGATATCGGACTTGTCCGGTGTCGTGAAAAATTGTGGGGCTAAGGACATGTCCACACTTGGAGGACTTGTCCGATTTTAGTCAGAAATTATCGAACTAGTCCGGTTGATATCGGACTAGTCCGGTGCTGTGTAAACTGGAGTGCTTGCGAACAAGTCCACACTGGGGAGACTTGTCTGTTTCTAGTCAGAGAGGTACTGGACTTGTCCGGTTGACATCAGACTAGTTTGGATATGCAGATTTTTGTATAGTGAGTGAGATCTCTTTCGCTTGAGCTCTTGGGGTGTGTTTCTCTAACACACTCCATACAAAATAAACTATTATTTTCAGCTCTTGAGCTCTTTTCCTTTTGATTCCTCATTCTCCTTTCTTTTTGAGCTTTCCTCCTAATTTCTTTAAAACTTGCGCTCATCTCAACAATTTTGTTAGGATCTCATTTGTTTGTCATAAATCAACCAAAACCCACAAGGGATGCCTAGATGCACTTACAAACACCATGTCAAGCAAGTGTATTATCTATATTATACATGCGAAAAGCTTAAATCTTGGTGGGTTGTACACAAGGTGAATCCTCGTGAGTGGTTATATACACCAGAAGATGTTGGATATATTGATGATGGGGTTGATGTTGTTTACCAAGAACAAGAGTTGTTGGACTCTTTTATCGTTGAGCCTTATTTAGGACTCAATGACTTAGTTGGACATGCATAAGACATAGAGACCAGTGAGATGCGAAAACGAAAATGAAAATGGGCAACTACCACGACAGAAGAATCGATGGTCCGGTTTACGTAGTAGAGTACATCATGATGCTGATGGATTTTAAAATTAAGCACAAGTAACATTTCTTTCATCTCTTCTTTTCTTTTATATACTTTCCATTAAATTCATTAGCTAAATTTCCTTTAAACAGGATGTCATCGAGCAGCAGTAGACAAGGAGGGGCAGGAGCGCAGAGCTTTCTGTCACCGACAGTCATGAGATGAGAGGAGGTCCTCCACGGCACTGAGCTTAGCGGGGGTAGACAGGCTCAGTTGGCGAGCCATCTACCGAAGTCGTCGCGATAGCGGTCATGACAGGTAAAGAACATTTAATTACATAAATGATATAAGTAATTATTTATTCTATAATATGAATCTTTAAAATTGTCAAGATGACTCTATGTCCGAGGACACAGAGGCTAGGGAGCCTTCTTTGGTGCCTTCTTCTTTGGTGCCGTCTGCTTTGGTGCCTCCTTCTTTGGAGCCAGTGCAGTCAGGTGACCCCACTTCTGGGTCACTTGCTTTGGAGTAGGTTCTACAGCGGTGGACTAGGAGGAGCCACGCCTCCTCCTCCGGCTCCTACAAACCCAAACGATCGGATCATTATTCGTTTGATTGGTGATAGGTAAGTAAATCTCTAACAATTCAATTTAGATACTTTTAGACTTATATATATACTAACTGAGAATCATGTATCAGTACATGGGAAGATGCTTCGTTCACGGGCCACTGATGCCACGTACTGGTGAACGGTATCATGGGCCGTCTAGTCCGTTTGCACTACCCCGGTGTAGTGAACGGACGCTCTGCCACGTATTGGGATGACTACTATAGGGCCCAGGACGTTCTTCATGGCAACCACCACGAGGCTTTTTGGCAGTACTTCATGGTAAGTATGAACAATACTTGTGTAATACAAATCTAATATAAGTTACATACATTTACTTGTATATTTCTTTTTCAGGCACGGTATCATTTGGAGAACGAGGTCAAGCAGACAGATCACGCTCGTCTCGTCTTCCATAGCTGCGCCAGGAAGATCGTGACATAGTCACTATCTTCGGCTCGCATTCAAGCTACAACCGTGTACTTCAAGTTGCATCCATACGAGTGTGAGCCGGGGAAGAAACCGGCCAACACGTACTTGACGGAGGCACAGTACACAGAGGTAAAGTTTTTGGTTTACCTTGCTTCATTATCTGATTGTGATCAATACTTTCATTCAATACTAAATTTGTGCATGTCAGCGTAGCGTGGCTTGAGAGCCGCCTGGACGCGTATCGTGGTCTGTGTGCTCTTTGGGCGAGCGAGGGCGTCCAGGCACTTTCTAGAACCCGTCGAGAGAGTAGAGGGACGGAGGGAAAACATCACTTGGGTGGGGACGGCTACATACGCCTCGCTAAATGGATGGTAAGTGCTACTCGTATTATATTAAGTAATTTTATAATATTCATTGTGCCAACAAGTATCGATAGGAGCACGAGAGCGGTCAGCAGTCGGCACCTATCGAGGTGTTAAAGAGGGGTCACTTGGGAAGTGACCCATCGGAGCCTGACCAGGTGTCTTCCAAAACTGCGACATAGACTTTGGTGAGTTATTTTTTCAACTTAATTGAATTCTCTTAAATAGTTCTAATAACAGTATTTTTCTGTATTTTCAGGCAAAGTATAGTGAGGAGGCGCGGAGGATTCGAGGCGAAGAGTTCGTTTGGCAGAGCGCGCTAATCGTCCCCAAAGCCGCATATGCGAGCGGTGGTGGGAACCTCACGGACGGTGAGCTTTGTTATTTTTAATTTACTGTTACCAACTTCGAGATACAAAAATTTAATAATCTTAATTTGTTGTGCAAGTTAGCCATCTTCAATGGAGTGGTCGACTCGAGGCAGGCGCGGGCTTCCTCGAGGGCTTCTTCATCACATCAGGGTGGATCTAGCAGCAGCCATGCGAGCCTAGATATGGAGCTCCAGATTCCTCAAGAGGACCTAAAGAGTACTCAAGAAGCGCTTAGGGCTACGAAAATGGCGCAGGGGGCTTGGGACGAGTATCAAAACTCGTTCATGCTACAGATACAAGCTGTCGTGCAGGTACATTCTAGATGTTGTACTTAACATTTTTAATATATAAATGACATGTATAATGATTTGCTTTGTGTTTGCAGGCTATGTTTACAGGACAACCGTCTGTCCTTCCGCAATGGGTGCCGCCAGCGATACAGCAGTCGCTGGTGCTGACGACAGCAGTCCTACAAATTTTAGTAAAATATGCATTTTTTAACTTGTAACATGTATAACCACACTTGCACATCATAGAATTCGGGAACGGAGTCTCAAACTTCGTCGCCTTAGATTCCAACGCTTGGACGACTGCAGGAGGACTTTTCGAACTCCGATGGTAGCGGAAGGGGTAGCGTCTAAGAGTCAGGTAAGCTGATTTTTGCCTATGTGGAACTAGGTTTGGTTGTTTGGTGGCTCGATTGAAGAAGTTCATTTTTAATGTTAGATTCTTGAAGTGTTACTTTCAAAGTTAAGATTCTTGAAGGAGTTCAAAACACTAACAGATCAGGTTACTTCATTATTTTTAATGTTAGATTCTTGAAGTGTTACTTTCAAAGTTAAGATTCCATTTCAGTGCTAGTTGGTAGTTGCGCAGCTATTGACATATACACAAAGTTTCCATTTTTACAAAGACTTCATTTGCACTGCTTAAAGTGAAAGGTCATATTCTGAGTTCATTGTGTTTGGCAACAGTCACTTCAGGACTCATATTCTAAAGCAACAGTCATATTCTGAGCTATAGTTTAGTTAGGCTTAAAGTGGGTATTGTTGAAACTTATATTTACCATTCTAAAGTATTGTCTTATACCTGCAGGACTCAAGAGCGATATAAAGCTGGTTTGGTCTTTCGAAGAAGCAAGACAAATTGTGATCTTGATGTATTATGTGCGGCACAAGATGTATTAGTGTTTTAAAATTGTGATCTCTGTGTTTTAAAATTGTGATCTCTGTGCACTGCTTAAATTGTCTGTGAATATGTTTATGTGATCTGACCATCGAGCCACGGCAGCATTTTCTATTTTTTTTAAAAAAACTGCATAGCTTATCGACAACGGTTTTCGGGGCACCGTCGTCGATACTGGCAAGTTGTCATCGACGGTCTCCGAAAGACCGTCGATGATAAAGTCCCTTATAGACGATGGCTGCCTCTACACCGTCGTCTATATGTGTATTATCAACGATGGCTGAAATCAACCATCGTCGATAAGATTCCTCCCTGCCACGTGGACGGAGTCCCTTATCGACGATGACTGAATTCAACCATCGTCGATAAGCTTATAGACGACGGTGATCATCGTTGATAAGCTTATAGATGACTAAAAGTTGTAGACGGCTGAATACCATGTCAATAAGGCTATACCGTCGACGATAGCTTATAGACGACGGTATTGTCCTTATAGATGATGATTTCTAGCCATCATCTAGTATCGCGATTCCTATAGTGCATAAACACTCCTATGAAGATCTGATTACATGAACTCGTGCTAAGAAACTTGAACAACGGGTCAATGCTTTCCTCTCTACATTACATTTTAATATTGATGAGAATGATATGCTACCTAAGTGATGTAATTACGCGCTACTCAGGTTTACACATGAAGAAGCATCATTGGCTTCTACAAAAAAGAACAAAGTCAGTTTGCACTGTCCGAACTTTCGGGGGCACGATAGTTCGCACTGTCCGATCTGAAAATGGGTACTCTGCAGGAACCTTAAGTTCATGTGACATTTTGTACCAATCTGTCATATTCCAGGGGCATAATACACATGGTGTGAAAGATTATCAAGTCTACTTTCTAAAGCAACAAACGGTGCATCTTTTGGAGTTCCCAAGCTGGAGTTATGGCAAAATTACTAAAGGCTGCACAGAAGTCTAGAAGACCGGGGAGGAACAAAGACCACTTCGTGAATTGCTCCCTAGCTGGATTTCCATCATGGTGACTTCAGTTCACTCCTAGCTAGGAGGGTTTTTCCTAGTATAAATAACACCCTTGAGCTCCAGGAACAACAACCTTTAACCATTTGATAACCAATATAATTTTGAGTGTCTTGCACACCTTTGTTCTTCCTGGTTCTTCATGGACTTGTGAAGTAATCCCTAAGGGGTCCCCTAATTTGTGCTCTAGGTTCCCGAGCCTTTTGTGTGGATTAGTTTCCGGTTTGTGGTTCAGCGGTCGTTCGGAGATCGAGTCAAAATCTTCAAGATTTTGATGCCTCTCTCCCCGCCGCTTGGTTGCAACCAACCTTGGCTTGTATAAAGCTAGTTATCTCGAATTGTGGTTTTGTGGTTGTTCGAAGATCGAGTCGAAGTTCTCAACAGCTTTGGTGCCTCTCTCCCCTTCACTTGGTCGCATCCAACCTTGGCAGGTATAAAGCTAGTTACCCTGCTGTTTTCAGCTAGTTACCATTGTTCGTTCCGCTGTCCAATCTTTCCATTTGCCCTTCATTGTACCTACTGTCGTGAAGATCAGACCACTCTCGGGTTTCACCCTATCATGTGGTATCAGATTTCAGGTTTCCACGGTAGGTTCTATCCTCATATCATCCATTTGTTTATCACCATTTTTCTATTCATCTCGTGTTTTCATGTCATACCTATAGTCCATTAAGCCACCACAAAAAGTAACCGAACCTTTGTGTAGTACCGCTGGTCTTGTGTTATTTCCATCATTTCTTGTTGCCGTATCCATCTATATTTTGTCGGTCAGCCCACATCTTGTATGCACAAAAAAAAAAGAGAAAAAAGCAAAATAGAAAATGTGTTACAAAAAAAGAGTGAAAAAAAGAGAGAAAGATTTAAGGGCTGCAAGATTATAATCATTATTCAAAGAATTTTCAGATTGGGCAACAAAGTTTACTTATCTTTTGACTTGGTTTATGATACTTTATTTTTGGTGCGACGAAGCCTTCCTTGTTCTGCCATCCTAGCTCTACAAAAATACCGTAACCGGATTTTTTTACTCGTAATCCTTTCCACCGCTTAATCACAGCAGGAATACTATCACATTTTGCACACTCACAGTCCTTGAGAACGGGTAACGACTTTGGTAGGCAAGAGATGAGATTGTATGATTCCACAAAAAAAATTCTATACCATTTTCTCTCCACTGTTCTAACATGGTGGTAACACTGGAAGGCAAGAACCATCAATTGCACGAGTTGAACTAGAAGACTCGCTATCGGAGGCCATGGAGAGGATGTTCAATGAAGTCTCCCTCCAGCTGGTGGTAGGGCTCCACGGCATCATAATGAAGAATTTGGCGATGAAAATTCTGGTTTTGGGAATGGTTTTGGTAACCATTTCCAAAATGAACATGGTGACCATGATGGCGGTAGGCATGCTGGTCACAATGATCAGCATGGAAGAAGAATTCAAGGACATGGTCGTGGCAACCATGTGCACTTTAAAGATGAGCAAAAGTCCTTCTGCAGATCAAGGACCTTTTGCACATCTGATCACCATCAAGGTGCTGGTTATAATGGAGAACATGGCCGTCAACACAATGAGGATGATCAGGACAGCATTGCTTGTGTCAAACTAAGTGTTCCAAAGTTTTCAGGAAAAGAAGATGCAGATGCATATCTGGAATGGGAGGAGCATGTGACCAAATTTTTAGAGTGCATAATCTTTCTGATCAACGGCATGTAAGCCTTGCTTCCGTCCAATTTTCAGGCTATGCTCTCACTTGGTTGAACCAAATACAAGAAAATCAACTTGTGTTGGGACGTGACCATATCAACACATGAAATGAGATGAAGCAAGTGATGAGAACATGCTTTGTGCCATCCGGCTATCAACGTGACCTTCGTATAGGTTGCAGCAATTGAGACAAGGCTCCAAATCAGTTGATGAGTATTAAAAGGAAATGGAGTTGCTGCTGATTCAATCAGGAATTAGAGAAGATGAAGAGTCAAACATGGCAAGATTTTTGCATGGTCTTAATGCCAAAATCTCTGATTTTGTTGAGATGTTTCCATACAACAATTTGCAGAGCCTTGCGGATCAATCCATGCATACCAAAAAAAATTCAGCAAGCTCGACAAGGTTGCTCCTATGGTGGTTGATCTTTTCCTTGGAACCGGCAGCAACTCGGTACATCTTTAATTGAGGGAAAATCTCAAATTGGTGCAGCTATGTCTTCTCCATCCATCGGTGCTGCAAAAACATCAATTTCATCTACTTCTTCGCCTACAATTCAACAAGAGCAACGACGTCGCAATACTAGTATAGTGGCTCTTTCTGTTGCATCAGCAGCTGCGTCCTCTTCAAATAGCCGAAGCATTTTGTGTCGCAAGTGCCAAGGGCGTGGACATGTTGCTGCTGAATGTCCTACTCGGAGGACTATGATTGTGAATGAACAAGGTGAATGGGAATCTAAAAGTGAACCCAAAGATGCACCATGCTATAATGAAGAAATTAAAGATGATGAGAATTAGATTCAACCCGAAGAAGGTGATGATAATTGCTTTGTTTCTCGATGAGTGCTTAGTGTCACGGCTGTAAAAGAAGATAACGGACAGCGACACAATCTTTTCCACACCAGAGGCATGATTAAAGACAAAGTATGCAGATTTATTGTTGATAATGGCATCCGCAATAATATTGCAAGTCAAGAATTAGTGGAGAAAATGGGGTTCAAACAACAACGTCATCCTAACCCATATAAGATGCAGTGGCTTAATGATTGTGGGGCACTACGTGTCACAAACACCGTGATGGTTGCTTTCTCTATTGGGAATTATAAAGACCAAGTGGAATGTGACGTTGTCCCCATGCACACTTGCCAGCTATTGTTAGGACGACCATGGCTATATGATCATGATGTTCATATTTGTGGTTGTGCTAACAAGCTGATCTTCATGCACAATGGAGAGCGTCTCACTCTACTTCCGTGGACACCAAAGGAAATTGTAAATGATGACCTTAAAAGAAAACAGCGAGAGAGTGAGAACCACTTGCGAGTGACCCACAAACATAATGAGGGAGTTCTTCCACGGCCAAATAAAACTCCACAGCTGCGAAGAACTGAGCCAAAGGGAAAAGAGGGTTTAGTGATAATAGCTACAAAAGGGGATTTAAAAGAATTGAGTGAACCCAATGGCACGTTCTACGTACTCCTGTAGAAGGACAATTTTCTTACCACTAATGATTTCTTCTCTACATGATGTATTGCAGTAATATGAAGATGTATTTCCAGAAGAAGTACTACCAGGGCTGCCACCAAAGAGGGGAATTGAGCATCAAATTGATCTTGTTCCTGGTGTTCCACTTCCTAATCGTGCACCATACCACACCAACCCAGAGGAAACAAAAGAAATTCAGCGCCAAGTACAAGAGCTCATAGACAACGGGTATGTAAGGGAAAGTCTCTCACCTTGTGCAGTTCCTGTTCTTTTAGTTCCAAGGAAAGATGGTTCATGGAGGATGTGTGTTGATTGTCGAGCCATAAATAATATTAAAATAAGGTATAGACATCCCATACCTAGAGTTGATGACATGCTTGATGAGCTTAGTGGTGCTATCATATTTACAAAAGTTGACTCGAGAAGTGGGTATCACCAAATCCGAATGAAAGAAAGAGATGAATGGAAAACAGATTTTAAAACCAAATTAGGCTTATATGAATGGTTGGTAAAGCCTTTTGAATATACAAATGCTCCTAGAACGTTTATGAGATTGATGAATCATGTTCTTAGAGCCTTTATTGGAAAGTTTGTTGTGGTTTACTTTGATGATATCTCAATTTACAGCAAGTCTATTGATGAACATGTGGAGCATATAAAATGTGTGCTTGCTATTTTGCGAAACGAATGCTTGTTTGCTAACCTTGCAAAGTGCACCTTTTTCATGACAAAATAGTATTTCCTAGCTTTGTTGTTTCAGCTCGAGGCGTGGAGGTCGATGAAGAAAAGATTAAAGCTATTCGTGAGTGGATGCCTCCACAAAATGTCAGCCAAGTACGAAGCTTTCCTGGACTTGCAGGTTTCTATCGACGTTTTGTGCAAGATTTTAGTACCATTGATGCACCAATCAATGAGTTGACAAAGAAGGGTGTACCTTTTCATTGGGGAGAAACACAAGCAAAAGCATTTGAAGAGCTGAAAAGAAGTTAACAACAGCCCCACTACTTGCTATCCCAGACTTCGGTAAGACTTTTGAGATTGAATGTGATGCAAGTGGAGTAGGAGTTGGAGGCGTTCTTACGCAAGAAGGTTCGACCAATTGCATATTATGGTGAAAAGCTAAGTGGTCCAACTCTCAATTATTCAATTTATGACAAAGAAATATATGCTCTTGTGAGATGTTCAGAACTTGGCAACACTATCTTTTGACTAAAGTATTTATCATACATTCATATCATGAATCTTTGAAACATCTTAAATCTCAATTAAAACTGAACAAAAGACATGCAAAATGGAATGAATTTATTGAAACATTTCCTTACATTGTAAAGTACAAGAAAGGAAAGGACAATGTTGTTACAGATGCTTTATTTAGATGTCATGTTTTGTTGTTTCAACTTGATACAAAAGTTCTTGGCTTAGAAAGTATCAAAGACTTGTATGCCACAGATTCATATTTTGTAAACCATCTTCTACGTGTTTTGATGGAAAAGGATGGAATAAACTTCATATGCATAATAGATTTTTGTTTTGAGCTAACAAACTTTGCATTCCAGATTTCTTTCTTCGTCTAATGCTTGTGCACGAAGCTCACACTGGAGGATTGATGGGTCACTTTGGTGCCAAGAAAACAGAGCAAGTGTTAGTCGATCACTTCTTTTGGCCCAAGATAAGAAGAGACATGAAGAGACATGTTATGCGTTGTGGCACCTGCAACAAAGCTAAGTTGCGCTTGAGCCCTCATTTCTATGGATTTTGTTTTGGGTCTACCTCGAACAAAGAGGGGGAGATATTCAATTTTTGTTGTAGTGGACAGATTTAGTAAAATGACTCTTTCCCTGTCAAAAGAGAGATGATGCTTCACATAACGACAACAACCACAACAACAACCAAGCCTTTGTCCCAAACAAGTTGGGATCGGCTAGAAATGAAACCCAACAATTTTTGAAAAAGAAAGCAATAGGAAATAATATGAATAAAAAAATACAAATAAAAAAATACAAATAAAATAAGATTCTACATTTTATTTATTTTAGAAATGTATTAATAAGAAAGAAGATAAGGGTAACAAAATTCGAATAAACTAAGATTTTGGCACATGAACTGCTAATTTCCGTGCAGTCCTATCATGAGCCAAATCTCTAGGTATGTCCCACTCCTTTAAGTCTCGTTTCACCGCCTCCTGCCATGTCAACCTTGGTCGACCTCTACCCCTCCTAAAATTTTCTCTACTCTTTATAATCTCACTGTTAACCGGTGCTTCTGATGGTCTCCGCTGGATATGCCCAAACCACCGTAGGCGATGTTGGACAAGCTTCTCCTCAATCGGTGTCACCCCTACACTATCACATATCACCTCGTTTCTAATTTTGTCTCTTCTTGTGTGACCGCACATCTACCGTAGCATGCGCATCTACGCAACACTCATTTGTTGGACATGTTGCCTTTTAGTTGGCCAGCATTCCACTCCATACAGCATCGCAGGTCTGATCACCGTCCTATAGAATTTTCCTTTCAATTTTTGTGGAACTTTCTTATCACATAAGATTCCAGATGTTTGTCGCCACTTCATCCACCCGATATTGATCATGTGGCAAACATCTTTGTCAATATCACCATTGTTTTGTAACATTGATCATAAATATAGAAATGTGTCCCTCCTAGGTACTACTTGTCCTTGTAAACTAATATTTCCATCCTCGCAATCGACATCACTAAAGTTGCATCTCATATACTCGGTCTTGGTTCTACTAAGTCTAAACCCCTTAGACTCTAAGGTCTGCCTCCATAGCTCCAATTTTCTATCAACAAGAGATGATGCTTCACATATTGCTGAATTATTTTTAAGGGAAATTGTATGACATCATGGTGTATCGGGTACTATTTTTGAAGATCGTGACACCAAGTTTTTGAGCTACTTTTGGAAGACCTTGTGGGGAAAACTTGGTACATGACTGCTTTTTTCCACAACATGTCATACACAAACAGATGGCAAACCGAAGTGATGAATCACACATTATCAATATTACCACGAGCTGTTCTAAAAAAGAACTTGAAACTATGGGAAGAAAGTTTGATCCATGTGGAATTTGCTTACAACAAGGCAGTACACTCAACAACAAATTTTTGTGCATTTGAGATAATATATGGTTTCAAACCCACTGCTCCTATCGATCTTCTATCATTGCCTTTGCAGGAACATGAGAACTTTGATGCAAGCAAACATGCTGAGTTTGTCAAGAAACTTCATTATAAAGTGCGTGCAAACATAGAGAAAATGACAAAATTATATGAGAGGCGAGCCAACAAGGGTCGCAAGAAAGTTGATTTTGCAATAGGAGATTCTGTTTGGGTGCACTTACGCAAGGAACGATTTCCTATGCATCACAAGTCCAAATTGCAGCCACGAGCCAATGGACCTTTTAAAATACTTTGAAAGACCAATGAAAATGCTTATGAGATTGACCTCCCAAGTACATATGGCGTAAGTACAACATTCAACGTCTTTGACTTGTCTCCTTACTTTGGAGAAGAAGAGTCAAGGATGACTCCTTTCAAGAGGGGGGGTCGATGTGGACATCCCAGCAACAGACTCACATAAAATATCCTATGAAAGACCGATGACACGCACTCGTGCTAAGAAACTTGAACAACAGGTCAATGATTTCCTCTCTACATTACATTTTAATACTGATGAGAACGATATGCTACCTAAGTTGTGTAATTATGTTCTACTCAGGTTTACACATGAAGAAGCATCATTGGCTTCTACAAAAAAGAACCAAGTCAGTTTGCACTGTCCAAACTTTCGGAGGCACGATAGTTCACACTGTCCGATCTGAAAACGGGTACACTTCATGAACCTCAAATTCAGTGAAATTATGTACCAATCTTTCACATTCCAAGGGAATAATACACATGGTATGAAAGCTTATCAAGTCTACTTTCCAACACAACAAACAGTGCGTCTTTAGGAGTTCCCAAGCTGGACTTATGGCCAAATTACTAAAGGTTGCGCAGAAGGCTAGAAGACAGGCGAGGACCAAAGACCACTTCGTGAATTGCCCCCTAGCTGGCTTTCCACTTCAAAACGTGGTGACTTCAATTCACACCTAGCTAGGAGGCTTGCTCCTAGTATAAATAACACCCTTGTGCTCCTGGAACAACAAACTTTGATCATTTGATAACGAATATAATACTGAGTGCTTTGCACACCTTTGTTCTTCCTGGTTCTTCATGCACTTGTGAAGTGATCCCTCGGAGGTCCCCTAATTCGTGCTCTAGGATTTTTGGATTTTTGTGTGGATTAGTTTCCGGTTTATGGTTTTGCGATCGTTCGGAGATCGAGTCAAAATCCTCAAGGTTTCGATTCCTCTCTCCCCGTCGCTTGGCCGCAACCAACCTTGGCTGGTATAAAGCTAGTTGTCTCGGATTGTGGTTCTGTGGTTGTTCAGAGATTGAGTCAAAGTTCTCAAAGACTTTGTTGCCTCTCTCCCCGTCACTTGGTCGCATCCAACCTTAGAAGGTATAAAGCTAGTTACCCCGCTGTTTTTAGCTAGTTACCATTGTTTGTTCCATTGTCCGATCTTTCCATTGCCCTTTGTTGTACCTATTGCTGTGAAGATCGGCCACCCCTGGGTTTCACCCTATCAGAAAGACTTTTGCCTGTTATGTTTCAGGACTACTTTGACAATGTGGTGTGGAAGGTGTTAATCGAGCTTAACCACTTCTATAGACAACTATATGCTAAAGAAATCACAACAGAGATGGTGATTAAGCTGGAGAAGGAGATATCGGTGTTATTGTGTAAGATTGAAAAAAAAAATTCCTCTAGGGTTCTACAATCCAATGCAACATCTCCTAATCCATATTCCATTGAAATCGAAAGTGGGCGGTCCCGTGCAGTATAGGTGGATGTATCATATTGAAAGAGCACTAAGGTATCTGAAACCAATGGTTGGTAACAGGGCAAGGGTTGAAGGGTGCATCATTGAAGCTTTTACTCTTAAGGAAGTAGGATACTTCTCAAGTGTTTACTTTACAGAGGAACACAATGTCAATACTTCAGCAATGAAGTACAATATGGATGAGCAACCTCTTTGTAGAGATCTCTCCATTTTTGCATCAAGAGGCACTACTGTTGGTAGTTACACTTCCTACGATGTTAGCGAAGATGAAAGGAGTGTTGTTTTCCTCTACATGTACGCTGATATAGATGAGATGGAGAAATATTTCGAGTAAGTGTTTGTCCCACATTTATGCTAATCAGCATATTTTGCAAAACATCTATTCTAAAAAGTTCTCTTTTCGTACAGTGAGTTACACAAGAAAAATTGGACACATAGACAGCAACCTACAAGCAAACAAGTAGAAGGCATGTGACAGGATGGAATACGTGGAGTACCTAATTTTCTATCCTGGTTTCGACATCATGTAATATTTTTTCATTAACTTATCAGTATTAAGAATGTTTTCTAATAACTTACAAATATTTACAAAGTTTTCTAATAACTTCATATCTTGGACAGTGCATGAAAGATGCCAACATCCATGAAGACTTGCTACAACTATCCTATAGAGTGTCTAAAGTTAGAAGCTACGGTCAATATGACATCAACGGCTCTCAATTCCGCACAACTCAATTTGAATCTCTTCATCCTGTCGCGGCAACACGTAATACCGGAGTTGTGACGAGGGCAACCGATTCTCAAGGATGTGAAACTAATTACTATGGGATTATCAAATAACTCTTGGAATTTGCTTTTGTCGGAAACAAGGATATTCGAGTAGTATTCTTTAAATATGATTGGTTTGATGCCGGTCCTAGAATTCGACTAAACCAATTCGGCATGATTGAAGTAAAACACAAGGAATGGTTGAAGGGATTCGATTCATCTGTTCTTGCACACCAAGTGGAACAAGTATATTATCTCCCTGATCCATGCAAAAAAATCAAAGCTTAGTGGGTGGTACATAAGGTGAATCCTTGTGAGCAATTATATGCTCCATGAGATGATGATTACCATGACTAAGATGAGGTTTATGAGATTTATCAAGAGGAAGAGTTGCCAGACTGGTTCACAGTCGAGCCTGGTGTAGGACTCGATGACTTAGTTGGAGACGCTCAAGATATCAAGACGAGCGCAAAAATAGAAACTCAACATATCGATGACTTAGTCGAGCCTGCTTCTATGCAGAAATGGAAACAAAATGCAATCAAGACGGTCACATTAGAAGAAGATCGATGGGCGGGTTTAAGGAGTAGGGTGCATGGCCGTGACGTTAATGAATTTTGAAATTTATGAAGTAATGTTATCTTCACTGACTTAACATGAATTTTTTATATTATCTTATCATATTAATCAATTATTGCATATATTATCTTATCATATTAATTAATTATTCCTTACAACAGAATGTCGTCATTTACGGGAAAGAAGGGGGAGGGAGTGAGAGGGTTCCTCGCTGAGGCATGAGAGCCGACACGAGACTTTTTCTCAAGTACCTCGTCAGGTGCGAGCAGACGCTCCCAGCTGCTGGCGCATCTTCCAGAATTTGCTGCTCAGTGCACGGAGGTAAATTTCAGTTGACAATCACGTTATTTTAAATTGCACTTATAAATAATTATTTATTATCAATCTTTTTATTTTTGCAGCCTGACTCAGAGTCATCTGAGTCTGAGTCAGAGGCTAGGGCCGCCACAATAGCCAGCTAGCCTCCCTTTGGAGCTGCCTAGCATGTAGCCTTCAGGCTCCGATGGTGACCAGCCTTCCGGGTGACAAGACACGATGGCGCCGCAGAGGCGACGGACGAGGAGGGCCCACTTTGCGGCTCCTCCAGTTTCGAGTCAACATATCACAATTTGTCCTGTCGAGGACAGGTATAAAAACTGTATAGTATTAAATATTAGATGTTATCTTCCGATACTTAATTAGTTAACAAATTTTGCAGATTATTGAGTTGGACGGTTCGTTCTCTGGCCAGGGACACCACAGGCAGGTTAACGGTGTCATCAATAGTTTCCCTACCCTGTCGTGGAACGACTACACTTATGTATTTAATGAGGTCCACGGTCCCTTCAGGGAGCCATGTGGAACGATTTTATGGTAATTTTAACTTTTTAAATTTTCAACTCTCATTTAAATTCTTAATGCATATCACTTTAATGTTTGTTTGCTTACAGCTGAGGTACTAGTTAAAGGAAACGAGCATGGAGGAGAATGCGAGACGCGTATTCCATGACAACGCTCAGAAGCTCGTGACGACGGCATTGTCTTAGTGAGAAGATGAGTTCAATGACCAAGTTCGAGAGGAATTTTGTTTGAGTTGATTAGGAGGTCATGCAGCATGTTTGGATCAAGAACAATGCATATGAAGGTATCATGAACGTCGTTGGTGAGTGTATTGCACGTGTGCAAAGGGTGCATGGATGTGGAAACATTGTTCCAAGGCCTGATGAAGAGATATGGACGTGAAAATGTGGCCGGAAAGGTCAAACCGAGGGGATTATGCCTCAAGCTGTGACTAAGGTGGTTATGGTTCGCTTATGGAAAGTTTCGAGTTTGTTTTAGTTAGATTTCATGGTGAGCATGAAGTTAGTTTGTTTCAGGAATGTTTGGGACATTCCTAAGGTGTTTGGAAGTCTTAAGATTGCTTGTATCTGTGTATGGAAGAGTCTTGTGTAGTTATGGAAAGTTTCAGTTGAAACTGAGTAGGAGTACGAGTTCTAGTTAGGATTGGGTTGACCTAATGACTGGTTAAATAAGCAAGGGAGGCCAGAGCTCATGGTTGCAAGACTTTGGGACTGTTCCTCTTGTGTTTTTATCAATAAATTCATAGTTTAGAGAACTCTTGTGCCTTGTTGGTCCGACTTGTTTTTGTCAAGTCTTTCTCATCGAGTTACTGTGCTGCCCGACCTTTCCTTGGTGTTTTGATCGTAACTCGTGTTTTACAGATCCAATTGACTTGATATTTTTTTGTTGTCTTCAAAACTCAATACTCTATTCATTGGATTTATGGTTTTTGCATCACATGAGTTTCTTTGCAGCGTAGCATATTTGTGTGCTCTCAATTATAACAGATTGACCTTTGCTCAGGGTTTTGGTCATAACTTGAGTATTACTCGACGTTTTCTCATGAGTATTGTTGTTGTGACTTCGGGACATGATTATCTACAATATATATATATATATATATATATATATATATATATATATATATATCACGGTTGATCATGGTTACATTAGTCGCGCACGTTGTTTCTCTATCAGATTGATTTTCTGTTGAGGGGTTTTTGTTGAGTCCACTGAAAAAAAAATAATCTACCATTCACCCCCCCCTCTGGTAGCTTTTCACGTGCTCTTTGATCCAACAATTGGTATCAGATCCACGGTGCTCTAATCTTGGTGATTTTCACGTGTTTTGACCAACCATCATGGAGAAGTACTCCGCAAAACCTTGTGTGTTCAAGGGTATTAATTTTAAGGTTTAGAAGGCACGTAAGGAGGCTTACATACAGGCGCAAGGCTTCGCCATATGGGAAAAGGTGTACAAGAACTTCGACATGCCACCAAATGATCAAGTCACAGCTGCAAACATGAAATACATTGACAACAACAACAACAAGGCGTAGAACTTGATCATACAAGGATTGACTCAAAGCGACTTTGGTTGTGTCGCACACCTTTGAACTACGTACGATGTGTGGAAAGCATTACGCGACTACCACGAAGGCTCCAACACAATCAAGGAAGTATGTTAAGACATGTTCAAAAAGGAGTACATGCGTTTTGAGATGCAACCCAATGAGTCGATCGATAATCTTTTTGCTCGCTTTAATAAAATTCTCTGCCACTATCATAGTGTCGATGTTAATTTTTCAGATGCTAAAAATGCTACGCAATTATTAAGTGCATTAGACATGTCAATTTGGGAGGTTAAAGTTACATCTATTCGTGAATCCACCATCATGAGTACACTTAAATTAGATGTGTTATATTCCAAGTTAAAACTTATGAAGTTGACATTATATCACGAAAAACTCCCAACAAGTATCTTGCATTTGTTTCACAAATTGACATGCTTAATTCGAGTCCATCTTCATCATGTGGTATACTTGCTTTGCTGTCCTCTCTAACCCTTGAGCAGATTGAAGAATTTCCAAAGGAAGAGCTAGCACTTTTCTTCACTCGGTTCTCAAAAGCATTGCAAATGTGAGAACTAGAAGCAGAGGAAGTGGTGGTTCTGATAGGATATTTTCGTACATATTTCACTAACCTTTCAGGTTCTTCTACCGTGATGAAAAGCAAACTAAGTTCAAGTCCTTTTCTGGCAACAACAATAAGAAAAAGAAGACTTTCACAAAATGCCAAGTGGTGGACCATATCCTCTCCGCTCTACTAGACAACAACTTGATCTATGTGGACTCCAGAAGTGCTAGGATGAAGACAATTTGGCAACTATGTGTTTCATGGCGGGCAACTCAAGATCAAGTATGGAGGAAGTAGATTCAACAGCGACAATGAGGAGGTATGTCCCTCTTGTGAAGAAACGTGTGATGTTATTTCTCGTACCACTGTTGTGCTTAAGAAAAAGGACAAAAAAACTTAGGGACAATGCTGTTAAAATTGAATCACTAGAGTCTAAAATAAATAGTTTAAAATCTCTGATTCTATTGGTGATTCTTGTTCCTCATGTGAAGTCATATATGAACAATTGTCCTCTTTAAAAGTGTGCACCCCTTCACTCCTGATAAACTACAACTTCAAATTGAAAGAACAAAAAGCTTTCTACACTTAACGATAAAAGCATGAAAGATGCTAGGTGTTCCATAATTGATTTGCATTGTGTAGTTGTGATGATCTTGATAAGAAATTATATGATGCCTTGAATGAAATTTCTGTTTTAAATAATGCTTTACGTTCTCATGAAGTTAACTGTTGTTCTAAATGCAAATTAAAATGAAAATTTCATGTGAAAATTGCCTTGATCTGTCTAATAAACTTGATGACATGCATAGGACACTAGAGCGATTTTGTAATGCAAATAAGAACCTAAACTTGCTGTTGAATTCTTTCAAGTCTTGCAATGATAAAACTGGTTTAGGTTTTAATTATCATGCTCATGCTAAGGCACATCCACCTAAGGTTCTTAAGTCATTAGAAAGTGGTTTGATTAAAACAGTCTCTATACAAAAGAGGTAGTTTTTAAGTCTGCAGGAATGTTGTCTAATTCGGTTGCTAATAAAAATATTGCTTCTTCATCTAGATATGGACACAAAGTAAAATTTCATTGTACCTACTGTGGTAGATATGGTCATGTCATAGATTTTTGTTATAGACTAGCTAAGCAAGAAAACAAGCAAAGAATGCTTGCTAGATCACGTAACAACCAAGCAAAACTTGTCGCACGTGCTGAACCGAATGTTAGATACTTGCAACCTGCTGTAATGAGTCAAAAATATGCAAAATTGGCCCCAGACCTACTGTTTTTCATGCTACACATAACACACCTCGTAGGTCAGTAGTTAGATGCAAGGATTGTCAAAATTTGGCTCATAAATCTGTTGTTTTATCTCAGCTTTCGCGTGTTATTTCTGTTCAACGTTGTGTGACTCAGTAGTGGATTCCTAAATGTCTTTTGACTAACCCCGGTATTGATTCATCGATGTATTGTGCTTCTTTGTAGGTTACACGCTTGAGGAAGGAAAACATTTGGCTCGTGGATTTAGGTTGCATACACCACATGACCGCTTGTTATATCTCAAATCGTGTTTTCTTGTGTGCTAAGCTAGGAAAAAACCCATATGATCAGCGGTTTGAACATAGGCATAGTGTCACACACTGTAGGGTCTTTGGTTGCAAATGTTTTGTTAAGAAACATTGTAATCTTGATAAATTTGAACCTAGATCTGTTGATGTCATGTTTCTTGGTTATCTATCTCATACTATAGGCTACCATGTGCTTTTACTTGATACTAACAAAATTGTAGAGACTTGTGAGGTTTCTTTTGATAAAGCTAGCCCATATAGTATCTCTAATATTGCAGGTCAAGATGCACATCCGAAGGGGGAGAGTATTTTCATTGAATATGAGTAAGAAGTGGTGTTGCTGCCCGAAAATTCAGCAGCTAATGACTTCGTTCCAGCTCCTGATTTTGATTCACAAACAGCACCGATAACCACCATTGCTGCTCCAGATCGTCCTCAAGTCACAAGCTCATCAACTTGTGATGAACATGAAGAAGAAAAAGCTTGTTAAGTGTCTGCTCCCCTCCGTATCCTCAAAAGTCATCCTCCACAACAAATTATTAGAAGCTTGCATGAACGAGTCACACGGTCCAGGTTTTTTGATCCAAACTCTCACGCTCATTCTGGTTTTGTTGCTTCATTTGAACCCAAAGATATAGCACACGCACTCACAAATGAATATTGTATTATTGCATGCAAGAAGAGTTAGAAAATTTTGAAAGAAATAATATTTGGAAACATGTACCTCCATCTCATGATCACACATTATTTGGAACTAAATGGGTATTTAAAAATGAGAAAAGTGGGGATGTGGTCATGGGAATAAGGCTAGATTGGTTGCTCAGGGTTTCACACAAGTTGAAGGTCTAGATTTCGATGAAACTTTTGCTCCTGTTGCTAGATTAGAAGTCATAAGAATTATATTAGCATTTGTTGCATCTAAAGGATTCAAATTATATAAAATGGATGTGAAAAGTGTTGTTCTTAACGACTACATAGATGAGGAGGTTTATGTTAAGCAACCACCCAGTTTTGAAAATTGAGATTTTCCTAATCATGTTTGCAAACTCTCCAAAGCTTTGTATGTTCTTAAACAAGCCCCTAGAGCATGGTATGATAGGTTAAAAACATTCTTACTTGAAAAGGGGTTTACCATGGGCAAAGTTGATAAAACTTTTTTTGTGCTTAAGCATGGCAATGACTCAATATTCCCTCAAGTGTATGAGGATGATATTATCTTTGATTGTACTTCTCATGATCTTGTGTCCAAGTTTCCAGCTATGATGAGTTCGGAATTTGAAATGAGTATTATGTGATAACTGACATACTTTTCGGGGCTGCAAATAAAGCAAACTAAGGAGGGAACATTTGTGCATCAAACTAAGTATGTGAAAGATCTCCTTAAACGTTTCAACATGGAAAACAGCAAGCCTCTTCGGACACCAATGGGAACAACAACAACACTTTAACTTGACGAAGAAGGTGAACTGGTTGATCAAAAAGAATATTGAAGCATGATTGGATCACTTTTGTACCTCATGACATGAAGACCGGACATACAATTCAGCATATGTCTTTGTGCAAGATTTCAAGCTTCTCCACTATTTACATGGTACTCAAGAATTTGGCATTTTTCATCCTTCTTCCTCAACCGTTACTGTGAAAGCTTTTTCCGATGCTGACTTTGGGGGTTGTAGGATTGATAGGAAAAGTACTTCGGGAGCTTATCATTTTCTTGGTAATTCACTTGTTGCTTGGTCCTCTAGAAAACAAAATCCAGTTGCACAATCTACGATCGAATCTGAATATATAGCCACTGCTAACGCTTGCTCACAAACTTTATGGATTGTTCAATCACTTAAGAATTATGGGGTTGATTTAGATAGTGTTCCACTCTTTTGTTACAACACTAGTGTCATTTACATTGTTAAAAACACTGTGCAACATTCTAGAACAACGCACATTGATATTAGGTATCACTTTCTCCATGATAATGCTGAAAAAGGAAACATTGTGTTTCACCATGTAGATAACAAACAACAATTGGCTGACTTGTTTACAAAACCTCTGGATTTCACTCATTTTTTATTCATTCATTGTAAAATAGGGGTTTTGCATCCTCATGGCTTAAATTGAGGGGGAGTTTTGCACCTGGGAAGTCTATATGTGAATCTGAAATTAAAAGATAATATGAGCATAATTGTTTCATACATATGAACTTTGTGATTCCTTTTACATGTTGAAAGTTCTTACTACATTACTCATGTTATACATTTTGTACATTTTTTCCATGACTAGTAATTTGAATAATTACTTACACTAAATCTGGTCATGATTGAACTTTCTTGCAGTTTTGAACTTGTTGCATGCTCATAAGTGCTTTTAATCATAAAAAATTAATCAATTCATAGCCCACATGTTGAGCTTTTATGATCAAATAAAAAATCTGAAAAGATTAAGAGAATATGCATGCATCACACTTCTTTTGATATTGCATATCACTGCACTTTGATATGAACTTGGAAGGAGTTGTGTATGACTAAAACCATGTCCTTAAGCTTCTGATTGTCAAATGACATAGGCTTGGCTCGGTTGGTTAGAATAAGGTTGATGTTGCATATAATCTCTTGCAAAGTTTATATGATTTGAATTTGTGCTTTAAAATATAATAAAAACAGCAACATATGTCATGCTTTTAGATTTTTGAAATAGTTAAGTTTGTGAGATCATGAATTGCTTAAATTGAAAAATTGCACTTGATCTCTTGCATGGCTTGAACTACTTTATGTATCTCGTCAATATAATAGGGTAAGTTACTTGATAGTATGACTTGGATGAGCTTTGTTTTATATGTATATATCATATTATTCTCATAACACATTAAATTTTCTCTTTTGTACCTTGTTGAATACATTGTCAAAAGGGGAGAAATTGGTCACACATTGCACATTCACAAGTGTATTTTGCATGGTTCCTCTCAAGGGGCGAATGTTTGGGTTTCTTCTTATTTGAATTTTGATTTTTAAAAAGGGGGGAGGGGGAATTTTCTTTTTATCAAAACTTTTCATTAAACGTGAATAAGCCAATGTTCGGTTTCGTAGTGGTGTTCTTAATGCATTCATCAAGGAGGAGATTGTGAGACATATGTGTTGAATACATTGGCAATTATGTTAAAAGTGAGTGTTTGCATGCAAAGTTTTGATTATATCTAAAAATCCCACTTCAGAATGTCCGAACTTGCGGGATTTTTTTTACACTGTCCGAACTTTATCAGCACATGAGTTGTACGTGTTTTGTGTTTCGGAATGTCCAAACTTTTTCTCATATAATTCATAGCGGTTGATTTGGACTGTCCGATCTTTCTTATGCAAAAATATTTGTGTGGCTATTAAGTTTTCACTTGCAATGTCTCATACTTACTTTTTGGCTGATAGGGAAGTTTTCTTAGTATTCTTTTGCTAAGTTTTTGATTCGTTTTGGCTGATCATGGTGGATATTTTTCTTTCTATGTTTGCAACATGCTTTTGTGAGGTGCTCACATAAGGTGTTGTGGTTATCGGACTAATGTGAGTCAAGTCGAGAACTTGTGCTCGGAAGAATTAGTTGTTTGTTCATGTGCAGGTGTTGCTTGAGGTCAAGACATGGCTGCCAACGAGATCCATTGAACTAGTCTTAGGGAGAAGATGAGGTTCAGCAACCAAGTTCGGGAGGAATTGTGGTTGAGTTGATCGGGAGGTCACGCAACATGTTTGGATCAAGAACAGTGCATATGAAGGTATCGTGGACGTCATTGGAAAGTGTTTGCATGTGTGAAAGGGGTGCATGGACGTGGCAACATTGTTCCAAGGTGTGATTAAGAGATATGGATGTGGAGATGTGGCCGGAAAGGTCCAACCGGCTGGATTATACCTCAAGTTGTGGTTGAGGTGGTTATGGTTCGTTCATAGAAAGTTTTGAGTTTGTTTTGGTTAAACTTTGTGGTGGGCATGAAGTTAGATTCTTTTAGGAATGTTTGGGACGTTCCTAAGGTGTTTGGAAGTCTTAATATTGCTTCTATCTGCGTATGGAAGAGTCTTGAGAGAAGTAGGAGTTCGAGTTAGGATTGGGTTGGCTTAAGGGTTGGTTATATGATCAAGGGAGGATAGAGCTCATGGTTGCACGACTTTGGGGCTGTTCCTATTGTTTTTTGATCAATAAAATACGTAGTTTAGAGGAGCTTTTGTGTCTTGTTCATCCGACTTGTTTTCGTCATGTCTTTCTCGTTGAGTTATTGTGTTGCTCGACCTTTCTTCGGTGTTTTGATCATAACTAGCGTTCTACAGATCCCATTGACATGATTCTTTTTGTTTTCTCTTAAAAAATCAATACTCTATAATATGTGAAAATTTCAAGGTCATTGGATTTATGGTTTTTGCATTACACGAGTTTCTTGCAGTGTAGTAGATCTGTTTGCTCTCTGTTAGAACAGATTGACCTTTGCTCGGGGTTTTAGTCATAAATTGAGTTTTACTCGACGTTTTCTCGTGATTCTTGTTGTCGTGTCTTCATGACTTGATTCTCTACAACCTATACCTATTTTGTCTTGGTTTATCATGATTATATTAGTTGCACACACTGTTTCTCAATCAAATTAATTTTTTGCCAAGGGGTTTTTGTAGCTTCTGCTTAAAACGTTTTAATCTACCATTCACCCCCTCCCTTTTGGTAGCTTTTCATGGGCTCTTTGATCCTACAGAGGTCCATTTAGGAAGGACTCTGAAATGTACTTGACAGAGGAGCAGTACGCAGAGGTAAGTTTTTATTATTATATGTTTACAATACCTACGTATGTTAACTGCATTGATGAAATATGAAATATGTGCAGGTTAGTATTTCCTGATTACAGGGTTGACCCGAGGTGTACCGAGCTCTCTGACGGTACTAGGCTAGCGATGCTTTCATCGCTAAGTCCATAAAGGCAAGAGAGTGTTGGGGGTCTGCGGGCAAGCACAACTACGGCTGTGATGGCTACTTGCGATTGGCTACACGCATGGTAAGTACATTTTAAGTTCATTTATGTGACATAATATATTTATCCTACTAACATGGCTATACAGGAGCGAGAGACGGGTCAGGAGCGGACTCCGATCCAAATTTGGAACAGAGGTCACAAGGGAAGTGACCCTTCCCAGCTCGGGCAGTGCACTCAGGTCACGACCAATTGACTGGTAAGTTTTTAAATTCATCTATTTAATTATAACTAATACTATTATTGACATGCTCACAAGATTTTTTTAGGAAAAGTACGCGCTGGAGGCCGTGAAGATACAAGGCGAAAACACGTTGGTCGACCCCCAAGCCGTGTACACGAGTGGAGGCGGGAAGGGCCATGGACGCTGAGTTGGTCATTTGTTTCATCTCTTTTTCAATATACCTTCTTTTACTTACTATTTTTCATTGTTTTTTAGGTTTCCCATTTTTGATGAAGTTGTCGAGTCAAGGTCAGCGCGACCTTCGAGAGACGATTCATCGATGCAAGCCTCGTCTGTTGGGCTGTCAGGTGGTCGTTGTTCGCATACCCAGTTGGAGCTCAATGCCATGAAGGAGTCATTGACGCAAACCCAGGCGGAGCTGACGTAGACCTAGGCGGAGCTGCAGAGGTCGAGGGCCTTCTAGGAGTCCACGACCATGTACATGGCCCAGATGCAGGCAACGACGCGGGTAAGTAATTTAAACTATTGTAGTTTAATTTCATAGCATTTCATTAAAATATATCTTCTCATATTTTGTAATGGCATGTCCTTGCTCAAGAGATTGGTCAACAGATCGAGGTTCCTCTGTTTCCTATGCCGCAGGTGACCCCAGCACAGATGGCCCCAGCATAGGTGCCCTCGGTGCAGGTACGTAATAAACTCTTTCTTTAATATTGTTGTATTCATTTTAGTATTTCACATAGGAAGAGAAAAGGTAGAATATAGGGTGAGAGAGGGTCTGGGATAGAGGTGGAGTAAGAGAGAAAGAGATAGGTTGAGAGAGAGGTGGAGTAAGAGAGACATAGATAGGGAGAGAGAGAGTTCTAGAGGGTAAAGTGAGAGAGGGGATGCTAGAGAGGGAGAAGAAGATAGTTTGAGAAAGAGTGGATGGATGTAGAGAGAGGGAGAGGCAGAGAGCGAGAGAGAGAGGAAGAGAGTGAGAGAATGAGAGAAAGAGAGGGAGAGGAAGAGAGAAGAGAGATAGGGAGAGAAAGAGAGAGAGAGGGAGAGGAAGAGAGTGATAGAAAGAGATATAGAAAGAGGAAGAGAGTGAAAGGATGGAAGTTAGAGAGAGGAAGAGTGTCAGGAAGCACCCAGAGGGACGCGCAGAGACTAGCTTTTCAGCTCTGGAGGTAGTCAAGGAGCTAGCGTGTAGCCCGTTCAGAGTTCTTATTGTGATTGATGTGTTTGGAATAATTTATAACAGCTTGTTGTTGCTGTTAATATATATTTATGTGTATTGTTGTTCTGTGAGCTCGCCATTGTGCGAGGTAGGATGTTTTTGTTTTTTTTTTTAAATACAAACGTAACTTACATCGGCTATGGCAATACCGACGTAAGTTAGCCCAGGTTAACTTATGTCGGCCTGACCATGCCGACGTAAGTAAGCCCAAGAAACTTATGTCGGCCTGGTCGATGTAAGTCCCCTAGCCCAACCCGCAGCCCAGCCTCGGAAGTTACTTACATCGGTTGCGGGCCGCTGACGTAAGTTAGTTAACTTATGACAGCGACCAACGTAAGTTACCTTAATTATGACCAAATCTTAACGTTAGCCAATAACCAACATAACTAAGGGAAAACAAACGTAATTAAGTAACTTACATCGGTTTTGGCCTTAATTACATCGGCACTGGCCGGCGTAATTGGTCGAGATTCCTGTAGTGATATTGTGCATAGTAGGATTACAAATGATCAAAGGATGAAGACACACTTTTAAGGATTGCATTGGTGCCATTAACGAGACTCATCTTAACGTAACCCCAATAAAGAATGACTACACTATATACATTGGAAGATATAACCTACCCAAAATTTGATGGTAGTTTTTGATTTGAATATGCGTTTCGTATATGCATCTATTGAAATTGATGAATATATCTTTCCACATCTTCCTCTTGGTATTTTTAAGTCATATCTTGCCTTCTATTTTCTAGTGTACATAATCATGACTCAAAGGTCAACTTTGTTCACGTATTATAGGAAAATATTACCTTTTGATGTTGTATATCCAAATAGAGATGACTACTGTCGAAGTGTTTGGTACGACACTTCCCCTGGATCCGCTAAGAAGTAGCCCGCGGGGGTTCTTTTGTGGTTGGGGCACTCAGAGATCAAGATCAAGATGATGACACCAGAGATTTACATGGTTCGGGCCTCCTAAGCGTAACACCCTACTCCACGGGGTTTGTGTTGCTATATTGCGAGCTGGTCAGCTGGGATCAGATCGAGTCTCCCCTGAGTTCGTGCGGTACAGCCCTTTTATAGTTCTAAGGACTGACCATTACAAAGCTTGCCTAGCCCGACATGTGGCCCTGGCATATTTAATGCTTAATACACTGTCTAAAGAGTATTAAGCATGATTAATAGTGTGATAACGTGCCTTAATGGCTGCGTTACCCTATTAACAGCGCTCTTGATCGTGTGTCGTTAATACAGCATTAACGACACATAATTACATCTTGTAATTGCCGCTTTAATTACGCTTGATGGCTCATGCCGAAGGAGATCTGCCAGTATACGCGTCGATGAAGGTCCGAGGGCTCCACACGTTGAAGCTTCGGAGCTTTCCTTTACGGGAGATTAGGTCCGGGACTGTTGTACACGTGTTGGCACTAGAGCTTTCCTTGGTTAGGAGCTTAGTTCCGGTTTTCCTTTACACATGTTGATCCAGGAGCTACCCATATGAGAGGAGCGGGTCCGGTGCAATGTGACATGTGGGGCTCGAGGAGTCTTTCAACTCTGATAGGTAGAAGTCCCTTGTACTCTTCATGGTATTAAGGGGTACCCGGCACGCAGGGTACCGACAGTGGCCCCCGGGCCCACCTCTGGGAGAAACCCTTAGGGTTAAGTTATTCTGCCGGAGGTGGGGCCATTCTCGATTCCCGCGCTTCAATTTCAAGAGCCTTCTGATGTGCTGTTGGAGTGATGGTCCAGGAGTGAACCATCGACGCGTGGCTTGTTATGAATGCGGCAGATGAGATATTTGAGTGAGGATCTCACGAAATTGAAGGTTGCCGGTTCCCAATACA
Source organism: Tuctoria greenei (assembly GCA_036927565.1). Taxonomy (NCBI): domain Eukaryota; kingdom Viridiplantae; phylum Streptophyta; class Magnoliopsida; order Poales; family Poaceae; genus Tuctoria; species Tuctoria greenei. Next base: position 93,282,785 of record JAYESD010000001.1, read on the forward strand.
AAAACTGTATCGATCCCGCGCGCCCTGTTAGGGTGTCGCCATCGGGTTTCCCGCCGCTCATCATGACAACGGTTCGCCTTGGGTAAGAACCTCGATATCGTCATCGAGGTGGCCCCGGGCCCACTCGTCATTGATGGGGTAGACTTTTGAAAAGTGCCTTCATTCTCACTATGGTTTCCATCCAAGCGTCGTGGGGGCTTACTTAAGAGGGAAAGTGTGCTCGGTTTCAGGACTCTTTACGCCTTCGATCATATTTGCGCTCAGAGCCTTCCAAACTCCGCCGAACTTCCCTTCCTTTGCTTCGCTTTGCTGCGATGGAGTTGGGTCTCCCCAAGAGCCGCCTCAAGAGCGATGATGATCTGAAGAAGGTCCGAACCTACATGGGGTGGTGCAGCGACTCCTTCAACCATTTGGTCCATGCCGGCAAGCTCCCGTTCAAGAAGAAGCACAATGGTGATATAGTGTACTTCACAGCGTACGCCATGGTGGGATTCATTCCACCTTTCTCTTCTTTTCTTTTGATGCTGCTAGACTTTTATGGTCTGGAGTTGTATCACCTTGGCCCCCATTCTCTTCTTCTTGTGGCGACATTCGTCCACTTTTGCGAGATGTGGGTGGGTATTCCCCCCGCGTCGAGCTATTCCGCACCTTCTTCACCATCCACACCACCGGTAAGGGGAGTGAGATTCTTGGCTTCTACTATTTTGTGAAGCGCAAGAACTGCCCCTTCAAATACTTGAAGTCGTTTCCTTTCGGCAAGTGGGATGACTGGAAGAAAGATTGGATCATCATTGCGGCGGAGGAGCACGAGAAGTTAGAGCTGCCCGAAGGTCTCCCCAATGTTGACACCGACGCCTGGAGTGTAGTTCCGGTGTTGTCAAACGCATTCAACCCCATCTTGGCCAGGATCCGCGAATGCGTGGAGGGTGGAGTGACTCCCCAGATGGTTTTCTGCAACTTCCTGGTCAATAGATGGGCTCCGCCAAAGAAGAGGGAGAAGCTCGTGTGGGCCCTCAACAGCGTGATGGATGACGACCGGACTGAAACCGGTCTGAAATCTAACTTGGATGACAAATCTTTGGAGTTTCATCTCAAGAAATTCCAGCATGGGATAAACTTCAACGACGACGACTTAGTTCCGCCGGCAGCTTTCCTCCCTTTGAACATGGAGGCTCAGTTCAGTAGGGAGCTCCAGAAGAGTATGTCAGTGCTTGACGACCTTGGTGAGGTAGAAAGGCGTCCGACCACCAGATTAGTGATCCTCGAAGATTTCGAGGGTGGTCCTGCCTCCGCCCTGAGCCGGAAGACTGAAGACACCGGCAAGGGCAAGGGCAAAGAGCCAGCTGAGCCCTCCAGCCAGAAGAGAAAGTTGAAGCATGCTGACGGGAGGTCCGTTAGACCTGCTCCTTCTACCACAGCTCCTTCTCCCCGGTGGGGAAGGTCCACCGCAGCTACTCCTGCTCTGGCGCAAGCGTCTTCAAAAGGCGTCATCTCCGGGCAGTCGACCCCGGCCTCAGTGTCGGCTAAAAGCTCCAAGCCCGGGAGTTCTTCCCAGCCAAGAGAAGCTCCGGCTGAGAAGACTCTGGCTGCTGCAAGCGGCCCTCAATTGAGGTCCGAAGCTATAGTCTCACCAGACTTGGTGGGCTCTAGCTCCGAGCCTAGAAGAAAAGATTTTGATGCGACTGGGGTGGCAGCATCCCTAGGTAAGCATTGATTGCTTGCCCTGAAATGCTAGTCTTGTTTTTGATGTGTTTTTAATCTTCTCTTCCATTTATTTCTAGGGTGTCGAAGAAGGAGCTGGGAGCTTCAGCGCCTGTCATAGCGGTCGGGGCTGCACCTGCCGAAGCTCCGGCTTCAAGCGCTGAGCCTCCTCGTCAAGCGGAGGCAGAAGTTGCGACAGCTCCGGCGCCAGCTGTCGTGAGCTTGGACTCGGAGTCCTCGCCCGAAGCTCCTGTGGTAGCGCGGGACCACAGGGGAGAAGTCAAAGAATACCCCTGGCTACGGTGACGGACACTGATGCTCCAGCATCGGTGATGCCAGAAGTTCCAGCTTTTAGATTGGAAGTTGTCGAAGCCCTGGCCATTGAGCCAGAGTTAGTTGAAGGTTCGGCGGCTGAGCCGGAAATGGTTGAAGGTCCGTCCATTGGGCCGGATGATGTTGAAGATCTGGCCACTGGGCCGGAAATGGTTGGAGCTCTGGTAGCTGCACCGGAGGCAAGTGACGTGTCGGCGTCTGAGTCAGCTGTGGCAGGGGCGTTGGACACGTTAGCGTCTGGGCCAGTTGAGGCAGGGACGCCGGATGAAGCCCCGACTGCTGCCCTAGAAGTAATTGTCCCAGAGGTACCTGGGCCAGAGCCGGAGCAGCCTAAGGAAGTGGCGACGGGTCCCCCATCCTTGGAGCCAGTGACTGAAGGTGCAGAAGCGACACCTTCAACTCCCGCACTGGAGGTGGGAATTCCCCCAGCGGGTTCTTCCTCCGCTACTACTGAACGGCTTACCAAGAATGGCCCTAGCGCTGCACGAGTCCAGAGGACCACTATTGTAAAGTGGGACCCAATTTTTGTGATGGAAAATCCTCTAGAGCCTGCGGAAATGGTCCTAGCAGGCCCGGAACCTATCCCTCTAGTGTTGTCCATAGACAATGCCTACTCAAGTCTCCGTCAGGTCCAGCTTGCCTTCGATCATGAGAGCAAAGCCTTGGAGAGGAAGTGCCACACCTTGAGGCGTTGGCGCAACAGACTCCATTTTGAGACCAGGCCTGCCCAAATGAGGTTGGCTAACCAGAAGGAGTGGATTAAGAGGGAGAAGGTCTGGTTAGAATATTGGGACAAGCTAATGGAGGAGAAAGAAGCCACCATCCGAGCGCTCAACGCTAACTCCATGGAGATCCTTGAGCAAGCGAAAGAGAGACATGATGCTGCTGATGAGCGTCACGAAAAACTTAATGAATTGAATGAAATTCTCCTGAAGCGTCGAGCGGACCTGGATGCGAGGGAAGAAAAACTCTTGGAGCAGCAGGAGTATGTAGTAAAGAGAGGGGCGGAGGTCACCCAGAAGTTGACTCTGGGTGAGCAAAATTTGGCAGAACGCAGCAAAAAGTTGGATCTGTGGAAGGAGGAAGAAAAGAAGAAGAACTGGAAGGTGGGGCAAGAGATCTCAAAAAGATAGTCTGACGTTGCCGCTAAGGAGGAGAGAGTCCGAGGCAGGGAAAAGGACCTAGCTGAAAGGCAGAACCACATCCACCTCCGAGAGACAGAGCTGGCCGACCGGGAGAAGCAAGTTGCTCAGAACATGCAGCAGCATGCTAAGTTGGCCGAGCGCCTTAGCCGTGAAGGTTCGAAGCTAGCGACCACCCGGAGGTCACTGGAAGAGCTGCGAAGCTCGAAGGCAACTGAGTCCTTGTTGGTATGGGACTTCTTGGGACGTGCGGACAGGGCCCTTGTGCCTCTTGGTTTCAGTCTAGTACGCCCAGAGGACCCAGTGCAGGAGCTGGACCAGACGCTAGTGGCTCTTGGCTCTGCTGGCAGCAAACTCGACGCGATGGGTAATGTCATCACCGATCAGTTGGAGACGAAGCGTAAATCCTTGGCCAAGAACGTCGATGAGTATGTCTTGGCGTGTTACAAAAGCTGAGACCCCCAGTTCTCCCTTGATCCGGTCTTTGAAGGAATCATCGCTGAGGAAGAGGATGCCGCCAGAGCTAGTGTCCAAGAAGCTGCTGAGAAAGTTACTTCATTTTTCCACAAGACTTAGATCCTCTAGTGGCTAGGACTTTTCTCCTTTTGCCCCTTGTAATCCCAATTTTGTAATCCAGTATTCTTGATTAATGAAATCCTCCTTTCTGTCTTGAATTTCACTTTGTCTTCAATATACCGTGTCGTATCTTGTTGGCCCCCTGGTACATGTGTACAATTGAAATGTGTACATGTACTAAAGGTTGTGGCAGTATGTTAACGAATTGAATGCTTCACACTTGTAGATTTTAGGTCTGAAATCTTCAATTCTGAGGCGTCGAAGACAGGCCCCATGGAATGGTCGGAGCTTGGTACATCTTGTAATTGGCACTTTAATTACGCTTGATGGCTCATGCCGAAGGAGATCTGCCAGTATACGCGTCGATGAAGGTCCGAGGGCTCCACACGTGGAAGCTCCGGAGCTTTCCCTTACGGGAGGTTAGGTTCGGGACTATTGTACACGTGTTGGCACCAGAGCTTTCTTTTGTTAGGAGCTTAGTTCCGGTTTTCCTTTACACGTGTTGACCTAGGAGCTACCCATATGAGGGGAGCGGGTCCGGTGCAATATGACATGTGGGGCCCGAGGAGTCTTTCAACTCTGATAGGTAGAACTCCCTTGTACTCTTCACGGTATTAAGGGGTAGCCGGTACGCAGGGTACTGACAACTACTTATCGCTATACAAAGGTCTAAGATACCATATTCTACACTGGAGAATGGTCCGACACCTCATGGTGAGCAAGATAAATTTAACCTCTTGCATTCAAGTCTACTTAATATTGTTAAGCGTACTTTTGACATATGGAAGATGAAATGGATAATTCTTCTCAAGATGCCAACCTATCCAATGGACAAATAAAAAAAATGATTGTTGCAGCTTGAATATGGATACAAACTTCATCTATGAGAAGGATGCTCTTGATGAGGATTTTCTAAAGATGTGATCATGACTCGGATTATGTGCCTACCATTTTGGTACGATACAGAGACATGTTCCTCATGATGCATCAGATACAATCACCACAACATCTAGTACTAGAAACATGAATATGTTCTATATGATGATCTAGCGAGTGCAATTTCACGATCAAGGTGATTGCTTTGGGCTTTGTTATCCCCCAATTGTAATGTATTTTGCTCGCCTTGGACGCACTATTTTGGATCTTGTAATTATAAAGAACCGCTAAAACACTTATATAATTTATTATGTATTGTCTACTTTATTTTGCATTTATAATATTTGTACACAATATTAATACTAGAAGACAACATAGATAATTCCTACAAACACTTTTCTTCAGAAATAAAGAATCAGTTATTCAGAAGAATCACTCTATCAGAGAATCAGAAGTGAATTCAAACAAATCAGGTTGTGAAGTTCTACTAATAAAACCCTAAATAAAAGCTATGCTCTCACCGCTGCTGCTAGCCTCTGATGTTGCTCAGCCTCACCCACACTCCCGCTCACTAATTAGTGCCCCTCGGCCATGCGTGCTCGCTGCTCATGGCACCACTGCTAGCTGGATACATGGTCCTAGAAGTAACAGAGAATGGAGGGACACAGAGATAAATAAAAAATAATTTCTTATAATAGAGGTGTATTCTCCCAAAATAATTTTGCGTGCAGGTTTGATTAAATGTAATATTTCTTATGATGAGTAATATAAATTTCACATTGCTAAAGTTGTTCAAATTTATAGAAATCATTGGTTAGAGATGAGTTTGATCAATACCAAATTTTATTTTGAGATAGAGGGAGTATGATCTGATTGAGTTGAACAAATAAAAATCTATGTTCAACGATGAGTCACGGTTATTCATGTCACATCATTAAAATAAGGGGCAATTGTGTTTTAGCCACAATTTTGGAAGCCAATTGTGATATAGCCCCTGTTTTATAAATTTTGTGTTTTGGCCACAAGTTTTTTTGATTCAACCTGCAGTTAGCCACAGATTTCTGACTCCGTTACAAATAAACTTGATAAAAAAAGGAAAATTGGAGGAAAAGCGATATTGACCAAAATACCCGCATAGTTCACCGGTTCACACCCGATTAACTCGAACCGGACAGGAGCTGGCGGCACCGAACCCTACCTAGCCGGCGGCGCTGCATCGGACGTCCAGGGCGCGGCGGCTCGTCGGGCAGGGCGCGCGCGGCGCGGCGGCTTCCCGGAGGACGATAGAGGTGGGACAGCAGGACGACAGAGGCCGGCGCGTCGGATTGCGCGCAGGCATAATGGGCCCAACTCCACACCACCAGAACCAGAACCGAACACAGGCAGATGCCGCGAGAGTCAACCCAAGCCGAAGAAGATGCCAGAAATCAATGACATCGTGGGGCTTGCTGACAGAGGCTGGCGACAGAGGCCGACTTCCTCACTATCCGCGGCAACTGTTCGACGATCCCGTCCCTCTTTCCAGATCCGTGCCTTTTGTCATATGTTCATTTCTATCTTATATCTCCTATAGTCACATCTCATTCTCTTAGTGTATGTTCGATCTTTACCCTTTTGGTGCTCCCATCTTACAGACGTTATCCTGATTCTGGAAGCTAGCAACTGCAAAACCAGTTGATTGTGTTGGGTCCTTATGCTCTGTAGCGGGTTCATGTGCATCCTTTGCATGGTATACAATCATTGCTATCAAACTACTTGGTGACAAGCTTCTACAACCAGTCAAGATTTAAATGACGCTTGGCTATTATTTGTAGTGATGGGTCATGGGGAAATCATGACAATTTCAAATTTAAGGATGTCGTAGGTCATAATAAACCATTTAATTCTCTTTTGGTGCGTCCAGTGAGATCTCGAAATGTTTAATCATGTGTTGGCTAGATCCTGGTATCTCAGAAGCAATATCTGTGCCAGTACTTCTAGTCTTTTAAACCATCCTTGTTTTCATTTACATTCAGTCAAGGACAAACATTTATGGACAATACTGTTGTTACTTATTACTTGTACTAGCTATATACAATTACAGCTTAGTAACTGAAAAAAAAAATTACTATAGTAATGATGTACTGCAATATATGAAGCATTGAGGTGATAAATTGCAGGATCCAACCGCTGACAATCCTGAGGGTTTATCAAGGGAGGAGTTAGGTCGTATGGTAGCTTCTCGCTGGACTGGAGAGAATGTCAATGAGGTTCACACAAAGATGAAAAGAAGGAGCGTGAAGATGAACCTGAAATACCACATACCAGAGCCTGCAGAAGAAGCACTTGAAGATTAATTAGAAGTACCAGAACCTGCCGAAGAAGATTATGGTGGTTGTCATTCAGAAATTGAGGATGACAGACATAAATATGAAGATGAAGACTTTCAACAAATGGAGAAGGATCAAGTGGAGTACACACCACAAGAGATGGACGACAAGAAAGAGAAAGGGGAAGAGGACAAGGAAGACTTGCTCATTTGCTTGGACAAGGAAGACTTCTTCATTTGCTTGGGATTGATAGTTAAATGCACATGTATTGATGCTTTTGTTGGACTGTATGTTGCTTATTTTGTTGAATCGTGTATTGGTGCTTTTGTTGGACTATGTGTTGTTTATTTTGTTGGATCATGTGTTGTTTATTTTGTTGAACCATGTGTTGATTAAGTTGTTGGATATGTTTGTTGAACAAATGATATTATATGCTTTTATTTGGATATGAATTGTAAAATTATATTATATATGGTTATGTGTCAAATTATGTGAGAGATATATGAAAATTGTTGTCGAATTGTGATCAGAATGAATTTAGTTTTTTTATTTTAAATCATGTTCAAATTTTCAAATTTGGCAAAAAAATAACTGAATTCGTTTATATTATGTTGTTGCTGAATTTTTTTAATTCGTGGAGTCAAAATTACGGTACAAACACAATAGCGATATGAAAATAGTGATAAAATTACAAAGAATATATTTGTCCATCCACTTCAAAATTAATATCTTAGAAGCATTTAACGGACTTGTAGTAATGTTGAGCTTCAGCTGAAAACTTTGGGTAAATCACAAAATTTAAAAATCAAAGTCTAGAGCACAATTGGCCTTAAAAACTGTGATGGAAACACAAATGTCCCAAAAAGAAAACACAGCAACATATAATTCCTACGATCACCACGAAACATAACCTGACGCATCCAACCTGTTTTCCGCATGCTATTTTTGCACTTCCCGAGCTATACTCCCTCGCAACCTCTCAGCTGTCCTATCAGCGTAAGTACATCCGCTTCTCCTTTCCACCACAATACTGCAGAATCCATGGTAGCTTGAGATATGAGTCACTGCTCGCCATGGACGCGAGCATCGGAGATCCAAGGCTCGCGCCATCTGTGGAGCGGGCATTCGAGGGGCAGTCGCAGACGGGGTTCTGGGGGCAGGTTACGCCGCGAGCGATGGTCGTCTCGGCAGTTCTAGGGATCATCTTCTGCTTCATCGCGCTGCGCATCCACATGACCGCCGGCATCGTGGCCTCGCTCAACATGCCAACCACTGTCCTAAGCTTCTTCTTCCTCAAGTGGCTCGTCTCCCTGACGAAGAGCTGTGGCATATCCGCGCTGCCATTCACGCGCCAAGAGAACATCTTCGTGATCACTGCCATCAATACCAGCATTAACATCGCGCTCACAGGTCGTCTTACTTCCTGTCCCTGTGAATTCAAAAAATGCACTTGTTTGAAGGGTGACATGTTGCCAAATTTCCCTCTCGATTCTACATGTTCGAAACTTCTTTTGGATCTTTTTTTTTAATAAACTTCTTTTGGATTCTACTGCGATTGATTTGATTCCTGTAAACTTTACATGAATTATCTCTTTAAACTTACCCAAATATAGTTCCATCCTTTTTGTATTGTTGGAAAGTAAGAGGCAATTTACTGAATAATTCCGGAAAAATACGAGAAAAACAACAGCGATCGGCGGACAGACGGGACGAGAAATAACGCGTACCGATTTGAAGCCGATCGCACCGCTGTAGATTGCCGCTGCAGGCGTTGATGACGACGTTGAGCCGCAGCGCCCGATCTGGTCGGTAGACGAGCCGTGGTGAAGAACGCGAGCAGTCGCGCAGTGCGCTTCCCAAAAACCTTATTCGCCCTCTCCCGGTGCAGGATCGCAAGGGCGAGCGGTTCCGGAGACCTGCTCTCCCGGTCGTCGGTGCACGCCGGCGCTCGGGATGGAGTAGACTAGAAGGCGGCGCAAGGAACGCGAACGTGGGAACGATTTTATCGTGGGGTTCTCTGCCGTACCGCGGACGCCCGTATTTATAGAGTCCCAGGAGGCGGTTCGTATGCGATCTGGATCCTAACCGACTCCGCAGTCGTAGACGCGTCCGTCTCTAACGACTTGGACTCTGACTCGGTAGCCCCAAAAATTCGTAGGCCCAAAAACCCAATTTAATTTCCTGCAAAAATATAAAATCTGGGCTCGGCTTGAGGCTCGAATTCACACGAACACACGCGCGCGCGCGCGTGTGCGGGGCGGGGCGAGGCGAGGCGAGGCGTGGCGAGGCGAGCGAGCGAGGAGGAGGAGGAGGAGGAGCGCGCGTGGGCCACCCCTCTCTTCCTCTCTTCTCTCTCACTCAAGGAGTGGAAGAGCAACCTCCCTTATATGTAGGGGTTGCTCCACTTCCACTTCCCATGTGGGACTAAACACTTAGCACCACTCCCTCTTGCCCTAATGGGCCTTTGAGATTTTCTAGGATTTATTTCTGAATTAATATTGGGCCAAGCCCATTAATTGCAACAATCCCCCACCAGATCTCAAAGCCACTAGGAGAGAGGTCATTCTCGTTCCTTGTTTAATATACTAGTGTTTTCGGCAGAGACTGTAAAGTTGAACTTCTGCCTAGATCCTCAAGTTTTATCAGGTCACAACTTGAACAATGGACTACGCCTTGAATTGCAAGTTTTGTGTGAACTGACTTCACCCAAAGACCATTACCAGTACTTGGCTACCAGTAGTCTACCCCGCGGGTGGAGCATATGCGTCGTACTCCCTGGTCTCTTCATGAGCTTTCTAGAGATCACCCAAATCTCACAGACTGCGACGTTAGACAGTCGGAGCTCATATAGGTGTGTTTCCTTCAAGACTGCCCTGTAGGACGGCATCTTTGCTACACATAGCCAACAGAAACACATTAAGGCAATTCGCCAACCTGCCTTACAGTTTGAGAGTACAAGTGTGCATCTTCACATAGAGAGGGTATAAAGGAAGTACTCTCCTCGGTGAACCACTAGCTTGTTTTCCCATGTCCTAATTCACGGGATCTCCGATCACATAGGTTGGGTTACTACTATGGTGTCACATCAATGGGTCTCAGACCCATCTCTCTCGATGCACTTTCTATCACATTACGTGATAGACCCTTCGTAAAGGGATCTGCCAGGTTTTTGTCTGTTTGTATATACGAAACAGTAATAACTCCGGAGTTTCTCATTTTCCTGACAGATTTTAAACGTCTCTTGACATGTCTTGATGATTTTGCATTATCCTTAGAACTGGTCACTTTGGCAATCACCGTCTGATTGTCACAGTTCATAAGGATTGCCGGCAATGGTTTCTCAACTACAGGCAAATCCATCAAGAGCTCTCGCAGCCATTCTGCCTCCGCAGTGGCTGTCTCTAAAGCAGTGAGTTCTGCTTCCATGGTTGACCTCGTCAAAATGGTCTGTTTGCAAGACCTCCATGATATAGCACCACCAGCTAGAGTGAACACATATCCACTCGTGGCATAGAGTTCATCAACATCAGAGATCCAGTTCGAATCACTATAACCCTCAGGCACGGCCGGATGCCCAGTATAGTGAATTACATAACTCATTGTACCTCTCAGATAGCGCATAACCCTTTCAAGTGCATGCCAATGATCTTTACCCGGGTTTGACATGAACCTGCTCAGTTTGCTTACAGCAAACGAGATATCAGGACGGGTTGCGCTAGCTAAGTACATGAGTGAACCAATCATCTGAGAAATCTGAGTTGATCTCTTGACTCTTTCTTGTTCTTTCTAAGTATCACGCTGGGATCATAAGGCGTTGGAGAAATCTTGCTATCCATAAAGCCGAACCGGCTCAAGATTTTCTCAACATAGTGGGATTGACTTAAAGTAATTCCACTCTCATCCTTATTCAGCTTAATGTTCAAAATAACATTAGCTTCTCCCAGATCTTTCATATCAAAACACTTTGATAGAAAAGACTTGACCTCAGAAATTATATTAATGCTCGTACCAAAAATGAGTATATCATCTACATACAAGCATAACATAACGCTATCGCCCCCACCATGGCGATAGTACACGCACCGATCAGCCTCATTAATGACAAAGCCCGCAGACGTCAAAGTGCTATCGAACTTCTCATGCCATTGCTTAGGTGCTTGTTTCAGGCCATACAAGGATTTCAACAATTTGCACACCTTTGTCTCTTCACCTTTTACTACGAATCCATCAGGCTGTTCCATATAAATCTCCTCTTCCAACTCTCCGTTCAGGAAAGCTGTCTTTACATCCATTTGATGGATGATTAGACCATAAGAGGCAGCCAAAGAAAGTAGTACACGAATTGTCGTCATTCTGGCGACAGGTGAATAGGTGTCAAAATAGTCTTCTCCTTCCTTTTGAGTATAGCCCTTTGCAACTAGTCTTGCCTTGTACTTTTCAATAGTACCGTCAGGTCTGAGCTTCTTCTTGAACACCCACTTGCAGCCTACTGGTTTGCACCCGTATGGCCGTTCAGTTAACTCCCAGGTTCCATTGGAAAGAATTGAGTCCATCTCACTATGAACTGCTTCTTTCCAGTCATCTGCATCAGGTGATGCATATGCCTCTGCTATGGATCTAGGAGTATCGTCCACAAGGTACACAATGAAATCATCACCAAAGGATTTTGCAATCTGTGATCTCTTACTCGACTGAGTTATTTCATTGTGTTCTTCCTCTGGGACATTCTCAAATAGTGTATCAAGAAACTCGCTAGTTGTGGTGGATTCAGGACAAATTTCAGAAGAGATCCTAGCAATACTATGCATATCTTTCATAGGAAAAATATTCTCAAAAAATGTTGCATCACGAGATTCCATAATAGTATCAACATGCATATCAGGTACCTCAGATTTAACTACTAAAAATCTATATGCGATGCTCCGATGAGCATAGCCTAGAAAGATACAATCCACTGTCTTTGGTCCTAGCTTGCGTTTCTTGGTAATTGGCACATTGACTTTTGCCAAACATCCCCAAGTACGCAAGTATGAGAGTGATGGTTTTCTCCCAACCCACTCCTCATAAGGGGTTTTCTCTTTATTCTTGTTTGGAACGCGGTTTAGGACATGACATGAAGTCAATAGAGCCTCCCCCCACCATGCCTTAGATAAACCGGACGTGTCTAACATGGCATTCACCAAGTCACACAATGTGCGGTTTTTCCTCTCGGCTACCCCGTTTGATTGGGGTGAATAGGGAGGCGTCCTTTCATGTATAATACCGTGTTCCGCACAAAAATCATCAAATATTTTGGGAAAATACTCACCACCACGATCTGACCTAAGACGTTTGATCTTTCTTTCTAATTGAGTTTCTACTTCAGATTTATAGATTTTAAAGTAGTCTAAAGCTTCATCTTTAGTTTGCAACAAGTAAACATAGCAGAATCTAGTAGAATCGTCTATTAATGTCATAAAATATTTCTTTCCACCTTTTGTCAACACACCATTCATCTCGCATAGATCAGAATGTATGAGTTCTAATGGTGCCAAGTTTCTCTCCTCGGCTGCCTTGTGAGGCTTTCGAGGTTGCTTTGACTGCACACAACTATGACACTTAGAACCTTTGACAATAGTGAATTCCGGAATTAATTTGAGACTAGATAGCCGATTCATTAAACCAAAATTAACGTGACATAAACGAGAATGCCAAACACTTGCATTATCATTAATACCGCCACAAATATGGTTTACTGACTTATTATTAAACTCCGAAAGAGAAAAGCGGAACAGGCCTCCGCATTCATAGCCTTTACCAATAAATTGTCCATGCTTAGACACAACTATTTTATTGGACTCTAAAACTACTTTAAACCCATTTCTACATAGAAGGGTACCGCTAACAAGATTCTTGTTCATAGTAGGGACATGCTGCACGTTCTTCAGCTGGACAATCTTTCCCGAAGTGAACTTCAGATCGACCGTGCCAACACCACGAACAGAAGCATGTGACCCATTCCCCATTAGGACGGCGGAATCCCGGACGAACTGGTAAGAAGTAAACATGGACATGTCAGAACATACATGAACATTAGCACCCGTATCAAACCACCAAGATGATGTTTGAGAAACAGAAAGAACAGTAAAGGAATTACCGTACCCATCTGCATTGCTGGATGTCACGATGTTGACATTCTTTTTCCCTTTGCGATCTGCCCTCTCAGGACAGTTCTTGGAAATATGTCCCTACTCCCCACAGGTGTAGCAGCAGCCATCATTGGCTTTGTTTGACTTCTTCTTCTTGAAAGCAGTAGTTTTGTTTGGCTTGAATAGAGACTTGTTCCCTTTGTTCTTGACATAGGGTTTCTGCACCATATTAGCATTGGCGCTAGATTGACCCTCACCTCCTTTCTCAGTAGCGTCCTTAGCCCGAGCCTTCTCCTCAACATCAAGAGATGCTATCAGGTTTTCAACTGATATTTCCTGTCTCTTGTGTTTGAGGGCTGTAGCGAAGTTCCTCCATGATGGAGGTAACTTTGCAATAATGCACCCAGCCACAAACTTGTCGGGTAAAGGACACTTAAGGAGATTGAGCTCTCTCGCAAGGCACTGTATTTCATGAGCTTGTTCAACTACAGGACGGTTGTTAATGATCTTGTAGTCATGAAAATTCTCCATGATATACAGTTCACCACCTGCATCGGCTGCACCATACTTAGCGTTAAGTGCATCCCAGAGCTCCTTCCCATCTGTGACTGTCAGATAGACATCACAGAGTTTATTATCAAGAACACTTAGAATGCATCCTCTCAGGGCAGAATTGGCTTCCTCGAACTTTGTCTGTTCTTCAATAGACAAAGGACCTTGAGGCCTGCCCTCAGTTACCCAGAAGATCTTCAGCGATTGGAGCCAGAGCGTGGCCTTAACTTGCCACCTCTTGAAGTGCACGCCAGAGAATTTCTCCGGCCTCAGTGCATCGGCCAAAGTCATCATGTTCAATTCAGGAAATTGCCTAATAAGGTTTTTGGATTGTTGGAAAGTAAGAGGCAATTTACTGAATAACTCCGGAAAAATACGAGAAAAACAACAGCGATCGGCGGACAGACGGGACGAGAAATAACGCGTACCGATTTGAAGTCGATCGCACCGCTGTAGATTGCCGCTGCAGGCGTTGATGACGACGTTAAGCCGCAGCGCCCGATCTGGTCGGTAGACGAGCCGTGGTGAAGAACGCGAGCAGTCGCGCAGTGCGCTTCCCAAAAACCTTGTTCGCCATCTCCCGGTGCAGGATCGCAAGGGCGAGCGGTTCCGGAGACCTGCTCTCCCGGTCGTCGGTGCACGCCGGCGCTCGGGATGGAGTAGACTAGAAGGCGGCGCAAGGAACGCGAACGTGGGAACGATTTTATCGTGGGGTTCTCTGCCGTACCGCGGACGCCCGTATTTATAGAGTCCCAGGAGGCGGTTCGTATGCGATTTGGATCCTAACCGACTCCGCAGTCGTAGACGCGTCCGTCTCTAACGACTTGGACTCTGACTCGGTAGCCCCAAAAATTCGGAGGCCCAAAAACCCAATTTAATTTCCTGCAAAAATATAAAATCTGGGCTCGACTCGAGGCTCGAATTCACACGAACACACGCGCGTGGCGTGGCGTGGCGTGGCGTGGCGAGCGAGCGAGGAGGAGGAGGAGGAGGAGCGCGCGTGGGCCACCCCTCTCTTCCTCTCTTCTCTCTCACTCAAGGAGTGGAAGAGCAACCTCCCTTATATGTAGGGGTTGCTCCACTTCCACTTCCCATGTGGGACTAAACACTTAACACCACTCCCTCTTGCCCTAATGGGCCTTTGAGATTTTCTAGGATTTATTTCTGAATTAATATTGGGCCAAGCCCATTAATTCCAACATGTATGACAAATTGACCGTTTTTTGCCTCCAGGTGGCTTCGCAACCAGTACAATTGCGATGAGTAGTGCTGTAGCCAAAACACTGGTTGATCATCCGGATAAAAGGGATACCGTTGACAACGTGGACACAGGAAAATTTATCCTGTTCCTCATGCTTATTGGTGTTGCTGCAGTATTGTGCATTTTGCCGTTTACGCAGGTCGTCCTTCCGCTAGTCATGTCCATTCTCTAGCTCTCTTCTTGAATACAAAAGTATTTCTTCAGTAAGTTCCGCTTATTCATTTACGCCAAATTCGTCACTTCTCCGCTCTCATATCAATGATATAGGGGGTAAAGAAATGAAATATCTTTTGAAAATAAAATAAAATATCATTGCTCCCAACAGTGAAATATTTTTTTGTCCACGTCTACAAAAATTAAACGTACAGAGGATCATATTTCCGTTAATTTTTTGCAAAATGTTTTCCTGCTGATTTTTTCATGTCACTGCAGATCATGCTTATTGATTACAGATTGCTATTCCCGTCGGGTACAGTCTCAGCTCTACTTGTTAACAGTTTCCACACCCCACAAGGCGCTTACGTAGCAAAGTAAGCAAAATGTTTGCTTCCGTTCTTTCAGCTGATACATGTTGTACGAATTATTTTCCATTTACTTCTGAAAAATATAGTATCTAAAATTCTTCATATAAACAGGCTTCAGGTTGCGACTCTCCTCAAGACATTTCTTTGTAGCTTTTTTTGGTCCACTTTTCAATGGTTCTACACTGCAGGCAACGACTGTGGATTTCAATCGTTCCCAACTTTTGGACTTAATTTATATAAGCAAAGGTGGGTAACCTATTTCCATATATGTACACAAAACTCATAAATAAATCCTATATGTGAAATTGCTATGCCTTAATTCCTTTATGAGGTAACTGATCAGTGGGTTTAGCTTCCAACCTTTTCATCCTTCACTCCAAAATAAGTAAGACAATTTAGAAGCCTCAAGCAATAATAAAGAAGAAACAAATATAAGCTACTCTCTGTTTAGAGGGACAAGAGAAATAGTCCAGTCTTACTTTTGATTCTGTTGAGCTATCATTACTCCTCCGGCATGTAATTTGTGTGCTCATGAAATTGCTTGTATTAGTTTTGGTTGGGATCCAACTCAGTCGCGCGTTTAGACTGCTCCCCTGCTATACATTATTAAGGGTCGAATGTCCTGTGATTTGATTGTGAGGTCTGTTAGAATTAAGGTAGGGTACTTAGTGTCTAATTGAGGTTTAGGTTCGGACTTAAGGGATGAACAGAGGGAGAATCATAGCAATCAACAACCGATCTACACTAGGGTTTAGGATTAGGATCGGAGGTCATACCTTCAGGTGTAGTGGAATTGGCAGCCATGAAGTCCTGTCTCAGTGAAGCGCAAATAGGTGATGTTTGGTGCAGTGCCGAGCCAGGACAATTTCTCCAATGGCGGTATGGTCACCACCGGCAATAAAGGCGACGACGACAAGTGGGGAGGTCCATCCCCGGCCTTCCCTCTCTTGAGTGATCGGTGCTTCTTAGGTTTAGATGGTTTGGGATATAGATGTGATGGCCTGAGGCTGAGAGCCGAAGCTCTCCTTATATTGGTGAGAGGGCACCCGAGGGGATCTCTCCAACCAATTCGGTTGGGGTTGTCCTTGATCAGGACAGTAGGAGAGGAGAGGAGACTAAGTCGGTAACGGGAGTAATCTACTCCTAATAATCCCATGGCCACTGATAACTAACATTCCCACCTTGACCACGGGTCTCAAAAACTTATTAACTTAGCCCATAGACTTAATGTATATTTCCTTATACTCAACATAAAGGGCATGGCGCACTGAAGACAGCCAATTACGTACCACTTGACTCGACGATCACATTGTATCTCACATTTAAAAACATACTCTTTGTTGATGGTCCTCAAACGCTAAATTTGACCGTCAATTCACCGTATAAAAATTATCAAAATGAGAACACAACATAGTGGTAGAAGTTAATATTAACCACTTCCACAAGTGATAGTGTCTTTTTGCATGCAGATGAATTAAGGCCCAAAATACCAAAGAATGCAGAGAGCAATCCAAAAAGTTACCTTTCGACCAATCAGGCGATGACATGTGGCGTCACATGGATCTATGGACCCATTCTCAGGAGTATCCGAGGGAATTCAACAAGAACCCACGCGGGGAGGGACTTTGGGACCACAAATTAGTGACTAGGAGGAAGCACAGGTCGAGGAGTGAATGTGGGCCTAGAGGGGGGTGAATAGGCCTTTTTGAAAGTTGTCAGATCCTGCAACACTCAACAACAAGCTCAATACCAGAGATATCGGACTAGTCCGGTGTTCACAGACTAAGTTGATTAAGCTAAATTGATTATATTGATTCTTTTATGTGTGCAGCGGAAAAATAAAACGAAATAAAGGTTTCACAGTTATATTCTAGATTATATCACAATTAAATCTTATGTTTAACAATCCAACGTAAGATGAGTAATGATTATGAAACCCTAGATTATATTGATGAATTAGAATGATGAGCACCAAAAACAAAACACAAGGATTTATCTCGTGGTTCGGCTACCACAAAAGGCAACCTACATCCACGTTGAGGAGTCCACAAAGGACCGGGTCTTCTCCAACCCTACCCTCGTCGGATCGCCACGAAGGTCAATCCTCTTCCACTAATCACAAAGGGGTGAATAACCAAATTCAAGGGGTCTTCTCACACGTTGAGAGCTCCCTTAGATTACAACACAAATTTTCACTGAAAACACACTCAAAAGATTACAATTAAAACGCAGGAGTGTGTTAGAGAATCAAACCAAGAGCTCAATGTGATGTTCCAAGTGTCTCTCCAATGATCTAGAGTGAATCCTCAAAGAATTGATCGTTATTGCACTTAATTTCGTGGAGAGATGTAGTTTTTGAGGCTCTTGGGAGGTGTGACGGCGCTAGGGTTCGAGAGAGTTCAAAAGAAGGCCGTGTATGATGAGTAGGTTTAGGCCCGATCTTCCGAAAGGTATGTCGATTGGGATGGAGAACTCGACGTTGATGATCCGCGACACTCGAGCGGTTCGAGTACCCCTGCAATCACTACACCACGGCTCCGTTGGTTATCAACCGTGCTGCACACACTTGACATCGCCAAGAAGGCTAATCCCTGCAAGTGCAACCGAGAACACGAGCAAGAACGTCGAAGACACGATCAGGAAATCGCGAAGTTGGGGTCTCACAAACCGTAGAAAGGCGATATTATTGATCTAAACAAAACCCATCGAATATGACCGGCGTCTGCAGTATTTATAGGCTAGCGTTCAACCAAAACACGATTAGATGCGTCCCTAATGGACTCTTACGAGATACAAGGCCCAAAGGCCCGATTCGGTGGCGTAGCACCGGACAGAAATCTAGACTCGACTTGTTTCGACGATTCCCGATGACTCCGGAGGAATTTTGAGGTGGGACCAGAACTATTGGAAATTTTATCTTCTCCTCTTTCCGTTCATATGTAGAACGTCAAAAACGGAGTCCGTATGCCCCCTGGGCGTCTGTTTTAAGGTGGACTGCTCCTGGACTCCGAGTTGAACTTGAGTCCGAGTTGTAAACTGTTTCCATCAACTTGTGGACGTCCCAGCTGGTTCTCCACGCTCCCAAGGCCTCCTTCCTTCACTTGTTGATCTTCTCTATTATTCCTAATAACAATTAAATCATCACATAGCAATCTATTCTCAAACTCACATGCAAAAGAAGTTAGGAACGAATTCACCTGCTGATTTAATAACCGTGCTCGTGCTCTTGTGATTGGTCCTTGCAGTTCAATCTGCGTCTCCGCTGTTGTGATGTCCTCATCAGTGTACCTCTATTTATATGGGGTTTCTAAAAGTGACCATTAGGGTTTAGAAAATTTGGACTAGTCCATGGTGGTCACCGGACTAGTCCGGTGTGCTGTGTGTAGCAAACCCTAAGTACCCCGAAATATCGGACTAGTCCAGCTGAAAACGGACTTGTCCGATTTTGCTACTGGAAATCTTCGGACTAGTCCGATATCCATCGGACCTGTCCGGACATGTGAAACCCTAAGTGAGTTAGATGACAAGTCCGCACTTGGAGGACTTGTCCGATGTAGATCGGAGGGTTTTTTGGACTAGTCCGTGCAAATATCGGACTTGTTCGATTTGGAACAGAAAGAATATCGGACTAGTCCGGTTGTGATCGGACTTGTCCGATTTTGTGTGACTTGTGAAGTGTTTTGAGGACTAGTCCGTAGTGGGGAGGACTAGTCCGATTCTAGTCAGAAGAATATCGTACTAGTCCGATCTAGTGTAGAAAGGTTATCGGACTAGTCCGGTTGTGATGGGACTAGTCCGGTCCTGTGTAACTTTGTGCAATGTGTGTGTTTAATTGTGATTGAGCTCTTGGGGTGAGTTCCCTTAACACACTCTATACACAATAATCTATTACTCTTCTTCCTTGAGCTCATCTCCATTTTGCTCCTCATCCTTCCTTCGTTTTAGTATTTTTCTCATTTTCCTATCATAGGCCTGCACTCATCTCAACAAATAGGTTAGGATCCCAATTGCTTGTCATAAATCATCCAAAACCCACAAGAGAGTCCTAGATGCACTTTCAATCTCCCCCTTTTTGGTGATTGATGACAACCAATTGAGATTTCACAAAATATGATAAAAATTGAGATTTTCATAAAGTATGCACATATGAGTCAAAAATACATCAAGCAGTGAAAGAATTATCCATATGTGCATTCTTTAGTGTGGGATGCATAACCAAGTATATTGAGACATTGAGAATGACATAATTTACATTAATCAACCAAAGCCAAGCATATATGTCATTCCAGGAGCAAGATTATAGATTTCAACAAATACTTCTCAAATTAATTAAGCATTGCATCACAGAACCATAACTAACTTAGGAACAAAGTTAAAACACTGCAAAACTCAAAAATAGACAAGAAGCATAAAAAGAGCTCTCTCCTCGCATCCTACAGCTAAAGCTAAGACTCCCCCTCAATCTCTCCCCCTTTGGCATCAAGACACCAAAAAGAAGGAGAGGAGGGTCCTAGGGTCTTCACTCTTCACTATCGGTCCTCTCATCGTCGTCTTCGTCTTCTTCATCTTCAGCTTGATGAGGAGGAGAAGGAGGAGGAGCGGAGACGCTCGAGCCCCCAACGCCAAAGTAGGCAAGTTCGGATGGGTTCAAGGGCCCGAGCTCAGTGTAGTCCAGGTCGGAGTCCTCGGAGATCACTGGAGATCCAATGGGGTCGATCTCCAGCTTCTGGCAAATTTGCTTCACATTTGCCTTGATGTACTTCATGTCCTCCTTTCTATTCATGTTGAGCTTGTGGGCCTTCACTTCGGCCTTCTTGCAGGAGGTGAAGATGGCAGCCAGGTATTTGAGGATTCCACTAGTTGATCCTCTCTGAGGGGCTGCCCTTGAAGTTGGAGCAGCTCTGACATCTTTGCTTGTTCTTGCCGGTGCCTCAGGACTTGAGGCCGGCGAGGGAGCAGCCTGGACATTTACTTGTTGAGGCTTCTGAGGCCTCAGAGGTATGTGCTCTACATCCTTGACAAACTCAATCCATGTGACTTTCTCAATCATAAACATTAGATAGGGATCATAGCCACAAGACCTGTTGGGGGTGCTGGAGATGTTGACCATATTGTTCCATATGTAGTCAAGCACATCAAACTGTCTGTTCTTGCTTATGATCCTCAGTAGGGTCCGGAGGTACCCTTGTACAGTCCCTGCATCCCCATCCTTAGGGGCAATGGTCTTCCTCAAGACTCTATTTAGCACCACAAAGAATGGCTTCATGTTATCTGTGGAAGGAGGGATGAACTTTGAATTGGGCTCATAGAGAAACTTCATCCTCTCCTTGTCAATGACACCAACATTGTGGATGACCACATTATCATTGCTGGAGGTGTCAAGATGCAACATCCTTGCAAATTCTTCATAAGTGATAGTGTACTTGGATCCATGAGTCATCCAAGTCACTCTTTCCTCTTCATCGCTTGCAAAGTGGCAGGTGGCATAGAACTGAGCCACCACTTCATCATTCCAATTGTACTTGAAGGCAAAGAGGTCCTTCAAGCCATGTCTTTCAGCTGTTGCAATCACTTCATAAAAAGCAGAGCATCTTTTCTTCTCAAGATGTGCCCAGTCAATCCACTGACTGCGCACCACCGGTGTCTTCATTTGCAGGTATACAGCCCCGTAATAGCCAGCATGAAAATTGCTCCAGAATCTTCCATCTGTAGCTTGCTTTGGATGATTATAGCAATCAATGCTCCTGAGCTTTATAGCTGAGTCGCTGCCCTTCCCATTGAAATTTTCTTCAGTGGGGTCCCGAACCCCTTCCCTGGGAGCATGCAGCTTCAATGGTCCAACTGGACCCGTTGATATCCCCTTGCCCTTTCCTTTGGCTAGGCGGGCACTTGTCGAGCTGTGGCCACCACTAGCGGTAGCCCTAGAAACTGGCACCTTGGAGGCTGGCTTCTTCGCTAACACTTTCCTCTGAACTTGTGGAGGAGACGGAGCTGGCTCGGTAGGTCGCTCTTGGCGCTTCTTGCCAAGACTCGTTGAGGTCCGAGGTGCCACCTCGTGGTCCATCTCGGCCTCAAAATCGGAAACCTCATCGTTTGAGCTCGACATGACCTGAGAATGAGTTTCAAGAATGATAATGAATGATACAAGGCATAGGTATGAAAGGATAACAAGGAATTGCATTGAGGAATTGAAGAGTTAGGTTTTGAGTTCAGAAACATCAGACTTGTCCGGTGCACAGGCATGGACTAGTCCGGGGGGACCGGACTTGTCCGTTCATGGACCGGACTAGTCCGGTGTTCATCCTCAAAAACCTAAGAGATTTGACAAAAGCTGATTCCTAATGCACAATAAGTCTAACATACACGTGATACATAAAGGAGGCATGTATATAGTGAAGGATGCTAGGCTATTCGATCAATAATGAAGAAAAACGAGATTTCTAGGGTTTGGGTGAAAATTACCGAAGAAATCGATTGAAGCTTGGAGATGAGGGTGTTGAAGGCCGGACAAGTCCGCTAGCTTCAATCCTCAAGAGGGCAAGCTTGATTTCTGCCCAAATGCGGAGATTTTGATGGAGGGTGCAAGAAATCGACTTGGGAGCTCGAGCGGTGGAGAGAGAACGTGTGAGCAAGAGTGGAGGATGAAGGGATTAGGGTTTGGTGGCGGCTAGGGTTATGGACACGAAAAATCGGACAAGTTCGGAGATGACCGGACTAGTCCGAACTCATCCAGAGAGCAACATCGGACTAGTTCGTGGTATTATCGGACTAGTCCGGCCTAACCGGCACTCTGCAGACTAGTCTGCATGTGCGGACTAGTCCGGGTAACCACGGACTAGTCCATGGTCACCAGGAGAAATTTGCATAGCCTATTCATATATATTTGAAGGTTCATAAATAGAGAATAGAGAGACAAATTAAATCAAATGATCTTGATGAATATGACCAGTAAGCATACAACAATCAAGCAATGATCATAATTCACCAAGATCTAGTAATTGACATAGTTTTTCGGGAAAATTTGAGAGAGAGTTGATTTTCACAATTCAATCAATATATTTTGAAGAATTCATACAGGTATGCAACTTTTCAAGCCACACTCCGGAGCATCGAGGATATTTAGTTCATTTTGGAGTTTGCAAAAGCGCTTTTCATCAAGTGGCTTGGTGAATATGTCGGCCAATTGTTTTTGGGTATTGACATGTGAGATGGCTATATCTCCTTTCATGGAATGGTCTCTCAAAAAATGATGTCTTATGTCTATGTGTTTAGTTCTAGAGTGCTCAACTGGATTGTGGGCAATTTTAATGGCACTCTCGTTGTCACAAAGGAGAGGAATACGGTCCATATTGTAACCGTAATCCCTTAGAGTTTGTCGCGTCCAAAGGAGTTGTGCACAACAGCTCCCGGATGCAACATACTCCGCTTCGGTTGTGGATAAGGCAATGGAATTTTGTTTCTTGGAAGACCAAGAAACTAAGGATCTCCCTAGGAATTGGCATGTGTCGGAGGTGCTTTTTCTATCTACTTTGCACCCGGCATAATCTGCATCAGAGTAACCAATGAGATTGAATTTTGAGCCTTTTAGGTACCAAAGACCAAGGTTGGGTGTATGAACTAAATATCTCAAGATCCTTTTTACGGCTGTCAAGTGACATTCCTTAGGGTTGGCTTGAAATCTTGCACACAAACATACACTCAACATAATGTCTGGCCTAGATGCACATAAATAGAGTAGAGATCCAATCATGGAGCGATATACCTTTTGGTCGACGCTAGGTCCATCTTCATTGAGATCCAAGTGGCCATTTGTTGCCATGGGGGTCTTTATGGGCTTTGCCTTGTCCATACCAAACTTCTTAAGTACGTCCTGTGTGTACTTGGTTTGGCTTATGAATGTCCCTTCCTTTTGTTGTCGCACTTGGAATCCCAAGAAGTATTTTAATTCTCCCATCATTGACATTTCAAACCTGTCTGTCATGATTTTGATAAATTCCTCACGAAACGATTGATTAGTTGACCCAAAGATTATATCATCAACATAAATTTGACAAATAAAAAGATCATTGTCTAAATTCTTTGTAAATAGAGTATAGTCTACTTTGCCAATTTGAAAACAATTCTCAATTAAGAAATCTCTAAGACACTCATACCAAGCTCTAGGAGCTTGTTTGAGGCCGTAGAGAGCCTTACGCAATTTGAATACGTGGTTGGGGAACTCTTCGTCTTCAAACCCGGGTGGTTGCTCCACGTACACCTCCTCCTTGATTGGTCTGTTGAGGAAGTCGCTTTTTACATCCATTTGATACAACTTGAAATCATGGTGAGTAGCATATGCAAGTAATATTCTAATAGATTCAAGCCTGGCTACTGGAGCAAAAGTCTCATCAAAATCCAAACCTTCGACTTGTGAATACCCTTTGGCCACAAGTCGTGCTTTGTTCCTTGTCGCCACCCCGTGTTCGTCTTGTTTGTTGCGGAAGACCCACTTGGTGCCAACGATGTTTGCATTGGGTCTTGCCACAAGTTCCCATACTTCGTTCCGCTTGAAGTTTTTCAATTCTTCTTGCATCGCCACCACCCAGTCCGGATCTTTCAATGCATCTTCAACCCTGCGTGGTTCCAAAAAGTATACAAACGAATAATGCTTACAAAAGTTAGCTATGCGAGATCTAGTGGTTACTCCCTTTTGGATGTCACCGATGATATTGTCGATTGGGTGATCCCATTGGACGCATTGGTGTACTCTTGGGTGTGGCACTTGAGGAGTTGTGTCTTCATGATTATCTACTTCTCCCCCTAAGTAGTTTCCTTCGTTTACTTGTTAATCATCTTCGTATTCTTGTGGTTGATCTTGTGCTGAAGCTCCCCCTTGATCGTTGATCTCCTCCTGTGGTTCATCTTCCTCATGTACGTGTGGAGGTGGCTCTTGTGGTCGAACCTCACCTAGAGCCATTCTCTTCAATGCTTGACAGGGAGCTTCTTCTTTACCTAGTTCACATGGATCAACTTTCTCCTTTTGGGAGCCATTAGTCTCATCGAACACTACGTCACATGCTATTTCAACGAGTTTGGAGGCCTTGTTGAAAACACGATAGGCGTAAGTGTTCGAATCATAACCAAGCAAGAAACCTTCATCGGACTTCGAAGCGAACTTTGAAGTCCTAGGCTTCTTGTTCAGGATATAACATGGAGAACCGAAAACTCAAAAATATGAGATATATGGTTTGTTACCGGTGAGTAGCTCATAGGATGTCTTCTTGAGTAGTCGATGAAGATAAAGTCGATTTACAGCGTGGCAAGCGGTGTTAATCGCTTCCGCCCAAAATCGATTTGAGGTCTTGTACTCATCAAGCATTGTTCTTGCCATCTCTATGAGTGTTCGGTTCTTTCTTTCGGCAACTCCGTTTTGTTGTGGCGAGTATGGCGCTGAAAATTCGTGCTTGATACCCTCTTCATCAAGGTACTCCTCCACTTGTGTGTTCTTGAACTCTGTGCCATTGTCGCTTCGAATACTCTTGATTGTCAATGAGAATTCGTTTTGAGCTCGCTTGAGGAACTTCTTGAGTGTTCCTTGTGTTTCTGACTTATCGTGCAAAAAGAAAACCCAAGTGAAGCGAGAAAAGTCATCAATAATTACTAAACCATATTTGTTACCGCCGATGCTTATGTAAGCAATTGGACCGAACAAGTCCATGTGAAGTAGTTCAAGCGGTCTTGTTGTAGTCATGACGTTCTTTGCGGGATGAGGTGCTCCAACTTGCTTCCCGGCTTGGCACGCGCTACAAGGTCTATATTTCTCAAAAACAACATCCTTCAAACCGCGGATGTGATCGCCCTTGAGGAGTTTTTTAAGATTCCTCATACCAACATGCGCTAGCCGTCTATGCCACAGCCAACCCATGTTGGTCTTTGCAATCAAGCACGTGTCAAGTTCGGCTTTATCCTTGTTGAAGTCAACGAGGTAAAGCTTTCCCTTCAACATACCCTTGAATTCAATGGAACCATCACTTCTCCTAGAGACGGTCACACCCTCGTTAGTGAACAAGCAATTATAACCTTTGTCACATAGCTGAGATATGGACAGCAGGTTATAATCTAAGGATTCAACATGTAAAACATGAGGAAGTGTGTGTGTAGAAGATATTGCGATTTTACCGGTACCGAGCACCCTTCCTTGACTATTATCTCCAAAGTATATGCCTTCGTTTGGGTCCTCATTCTCTTCATATTCCATGAACATCCTTCTTTCTACGGTCATATGGTTGGTGCAGCCACTGTCTAGCACCCATTTGGATCCACCGGAGGAATACGTCTGCAAAAACAAATTATGCTTTGGTTTTAGGTACCCAAGCTTGCTTGGGTCCTTGAAGGTTAGTTACAATACATTTGGGAACCCACACATGAGATTTGGTGTTCCCATGGCGTGGCCCAACATAATTAGCATAAACCTTACCAAGATTATTTCTCATTAACACATAGGAGGCATCAAAGGTTCTAAAGAGTAATTGTTGTTGTTTGTATACAGGGCTAGTCTGGAAGGCTAGACTTGTCCGGAGGACCTGAATTGTCCGGACATTCACCGGACTAGTCCGGTGTTTGTGTGAGTTCAGGTTTTTACCCTTCAACTTATGAGTTTGAGAGGGTCTTTCCTTCACAAAGGAAATCCTCCCCTTGTTATTCTTATGACTTCCAGCATGCTGTTTTTCATCATAAGAGTAACCAATGCCATACTTGACATTTGGAGGTCTTTGGACCAAGTATGCACTACGTGCATAGTTGATCTTCTCCTTGTCAAATATGCCACATTGGGTAGGATTTTTATCCTTTGTGGAGGTTGACTTCTCCTTCAAACTGGTGTCTATTTTACTACATGTGCACATATGAGCAAAATTAGTTTTAGTGGATTGAGAAGGTGAACATGAAGAGGAGGAAGGTTCACTCAGCTTGAGTGACTCAACTTGCACTTCAAGGATCTTGTTAACCTTGATCAGGTCAGCAAGTTGGTCCTTGATTGCAACATTTGAGTCAGTTAACTCCAAGCAAGCTTTCTTGCTTGAAGCTAACTCAAGCTCTAGTGAATTGTTTTTCTCCTTTTCAAGTTCTAGAAGTTTGTCAAGTTCGACATACTCCTCCTTTTGAGAGATAATCATGTCCTCTTGACGATGAATCAACCTCTCCTTCTCAACAAGTTGATCAAGTAAAAATTTCATTTTTGTTGCAGCTTTCCTATCTAGTCCACTAAGCATATCTTCATCATCACTAATTATTTCATCATCACTAGAGTAGGAATGCACGGAAGGGGTTTTGATGATTACCTTGCGTTTACCTTCCTTTGCCATAAGGCAAGTGCCAGTTCCCTTCCTTGCGCCGAGTGTGGGGAAGAGTGTAGATTTCTTGGACGTGCTCTCGATGGCTACGCTAGCCATCTCTTCTTCTTCGGATGATGAGGGCTCATCGTTTGAGTCCCACTCCTTCCCAATCTACGCCTGTTTGGCTTGCTTCTTCTTCTTGAAGAATTTCTTAGGTTGAGGCTTGGATTCTTTGGTCTTCTTCTTGTTCTCCTCATATGGGCAATCAACTATAAAGTGGTTATACTCACCACAATTGTAGAATGCCCGCCTCAACTTCAGTTTCGTTCTTTCCTTGTACTTTCCCTCACTTGATTTTGTTCCTTGTCTTTTCTTCATTATTCTCTTGAACTTTTTCATGAACAATATCATGTCCTCTTCATCTAGCTCACTGCTTTCATCATCACTGTCTTCCTCTAGTTGTGCTTCCCTTGCTTCTTTGGATAGAGGCTTGAGGGTGGACTTTAGAGCAACCCCTTTCTTCTTAGCCGAGGTGAGATCGGCAATTTCCTTGATGTGCTTTGCTTGTCTTTCTATCATCTCAAAGTTGATGATTTTTCCAAGCAATTCATCCAGAGTCATCCTTTTGTATCCGGGGCTTTCTCTAATCATGGATCATAGCGTGACATTGCGAGGCATAAAAACTCTAAGGATGAGCTTTACCACCTCATGGTCATTCCACTTCTTGCTCCTGTATGATCGAACTTTGTTGACAAGTGTCTTCAATCGATTGTACATATCTTGGGGTGACTCGTCTTCCTCAATTGCGAATCTTCCTAGTTCGCCTTCGATCACCTCAATCTTTGCTTCACGCACATGTCGGTCACCTTCATGTGCAGTTTGTAGTGTATCCCATATCTCCTTAGCAATTTCGAGTCCATCCACCTTGGTGAACTCGTCTCGACTGAGTGAGGAGGTGATTACAGCTGCGGCTTGTGCATTTCTATGAATGGCCTGCTCTTGGCTTGGGGTGAGCTCTTCGTTGTCGTCTGGAATATCTATCCCTGTGCATACAACATGCCATAGACTTGGGTTGAGGGAAATCAAATGCATTTTCATATTTTGCCTCCACATGGATTAATCACTTCCATCGATGTGTGGGGCTTTTCCAAGTGGGATAGATAAGTAATGATTGTTATTGGAATTTAGATGATCATAGTTAAAAGGATATCGGGAGTAGTCGGTGTGACTACTCCCCTTCTTCTTCTCTTCAACTTTCACTTTCCCTTTGGAAAGTGCCTTCTTTCTCAGGAGCGCCTTTAGCTCCAGCGTCTCCTCATCGTCGTCCTCGAAGTCTTGAATGGCTTCGAGGTACTTCTCCACTTTTTGGGTCTTGTCGTTGTTAACCTCCTCTTGGTTGTTGATTTTGTGGGTGTCCTTCATGTCTGACATGATCTCTTCGTGTGGTTAGACTCTTCCTTGAAGAACCTCACTCTGATACCAATTGAATGTGGGCCTAGAGGGGGGTGAATAGGCCTTTTTGAAAGTTGTCGGATCCTGCAACACTCAACAACAAGCTCAATACCAGAGATATCGGACTAGTCTGGTAAAGTGCGGACTAGTCCGGTGTTCACGGACTAAGTTGATTAAGCTAGATCGATTAGATTGATTCTTTTATGTGTGCAGCGGAAAAATAGAACCAAATAAAGGTTTCACAGTTATATTCTAGATTATATCACAATTAAATCTTATGTTTAACAATCCAACGTAAGATGAGTAATGATTATGAAACCCTAGATTATATTGATGAATTAGAATGATGAGCACCAAAAACAAAACACAAGGATTTATCCCGTGGTTCGGCTACCACAAAAGGCAACCTACATCAACGTTGAGGAGTCCACAAAGGACCGGGTCTTCTCCAACCCTACCCTCGTCGGATCGCCACGAAGGCCAATCCTCTTCCACTAATCACAAAGGGGTGAATAACCGAATTCAAGGGGCCTTCTCACACGTTGAGAGCTCCCTTAGATTACAACGCAAATTTCCACCGAAAACACACTCAAAAAATTACAATTAAAACGCAGGAGTGTGTTAGAGAATCAAACCA
This sequence comes from Tuctoria greenei, assembly GCA_036927565.1. Taxonomy (NCBI): domain Eukaryota; kingdom Viridiplantae; phylum Streptophyta; class Magnoliopsida; order Poales; family Poaceae; genus Tuctoria; species Tuctoria greenei. The sequence goes on from JAYESD010000001.1 coordinate 93,311,588, forward strand.
AGATCTCAATGTGATGTTCCAAGTGTCTCTCCAATGATCTAGAGTGAATCCTCAAAGGATTGATTGTTGTTGCACTTAATTTTGTGGAGAGATGTAGTTTTTGAGGCTCTTGGGAGGTGTGACAGTGCTAGGGTCCGAGAGAGTTCAAAAGAAGGCCGTGTACCTCTATTTATATGGGGTTTCTAAAAGGGCCCGTTAGGGTTCAGAAAGTTCAGACTAGTCTGTGGTGGTCACCGAACTAGTCCGGTGTGCTGTGTGTAGCAAACCCTAAGTACCCCAAAATATCGGACTAGTCCGGCTGAAAACGGGCTTGTCCGATTTCGCTATTGGAAATCCTCGGACTAGTCCGATATCCATCGGACCTGTCCGGACATGTGAAACCCTAAGTGAGTTAGACGACAAGTCCGCACTTGGAGGAATTGTCCGATGTAGATCAGAGGGTTTTTTGGACTAGTCCATGCAAATATCGGACTTGTCCGATTTGGATCAGAAAGAATATCGGACTAGTCCAGTTGTGATCGGACTTGTCCGATTTTGTGTGACTTGTGAAGTGTTTTGAGGACTAGTCCGTACTGGGGAAGACTAGTTCGATTCTAGTCAGAAGAATATCGGACTAGTCCGACAGATATCGGACTTGTCCGATCTGGTGCAGAAAGGTTATCGGACTAGTCCGGTTGTGATCGGACTAGTCCGGTCCTGTGTAACTTTGTGCAATGTGTGTGTTTAATTGTGATTGAGCTCTTGGGGTGAGTTCCCTTAACACACTCCATACACAATAATCTATTACTCTTCTTCCTTGAGCTCATCTCCATTTTGCTCCTCATCCTTCCTTCTTTTTGGTATTTTGCTCATTTTCCTATCATAGGCCTGCACTCATCTCAACAAATAGGTTAGGATCCCAATGGCTTGTCATTAATCATCCAAAACCCACAAGAGAGTCCTAGATGCACTTTCAAGGAGCACCAAGAACAAGTCAGTCGAACCCATGGTTGGGCCCACTCATTCCTGGCGCCTTACTCGGTTAGCTGACACGTGTCAACTCTATGTGGCTCCCTAATTGCAGTAACGACTGATTCGCACGCTAATTGTGGCGCCAAACCGATTGAACTCGTGTATAAATAGCCCCCCTCACTCCCAAACTTCACACACCACAAGTTTGAGTTTAGAATACCACTCCAAAGGGTTAGTGTTGTCCAAGTGGCCAGACAAGTAGAAGGAGAGTGAGGATGAGCTAGGAGGAGGAGGAGGAGGCTTGGGCTTGTGAAGTCCCTCTTCCACACTTGTACCACTACGGAAGTTCTGCCGGAATCGAGTAAGAAATTTCCGTGAATTCAATACAAGTTTGATTTCTATTTCACAGTAGTTTGCTTCGTAGCTGCTTGTAGGTTTACTGCTTTAATTCATTAGATGCTCTAGTCATAGCTTTGCATTCAAAACGATTAGAGTTGTGAATTAAAACTTAAGCATGGTGATTAGATTAGAATGCATCAGTGGATATCTCGTAGACTCACGGGTTGAAGAGGTAGGCAGTAGGTGGTGACAGTCCTATATGTCCATAGTAATCCTCCACGTTAGTCTACGCCATAGGGGAGTGCTACGACGGTATTTCCGTATGCTTGCAGATTATTCTGTTTTCGTAAGAAATACCAAAAAGCATTTTCAACGTCATTGTTGAGGAACAGGTGGTGTTGATCTTCGAACCTTGTTCGCCCTTATATCTATCTTCTTTTCTTTATTTCTTACCTTTCCAGCATTAATATGGAGTAGCCCACCATTCTTTCTTATCCTGTCCCAAAGGCGAATTTTGCGAGCCATCGCCGTCGGCAGAACCAATTTGCTCAACTAGTATGTACTTTATGCTAGCTTTATAGCCATAGTTCGGGAACAATTCTTCTCAGGAATGGATTGTGAAAACCCTTACCACCATATGCGGGAGTTTGAACAATTGTGTCTTGCCTTCTTATTAAAGACATGACACAAGAAACTCCCAAATCGAAGTTGTTTCCTTTTTCTCTTAAGGAAAAAGCGAAGAATGGTACACCCATGATGTTGGGAAAACGGTGATTGGCGAGAGTTACGAGACAAATTTTGTCTTGGATTCTTTCCAATGTTCTGAATTGTTGCCCTACGAATGGAAGTACTAGGCTTCTAATAGTTAGAGAAGGAATGAATAGGTGCAGCTTGGGACTGATTTTCGCACTCATGAAACTCTTCTCAGATTTGTTAATCCCCGATCCGTTATTATTGCAAAGTTTCTTCATGGGACGTAACAAAGAGTCTAATTTATACCTCGACATTACGACTGGAGGGTCTTTCCTCCATAAGATGTTAGAAGAAGAGAAGGAACCTCTAGATCAAATTCTAAAAAAATGCCTCCTTCATTACGGGCCTTAATGAACCCCCCCCTGGAGGAAGCCATGTCGATCATCGAGGACACCTCTATAGCCAAGGAAGAGCCTGTAGCATGCCCATCACCTGTTGTGCCCGTAGAATCCTCTCCCGAACCTAAACCTTTGAAGGATGAAGAAATTCAACCTTCGTAATTCTCGTTCTACTTCAAGAAATATACTTTTGAAGACTATGGAAATACCTCGAAGTACTGCTACCATATGAAGCCATTGTTGCCTTTAACTCCACCTGACTCATCTGATGGAATATTTCTCCAGGAGACGGTCGAGGAGTTGACATCTATTTTCAGTTTGGAATGGATGGCAGGGGTTGAGAGCTCACCAAAAATCCTTCGAATGACCTCATCTTTGGCTACAGATTCTATGCCATATTAGAGGAGTGACGATGTGAGTCCTATATAATCCCACAATTGGAGCTAATATCATTTTCGATACTTGTGCTCTTTTCATTTTGGGCGATGTGCCGATGACACCAACACAAAAATATTTTTGAGATATATTTGGATATATTCTTGAAGGATATGGGATTTTACAACATGCGTCAGTAAGACACAAAAATGTTGAGGTCTTCCTTGATTTCCATGTGTTCGAAGTTCGTGACTTCGACATTATGATTGAGGTACCATTGAAAAATTTTCTCGTGGAAATACCCTCAGAAGGAAATCTCAACGTTAATCTTGGGGGGAAGAAGATTTCTATTCCTATTCTGTGTTCCAAGAACACATCCGCAGAACCTCCTCTCCAAGATGTGCCAGTTGAGGAGATTAGGACTCTTAAGTATTTGGAACCTCTTGAAATTGAAGGAGAAGAAGATCTCATCCAAAAAGAGGATGAACATCAGGAGACATTTGAATTGCCTAAGGAAGAGCCCTCACGAAAACCTCCAATCAAACTCAAAATTCTACCTCCTGGCCTATGCAATGCTTTTCTAAATTGAGATTTGGAAGCCCCTGTCATCATAAGTGACAAGCTTTCAGAGGATGAAACACTCAAACTCATAGCCATGTTAGAAAAGCATAGGAGTATTTTTGGCTACTCACTGCAAGACATCAAGGGCATCAGCCCTACTCTTTCCACCCATCGCATTCCCATTGACCCCGAGAGTACCCCCTCACGGGAGCCTCAACGATGGTTAAATAATGTGATGCATGAAGTTGCCAAAAATGAGGTCTTGAAACTCCTTCATGCCGAAATAATTTATCATGTTCCTCATAATGAGTGGGTCAGTCTAGTCCAAGTAATGCCAAAAAAGGGAGGAATGATGGTCGTTCAAATTAGAAGAATGAATTAATTTTTCAACGAACCATCACTGCATGGAGGATGTGCATAGACTATCAAAAACTCAACAAGGCAAATAGGAAGGATCATTTTCCACTGCTCTTCATCGTTGAGATGTTGGAGCGATTGGCAAAACACTCCTTGTTTTGTTTCCTTGATGGATATTCGGGCTATCATCAAATCCCCATCCACTCCGATGATCAAAGTAAGACCACATTCACATATCCATATAGAACATACGCCTACTGACGAATGTCTTTTGGGCAGTGTAATGCACCTGTCTCCTTCCAAAGTTGCATGATGTCTTATCTTTTCCAACATGATTTAGGAAATCATAGAAGTTTTCATGGACGATTTCTCTATCTATGGAGACGAAACATTCGATCATTGTCTCAACAATTTAGACAAGGTATTACAAAGATATCAAGAGAAGGACCTGGTGTTAATTTGAAAAAGTGCCATTTTATGGTTCGTGAGGGCATTGTTCTTGGACATTTGGTGTCCGACAGGCGGATCGAGGTGGACAAGGCAAAAATTGAAGTTATTGAACAACTACCACAACCTATCAACATTATGGGAATTCGTAGCTTTCTAGGTCATGCAGGGTTCTATCGACGATTTATCAAGCATTTTTCCAAAATCGCTAGGCCTCTAACAAACCTATTAGCTATGGATGCTCCCTTTGATTTTGATGAGGAGTGACTCAATCTTTTGATACTCTCATAAAGGAACTTATCTCAGATCCAATCATTCAGCCCCTTGATTCAATGCTTCTATTCAAAATAATGTGTGATGTCGGCGATTCTGCTAATGTTGCGGTTTTAAGACAAACCAAAGATAAGAAGCATCACACCATAGCCTATGCAAGCAAGACTCTAACAAGAGCACAACTCGTCTATGCCACCACGGAAAAAGAGCTCCTTGCAATAGTCTTTTCTTTTGACAAGTATAGGTCCTATTTGGTTAGTCTACATGGACCATGCTTCCTTGAAACTTTTTCTCACCAAAAAGTACGCCAAACCAAGGCCATCTGATGTATTCTCCTACTCCAAGAATTTGACTTGGAGATAAAGGATAAGAAGGGAGTGGAGAATTCTGTCGTGGATCATCTCTCATGTATGGAAGTCACACAAACCATGGGCATACCCATTAATGACTTCTTACGTGATGATATGTTGCTCAAGGTGACCGAGTCTCACCCCTGGTATGTAGAAATCGTGAACTTCATGGTCACGGGTTATGTGCCACCAAGGGAGAACAAAAAGAAACTCATCCAAGAGAGTCGTAGACACCTACGGGACGACCCATATCTCTATCGACTTTGTGCTGATGGCCTTCTTAGAATGTGTGTTCCCACAATCGAAGGCACCAAAATCATTGAGAAATGCCATGTTGAGCCCTATGAAGGCCATTACGGTGTTCACCGTACTCAGGCAAAGATCTGGCAAAGTGGATTATATTGGCCTTCTATGTATGTAGATACCACGGAATTCATTTGCCGATGTTTGAAATGCAAAACGAATGGAGGAATCACTGCTCGCATTGCCATGCCCCTCACATATAATCTTCAAGTAGAATTATCAATGTGTGGGGTATTGACTTTATGGGACCTTTTCAAAAGTCCTATAATTGTGAGTATATTCTGGTGGTTGTCGATTATGTGTCAAAATAGGTGGAGGTATTGCCTTGCAAGAATGTTCCATGATATCATTTTCTCATGCTTTGGCACTCCTCGAATGATCATATTTGATGGAGGATCTCATTTTATTGATAAGATCTTTTGAAACTTTGTAAGGGAGCTTGGAGTCCAGCATAACATTGCTACTCCATACCACCCGCAAACAAGCGGCCATGCAGAAACTTCCAATAAGCGGATCAAAAATATTCTGCAAAAAACCATCTTGGAGATGGGAATGTTGGAAGCATAAACTACTCGATGCATTGTGGGCATACCGTACGGCCTACAACACCCATTGGCATGTCTCCATTCCAACTTATCTATGGGAAGACTTGACATCTTCCTATATAGTTGGAACATAGAACTCATTGGGCCATCAAAAGATGGAACATGAATCTTATCAAGGCTGGGAAGCATCATTTGAGGCAAATTTCCGAACTTGGGGAATTGAGGGATAAGGCGTATCATAGTGCCAAATTTTATAAGGAGAGAACCAAGAGATGGCATGCAAAAGGATTACGCCAAAAGATTTTAAGTCTGGAGATAAAGTTCTTCTCTTTAACTCCAGGGTAAAACTCTTCAAAAATGGGAAATTGCAAAGTAAATGGAAAGGACCATTCATCATAATAGAAACCTCATTTCATGAAGCCATCACACTCCAAGATGATGAAGTTAATCTATTTAAGGTAAACGGGCACCATCTCAAAATCTTGTTAGACTCTCATGAGGATTTGGAAAAGGAAGTCGACATCATAAATTTAAACAATTTTCACGCCGTTCCTCAAAATTCCACATAATTCCTCAAATTCTAATAAGTAGGCCCACTGGAAAAGTCATCCATATGGCCGACAAAATCCCAACCAATCCCTCGTGCTATAACATCCTTCTAAATTTCCACCTTGCCCAAGTCCCATCTTATTTAATTTTAGGGTGCTATTTTAGTTTTCAATTCTCACTCAAGCAACCCCATTTTTTAGATCAAGAAAATAGAACTTACCGGTTCAGCTAACACCGGTAAACTTCCCTTTCTTTTATCATTGCATTTGTGTCAAATAAATATTACATGAAACAAGTATGGGGAAGGAGTCCCTTCGCAATTTATCGATGTACATATTACACATTTCATTCGAGAACACGTTGCAAACAAACACACGAGACGACACGACGAAGCAGAAGGCCAGAGGATCCAACCAGGGCTCGGCCAAGCCTCTGGTTCGGTCGACCTGGCGGTGGCCCCTCTCTGCTCTATTTCTCAACACCGCGTGGGGTTGGATCTCCTATCCCCTAATCCTTGTGATTCATTGCAAATTGAGTTGAAATTTCAATGCATTCACATAAAACTTTACTAAAATCAACTCAATTTAAAATGAACAATTGCATTTTGCTTAAAGTTGAGACTAGTATACCTTGTATTTTGATTTCATTACCATGTTTCTAGACCCATACAATTAATTTAGGAAAACACATCATCTAAGTATTTGATTGGTGTAATGTGATGAATAAAATAAACCCATGGATAAGTCCATCCTTGCTCGAAATTGATTTTGATTTTTGCACTATTTGAAGTCTTAAGGTTTTGCCTTCCTTTGTGAATTGAACTTAAATACCCACCAACGCCATATGATACAATTATTGAAAACCCATGCATATGCCAGGGGTTCGGCCGACTCATTCCTGGTGCCTTACTTGGTCAGCTGACATGTGTCGACTCTTGTGGCTCCATGGTGGCGGTAATGGATGATTCAAGCGCTAATTGTGGCATCAAACTGACTGGACATGTGTATAAATATCCCCCCTCACTCTCTTACTTCACACACCACAAGTTTGAGTTTAGAATATCACTCCAAAGGGTTAGTGCTGCCCAAGTGGCCAGCCAAGTAGAAGGAGAGTGGAGAGGAGCTAGTAGGATGAGCCTTGGGCTTTTCAAGTCTCTCTTCCACACTTGTACCTGTACGTAAGTTCTTTCGGAATCGAGTTCGAAATTTCTGTAAATTCAATACAAGTTTGATTTCTATTTCATTGTAGTTTTCTTCGTAAGTGCTTGTACGTTCACTGCTTTAATTCATTAGAGCCTCTAGTCATAGCTTTGCATTTGAAATGATTAGAATTGTGAATTAGAACTCAAGTGTGCTGTTTAGGTTAGAATTCATCAGTGGATATCTCTTAGACCCAGGATTGAAGAGGTAGGCAGTAGGTGGTGACAGCCCTATCTGTCCTTAATAATCCTCCACGTTCGGCTATGACATAGGCTCTTAGCGGAAATCATCTTGGTTTTGCCAGATGTAAATCTATTCTTGAAGCAATCATCTATTGTAGGTTGTTGTGACTTAGAACCAAACCATTGAATTCATCTCAAATCTTTACCTACCAAACAAATTGTGTGTCCTTGGGAGAAGAAGTTAGAAGATCTCACACACATTCCTTAGATTCGATACCCTTGGGAATACTCTTTAAGGCGAAGTGCTACAATAGTATTTTTGTACACTTGTGAATTAGTCTATTTTCATAAGAAATACCAACACTCTTATTTTGAGTTTGGCTCCTGAGTATCCAGGAATCAAAGGCTCTTCCGCAAACCAGTAACGGTTATGTGTCTCCTGAACAGGCTGGACGAAAGATCTTTTATTAGCGGATCCACGAGTATTTGCTCGGTACTAATATGCTATAGACTTATGATATGATCATGGATTCTTTCTTTCACAACATAGAACTTAATGTTGATGTGTTTGGTTGCACCACTTGACTTGTTGTTATGAGAGTATAATATTGCGGGTTCATTATTGCAGTATTGTTTAAGTGGTTTTCCAATTTTGTTGTTTGGGTACAAATTTCTTAAGCCATATAACTTGTCTGATAGCCTCATAACATGCAACAAACTTAGCATACATTATGGATGATCTCATGATGGTTTGTTTGGAGCTTTTCCATGAAATAGTCTCATTCAATAGTGTGAATATGGATAGCTTGAGGTGACTTTCTTAGTATCCACACACCTCGCAAAACCTAAGCCTGAGTGTCCCACTATTTCTAGTGAGTCGTGATAGGTCAACATTAGGCTCTTAGTTCCTTGCACATATCTTAGAGCTTTCTTAACAATCTTTCATAGATCAAATCCTGGATTGGCCTGATATCTGTCAACATTTTGGTAACATAAGTTAAGTCATGGTGAGTACAAACTTGAGCATATTGAGGACTTCCGACAGCTGAAGCATAAGAAATTGATTTCATTTGATCAATCTCATACTGATTCTTAGGACACTGAAAGTTCCAAAAATTGTCATCCTTGACTATTGGAGTAGGCGTGGGCTTAGACTTATGTATGTTGTACCTTTTGAGTACATTCTCTAAGTATACCTTTTCAAAAGGCCTAATACTCCCTTAGCTCTATCTCGATGAATTTCTATGCTCAAGATAAAGAAAGCTTCACCAGGATCTTTCATACCAAATTTTGAGGACAAGAACTACTTAGTTTGTAATAGTAGATGGACATCTCTAAGCGCAAGAAGTATGTCATCTATATAAAGCATGAGAAAGATGAATTTCTCGTTCTTCATCTTAGCATATATGCAGTTGTCCTCATTCACTTTCAAACCAAATTTCCTAGTTGTCGCATCGAACTTGAGATATCATTCCCTTGAGGCCTATTAAAGTTCACAAATGGATTTTCTAAGTCGGCATCCCATGTTCTCCTTGCCCTTAGCAACGAAACATTTTGGTTATGTCGTATAGACGTCCTCGTATAGATCCTCATTAAGAAACACCATCTTTACATCCATTTGAACGAATCCATAGTTAGGATGGGTAAGAACGTCTCATTGTAATAGATGTCTTCTCTTTGAGTGAAACCTTTTGCAACAATTCTGGTCTTATACTTTTGAATGTTCCCCTTGGAGTCACGTTTGATTTTCTAGGCCCATTTACGACCAACTGTTTTGACTCCATTAGAAATCTCAACTAATTTTTAGACTTTTTTTGCGTCCATATAACTTCATCCTCTATGGCATTATGACATTCAAATGATTGAGGACTGCTCAGAGCTTGTTCATATAAGGTGGGATCATCTTGCATTTTAAACTCCTCACTCATGTAGACCTTTTAGTCATTCGGAATTGCCCACTGTCTAACTCTTTGAGATCTCCTAAGTTGCACATCATTCTCAAGTTGAGGCGATTGTTACTCTCCATCATTAGCGACAACTAACTCGGGTTGCTCAGAAGACTGAGCTGGTTCCTGAGATATAGGAGCCTCTCTAATTTCTGTCACTAATGGAGGTCTAACAATAGGTGTTGTACAACTAAAGTTAGGCACTAGTGGTGTGACAACAACAGGTAGAGTTAAAATTGGTTCTTGAATTAAAGGATTGTGAACATAGACCCGCTTCTCACCAAGATCAATTTCATGTATTACCGTACTCCACCTGATCATTGAATCCTCTAAAAAAATAGCGTGTCTCGCTTTGAAAAACTTTGGATGCCTGTCAGGACAGTAGAAACAAAAATCCTTACTTTAATCAAGATAGCTAATGAACTGGCAACTAACTGTTTTAGCATTAGCCTTTCCTAAATTTGGGTTAAAGATCTTAACTTCAGCAGGGCAGCCCAAATGTGCAAGTATCTAAGTGAGGGTTTATGTCCCATCCACAACTCATATGGTGTTTTAGGCAACGACTTAGAAAGAAACTCGATTAAGAAAACAAATGATGGTTTTAACGCTCCATCCACAAGTTAACCGACAAATCTAAGTAACTAAGAATGGATATAACCGTGTCCATTAGCATACAATTGTGTTGTTCTGCTACTCCATTATGTTGAAGCTCGCCCTTTGTAGAGTATTGGGTAGCTATGTCATGTTCATGTAGAAACGGTGCGAATGGTCCTAGAACTTGGTCATATGGGGTATGCTAACCGTAGTATTCACCACCGTGATCGAAGTTAATAACTTTAAACTTAGTGACGGGCTGATTTTCATGTTCAACCTTAAAGATCTTAAATTTATCCAATGCTTTGGAACACTTCTTCATTGGATAGATATAGCCATAACGAGTATAGTCATTCGTGAAAGTTATGAACGGGTCAAAACCAACAAAGGAGACCATGGGAAAGGGGTCATAGATGTCTGTGTGAATTAATTTTAAGATTATCGTACTTCATTTGGCGTCCTTTTTAATTGTCTTAGTAAATTTGCCTTTAATGCAGTCTACACATTTGTCTGAGTCTTAAAAGTCTAAATGAGGTAGAATTGATTGCAAGTCTAGTCGTTCAATCTCCCCCCTCGAAATATATGGCCTAAGGGTAATGCCATAATTTTGAAGATGTTTCAAGATCGGTTCTTTTGCGCTTGTAAAAGACTATGTCATTATGCGAGGAATTCTAAATGTCGCTTATCTCATTGATATTTTCATGCATAGATAACAAATAGAGTTGATCTTGTCGTAGAGTAAAATCCACAATCTTATTATTAAACTTAGTGAGACATTTTTCATTACCAAAATGGTATACAAATCCATAATCATCTAAGCATGAAACTGAAATTAAGTTCCTTCTAACTGAGGACACATAAAGAACATCATGAAATGTAAGTACAAAGCCATCTCCAAGTACTAAGGGAAGCTCTCAAATGGATTCAACTTGTGCATCATGACAATCAACAGCTTTAATGCTCATTTCTCCCCTTCTTAGGTTCCTCCTTAGATTCAACCTCTGCAACGAATGTGTAATGTGCACATTAGCACCTAAGTAAATCTACCAAGAAGATGAGGAATAATTTAAGTACAGTGATTCATCAATTGAAGTTACAAAATCATGACCTCTTTTGTTGCACCACTTTTGTAAAGCCAATGTAATCCTTCTGAAAATGCTCCTTCTTTTACAGAAGAAACACTGAACTTTGTCCACTTTTTCACTCTTTTTAGGGTGATCTAGTGGAACCTTAGCTTTGTCCTTGTCTTTCTGAAGAATGTTGCTTGGCTTTGAAGAATGGTTATTCTTTTTTCCTTTCCCCTTCGTGTAGTTGATAGAATCAACATCGCGAGTGCACTTAATTCTTTTCTCTTCTTGGACACACATGGCCATCAATTTTTCTAAGTTTCATTGCTCTAGCATAGAGTTTAATTTCATGAAAAATGGCTCAAATTCTTTTGGAAGAGAGATGAAAATAAGATGCACAAGTAATCCATCTTACACCTTTAAGTCTGTAGTCTTAAGTTTAGTAGACATATTTGTCATCCTAAGAATGTGATCTCGCACACCACCTCTCGTGTATTTCTCAATGAATAGTCTCTTAATAAGAGTACTCGTTGCTTTAGATGAGCCAATAAACTAACTTTGAAATTTTTTGGAGGTATTCAATGGCAATTTCAAAATTCAGGGTTGCTCTCCTAATTGCCTCAACAACAATGCTCTTAATAACCATCAAACATTTCTTGTTTGATGCGTTTCACTTAGTGCAAGTCTCGTAGAAAGCTGCAAGTTCCTTATGGTAAGCATCCATCCTTTTCGGTGGATGCTTGCTCAGATTCCTAAGGGTCTGGTACATGTGGAGTCTCAGGAGTTATGGGACGAGGTCTCATCATAGATAAGTGTAAGTCTGAGATTGCAGGAGTAATTTCTAATCTCTCTCCATGAGTCATAGTTGTTGCCATTAAGATGGTCAATAGAGTATTAAGCTGAGACTTGGGGTGATTCCTGAGGAACCATCATAATTTAGAAGAACAATAAGTATAAGTGAATGAATAGATATACTAAAAGCAAACCAGAAATGTCGTGTTTTGTGTTTTCCAATTGGCTACTTCAACAAAACACGTCACTCAAAATAACTCAAAATATAACATATTTTATTTTTACATTGTTTATTCAACAAATTTTCCATGACTTAGTAAACTTAAAATATAGCAAATTATGTTATTCACATTGGCTACCTAACAAAAAATTCACCATGAAAACTTATTAACTTAGAGCATACAATATTTTTATTTTCACTATGGCTACTCAGCAAAATTCACCGTGCAACTTAATAAACTTCAAATCACAATAATTTTATTTTCATGTGGCTACTTGAGAAATTTACAATGAAAAAACTTATTAACAGCAGAATCTTAATTATGAGCATTTTTAATCATAAACTTAAAGTGGTACAGCAAAATAAAATTAAATGGACTGAGAAAAATAACTAATTTTGCAATAATGGTGATAATTATTATTTAAAACATTACACTAATACATTGCAATACATCACACCAAAACTTAGGATTTTCCTCGGCCATTTTTAATTTAATTAGTGGGTCCCGCATAAATTTATTCCTATAGTTTAGTTCCTGAAAATAGAAAATACTAAAAACTACAACCAACTGCTAATTTCGCCCCAAAGCCCTAACGTGGCCCAGCCCACTGAGCAACTAAATCAGGAAAAATTAGACTCAATTTTGGGCTTGGCTCAGTAAAACCAAACCAGCCCATCTAAGGAAACTGGCCCAGCCACTTTCAAAGGGAATGAACAGTTTACAGTTCTTCGATTACGATCTGATCATTATGATTTGATTGCTCTGCTCTGACAGCAAGTGATTTGATTCAAAATGCTTGCTTTTAACATATCCATGAATCAAATTTGTCGAAGTGTGCCAACGACACTTCCTCCCGATACTACTAAGAAGTAGTCTGCGGAGGTTCGTATTTAGGTGGGGCGCTAATCAAGATCCAAGAACACGGTGACACAAAGAGTTTTTACATAGTTCGGGCCGCCTGAGCGTACTACCCTACTCCACGGGGTGTTAGTGTATTGTATGAGTGTGGATGACTTGGGATCTGATTAGATTGAGTTCTACCGTGCAGCGCGGCCCTTCTATATGTCAAGGACTAACTGTTACGGTATGCGCCACGACCGGACAGGTGGCCCCGGCTGTAATAACCGCCATATACACGATCTACGGGTCTTAAGGGTGGTTAATAGTGTGATAACGTGCCTTAATGGCAGTGTTACCGGTTTGATAGTCCTCTGATCGTATGTCATTGATATAGCATTTATGATGCATTAACCAAGTCTTGTAATGGCCTGTTGATAGCCCTTGGATGTCTGCGCCGTTGGAGATCCCGATATCTTCTTGTTGCAGACATTGGTTCGATCGTGTGACACGTGGCAGCACTGAAGCTTTCCTCTGCGGAAATGCAGGTCTGGAGCTACTGGACATGTGACAGCACCGGAGCTTCCCCTATCGGGGAGGCAGGTCCGGTGCCCCAGGACATGTGGCAGCACCGGAGCCACCCTAAGGAGGGAAGCGGGTTCGATACTACGGGGCACGTGGCATCACTAGAGCCACCCTATGGAGGGAGGAAGATCCGACACTGCGGGACATGTGGCAGCATCAGAGCCACCCTAAGGAGGGAGGCAGATCCGGCACTGTGGGACACGTGTTGCCTCCAGAAGTCCACAATACTGGAAGGTGGAACTCGACGCATCTTCTTCTGGTACGATGGGATACCTGATATGCAAGGCATCACAGTGGCCTCTGGGCCCACCTCTGGTGAGATTATGAGGTTTTGATGCCAGAGGTTGGGCCATTATCTCTCCCGCATTGCTGCTTCAGGCTTTGCTTTGGGACACGCAATCCTTCTTGCTTTTTTAGGTGACATACATGATGGGCTGATCTCACAAAATTGAAGGACATCGGTTCCTAGTACGATTTTCGTATCAGTTCCTAGCGTAATCTTTGTAGTCATGTCAGGCCGCTGCCATCGGACTTCCAACTTCTCATCATGAAAACAGTTCACCTGGTTCGACTTTTTTAACAAAGTGGACCCGGTCCCCCTTGTCCTTGATGAGATAAATTTGCAGAGTGTGATTATAGTCCAAATGCAGTTGCCATCCAAGCGTTGCGGAGGCTTAATAAAGGAAGAGGTGCTCCAGGGCGGGAGAAATCTTACGCGTCGATCTATTGTTGCCATAGAGTTCTCCGCTTGAACCCTTGCACCGCGCTCCCACTTTTGCTCCACTTTGCTGTGATGGAACTTGGACTTCCCTCTAGCAAGATTGTGACCGATGATGAGCTGCAAAGAGCTTGGAAGCTGATGGTTGGACAAGCGATTCCTTCAACAACTCTATTCACTACGGAAAGATCCCATTCAAGAAGGAGTCCTCCGGCAACATTATTTACTTCTCGGCGTACGCCATTGTTGGGTTGGTTCCGCTAGTGTCCAACTTCTTGTTGATGCTGCTGGAGTCGTACGGGCTCCAACTGCACCACCTTAAACCTCACTCCATCTTGCTGGTGGTGATCTTCATCCACTTCTGCGAGATGTGGGTGGGTGTGCCACCCTGCATCCCTCTGTTCTGGACCTTCTTCACTCTTCGGACGACAGGCAAAGGTAACTGCTTGTTGAGGTTCTACTACTTCGTAAAGCATAGAAATGCCCCCATTCAAGTACATCAATATCTTTCCGTCCGGAAAGTGGGAGACTTGAAAGACCAATTGGGTTGTGATCCAGGTGGACCCTCATGATCGGCTGGAGCTGCCAGAAGGACTTGTGGCAACGAAGTCCAACTTCTGGGAGGAGCTCTCGGAGCTGTCTGAGGAGTACAACCCCGTGCTGACAAGGATCCGGCACCTGGTGGACGGAGGATTAACGTCTCTGATGGTCCTCGGCAACTTCTTGACCAACCGCTGGGTGCCGCTCAAGGAGCGAGAGTTCACAGCTTGGTCTTTCTCTGGAGAAATGGATTTTCTCCGGATTGAGGTTTGTCGGGGCTCCAATCTAGACGAACGCACCTCGAAGCTCCATCTGCAGAAGCTGAACAGCAGAACTTTTTCAAGGCATGACCTCGGACCTCCGGCTGAGTTCCTGCCTCTGAACGTAGTTTCGGAGGTTAGGAGGGAGTTGCAGAAGATGATGCCACTGCTCAACTACATGGGTCTTGCAGTACGCCAAAGAAGCACTCTACGAGCAGGAATTGGGATCCCCGAAGCATCAGAGGGCAAGGATCCTGCAGATTCGAGCCAGAAGAAACCAGACTCAAGTCGGGGCAAAGGCAAAGAGTCTGTCAAATCCTCTAGTCAGAAGAGGAAGCTGACGCGATCTGATGGCAGTTCGGTCAGATCAGCTCCAACAGAAGCAGCTCCCCTGCCTCGCCAAACTTTTAAGTCAGTGCTGGTTTGCCTCCAGCAATAGCAACTCTGGCTCTGATGGCTAGATCATCTTCGGATCCAGCGCCTGCAGTGGGCGCTAGGTTCGTCAAGTCAACTCCGGTTCCAGTGCCAGTGGTCGGCTATGGGTCTGGAGTCCCTTCTCAGACGAGGGAGAACCTAGTTGGGGCAGTGCTGGTGGCTGCCACGAATACCGGGATGAAGTTTGGAGCCTCATCCTCACCGACAATGGTGGGTTCTGACTCCGGCTGCCAAGAAAGAAGCTTTGTGCCGACTGGAGTTGCAACGTGCCCAGGTAATGGTCGACTATTGGACTTGTGTCTTGTTTTCGATTTTTCTTGAACTATTTGTTCTCTGTTTCCAAAGTATCAAGAAGAGGAGCTGCTGCTCTATCATCTGCCGCGGCCACAGAGACTGCACGGGCTGAAGTCCCCGATGCTGATCCAGCTCCTCCTATGGTCGTGGCAGACGACACGGTAGCTCCGGCACCGGCTGTCGTCGAGACGACGTTAGTGCCAATAGCCGAAGAACTCGTGGTTGCACCAGACCATGAGGAAGAAATGTCGGAGCAAGCTTCAGCTGTTCTGGAGCCAGCTGCGGAGGTTCCGGCATCAACGCTGAAAATTTTTGAAGCTCCGACAGAAGTTCCGACACTAGCTCCAAAGGTAACGGCACCTGACGCCACCATGTCGGAGGTGGCCATACCTAAGCCGACACAAGAAGATCTTGTTGTGGGACCTTCCACTTCTGCACCGGAGGTGGATGAGCTCCTAGAGCTCAACGCCGCTGATGTCGAGCAGTTGGAGTCCATGCTTGTGCCATGGGCTCCGACGACTATTTCAGAAGACTCGGGGGAGCCAGAGGAGGAACTCCGGCAGGTCCTTAACCATTCCCATTGGATATGTCAATAGATAATGCTTGCTCAAGCCTCCGCCAAGTCCATCTTGCCTTGGACTATGAGCGCAAGGCCCTAGAGGAGGAGCGTGACACCCTGAGGCGCTAGCGCAAGCTATTGTACTTCAAGACAAAGTTGATGCAGTCTCGGCTAGCGGACCAAAGGGAGTGTCTAGAGGCTTAGAAAGCTCGGCAGACGCATCTAAACAACGCGCTAGACGAATGAGAGGCTACTATAAAAGCTGTCGATGACAAGACCCAGGAGATCTACGAGCATGCCAAGAAGGTCAATGAAGGGGCAGATAGTCGCTCAGGCTCAGGGAGTCTCGAAGCTTTGAGGGAACATCTCCTAAAGCGCTGGGATGTTATTTATAATAAGGAGGATGAGCACCAAAATAGAGAAGATGAAATCTCTCAGAAACTAACATGTGGCGAGCGGGACTTGGCTCACCACGTGGAAAAATTCAAGTCCTGGTGTGAAAAAGAAAAGCACCAATTATGGTTGGCAGCAGAAGGAGTTAGCAAAAGAGAGAATGTTGTCTCTACCAGGGAGAACAAGGTGAAGGCAAAGGAAAAGGACCTTGCGGAAAGGCGAGACTGCTTGCACCTCCAAGAGAAACAAATTGTTGACCAAGAGAGGTTGCTAGCTGAACGGATCCAACAACACGCCAAAGAGGTCGAGCGGTTATCGAAGGAGGGTTTTGTGGAGCTTTCATCCGCAAGAAGGTCACTGGAGGAGCTCTGGAGCATAAGAGCAATTGAGTCCCAGCAGATCTGGGACTTCCTCAGGCGAGCAGAAGATGCTCTAGTGCCTTTGGGATTCAGTCTGGTCCGACCGGGTGACCCAGAGCCAGAGATGGGCAAGGCCTTGGTGGCGCTCAACTCTGCTGGTACTAAGCTTAATGCACTGGGAGATGTGGTTGTCGAACAGCTTGAGACTGAAGGAAAGTCTCTGGCTAGGAACATCGCAGAATATGTGTTGACGTTCTTCCGAAGCCGAGACCTCTCAATTTCTTTAGCTCCGGTGGTTGAAGGACCCATCGCTGAGGAAGAAGAAGCTGCCAATGCTAGCGTCCAAGAAGCCGCCCAGAAGATTGCTTCATACTTCGTGCAGGACTCCAGTTGCTAGGACTTTTCCTTTTGTACCTTCCTCTTGTATATCTCTAAATTTTGATTGAATAAAATCCTTTTGAATTCCATTTTTGTCTTCAATACATTGTCTTTATCTTGTTGGCCCCCTGGTAGATGCGCTCAATTGATTTAGGACATCTACCATAAGGAATTTGACAATGTCTTGAAACTTGGTTGCTTCGAACTCGTAGTCAGTATGATAGCTCCGAGGTATGAGGCTCGCTTCCGAAATCTCCAAGGACCCTTTGTTATGTCGGCGGCAGGGCCCCTCGGAGTTATCGGAGCTTAGTAGCTTCGATGGCACCCTCTATCAACATATGAAACGTCGACGGCGGGCCCCCTGGGTGTTGTCGGAGCTTGGTTACTTTGACGGCGCCCACTGTTAACACATAAAACATTGATGGCGGGCCCTCTGCGTGTCGTTGGAGCTTGGTTGCTTCGACGGCGCCCACTATCAACGCATAAAACGTCGAGGGCGGGCCCCCTGGGTGTCGTCGGAGCTTGGTTGCTTCGGCGGTGCCCACTGTCAATGCATAAAACGTCGACGGTGGGACCCCTGGGTGTTTTCAGAGCTTGTTTGCTTCGATGTGCCCACTGTCGATGCATGAAACGTCGATGGCGGGCCTCCTAGGTGATGTCGGAGCTAAGTGCTCTGGAACATCCACCATCACCGTGCAGATTGCCATCAATTATTCATTTTCCTGTGCATGAGGGACAAGAAAAGCAGTAAAATTCATCCTCTTGCCTATAGCTTATTTGTGGCTTATTATCCTTCTTTGAATTTTAGGTCCTAACAAACTCACTGTGACAACATAAGTATATTGGTTGAACTTCATTAGGTTCGTATGCTTTCCGGACCTGCCTTACTGAGACCAACCAGAATAGGTAGAGTGGCATACTTAGGGTTCTGGACCATGCTAAGTCGATAGCGCACTCTGGACCTATCGTTTGTTTTGGTGTTCAGGCGAGTAGACCATCTAGCAATACTAAGATTCAATAGAAGATTACCAATAAATCTTATATATCACATGAATCTGGAGGACTAAATTTCATGTGGATTTCACAACATTGCTATTGACAAGAAGGTAAAAATGGGAAAAATAATGTGCATGCGCAAAATTAATGCACGTAGAGTCTGTTTGCATATAAATGTGTTTCATTATAGGTCCGAATAACAGGGGAGACAAGGACACACTTAAAGTGCAGGGCCAAGTTAATTGTCTTTTTCATCTTGTACTAACCCAGGGAAGGTGAAGACACACTTAAAGTATAGGACCAAGTTAAGTGTGCTTTTCATCTAAGACCAACCCGACCCTGTTCATAAACTATATAAGATACATTTTATACAAATATAGACTCACCACCATGTAACTAAGTGTAGAACTTACGAAGGTGCTCAATATTCCAGGGGTTGGGAAGTGGTATCCCATCCTCTGTTGCCAAGCGAACGCATACGGGACAGGAAACTTTGACGACTCGAAAGGGACCTTCTCAGCTAGGGGAAAGTTTGTTCATTTCTTCGCGAGTAGGTATTTGCCGCAACACCAGATTGCTTTCTTCCAACTACCGATTGCGCACATACCCTTGGTGATAGCGCCAAGGCGCCTGGCAGTATCACGCATTTCAGACAGCTGCTTGGCACCTTGCCTCATCGACGAGGTCTAGGTCTTCACAACGGAGCTGGTCCTGCGTGGCTTCGTCGTAGGTTCAGACCCGGAGAGGCCCCATGGCAGTTTTTGGAGGAATGACAACTTCGGCTCTGTATACCATGAAGAAGGGTGTCACTCCTGTTGCCCCGCTAGGTGTTCACTTGGAAGCTATTCTATCCAGTTGGCACCATATTTCTTCAAGCGCTCATAAGTGTCCATCTTGAGTCCCTTGAGTATTTTTGCGTTTGCTCTCTCAGCTTGGCCATTGCTTGCTGGATGAGCTACTGATGCTTAGCTGACTGTTATGTCGAGGTCTTTGCAGTACTCTTGGAAAGCTGCACTTGTGAATTGGGTTCTGCTGTCAGTGATGACTCTATTCGGAACTCCAAATCTGGAGACAATGGACTTCAGGAACTTGATAGCAGATTGCTTGTTGATTGTCACAACTGGAATAACTTCCGGCCACTTTGTGAACTTGTTGATGGCGACGTAGAAGAACCGGTACCCTCCGATAGCTTTTGGGAAAGGTCCCAAAATATCCATACCTCACACAACGAATGGCCATGAGGGAGGAATTATTTGCAGTGATTGCGCTGGTGCATGAATTTGCTTTGTGTGGAACTGGCGCGCTTCACACTTCTTGACCAGCTCGACTGCATCCTGGAGTGTTGTAGGCCAGTAAGAACCATGTCAGAAGACTTTACCGACCAGTGTGCAAGATGATGCATGATTCCCACACTCGCCTCCATAGATCTCTGCGAGAAGTTTGCAGTCTTCTTCTAGGGAAATGCTCCGCATCAGAACGCCATTGGCACCACGTCAGTAGAGATCCCCTTGTACCAACGTGCATCTTTTAGCCAATCTGACAATTTGCTCAGCGGATGCACCATCTTCAGGAAGGATGTTGTCCTTCAAGTTGTCCTGGACCTATGATATCCATGCATCAGGACTGACTTGAGCTTCTGGATCTTGCGCGCTTGGTTGCTCAGAGCTTCCTGTAGCACCTACGATCTTTGGTGGCAGTCATGGTAACAGGGCCACCGGGACTGCCAGCTTCGGGGTGCTGGTCTCGCCCCCATCACTCAGTAATATTCTGACAACAACTCCGTCGGGTGGCTCAGTCCCAGTTGAAGCCTTCGTCGAAAGATCATCAGCTTCAGCGTTGTTGAGACGCTGGACATGGCAGAGGTCCAGGACATCGAAGTCTTTCTGCAACTTCTAGACTTAGTGTAGATATGCAAAAAGTTGAGGGTTATTGCAGCTACATTCACCTCTGACTTGTTTAATGATGAGTTGTGAGTCACCCTTCACCAGCAGCTGTCGGACGCCATATGATAGCACCACCTTGAGTCCAAAGATGAGAGCTTCATATTCTGCCATGTTGTTGGTTGCCTTGAAGTCGACGCACACCATGTACATGACCTTCTCCCCGGTCGAAGCGAGGAGAAGGATTCCAGATCTGACCCCCTGCTTTTGCACGGAGCCATCAAAGTAGAGAGTCCAATGAGGCTCAATGAAGACCGGGACCTCAGGTTCCGGCTTCTGCTCGTTGAGGCCCCCCGAGCTTGAAGAAGGTGTCCACTCCACCACGAAATCAGCCAGCGTCTGACTCTTGATTGCGTGTCGAGGCAGGAATTCGAGATCAAATTCTGCCAACTCTGTTGCCCACTTGGCGATATTTCCTATTGAATTGGGATTATGTAAAATAGCTCGCATTGGATAAGAGGTTACCACTGATATCTTGTGATCTTGGAAGTAGTGTCGTAGCTTCCTTGAGGTAATAAAGACTGCGTATAGCAGCTTATGCACCTCAATGTATCGAGCCTTAGCATCATAAAGTACTTTGTTGATGAAGTACAGTAGCCACTGGATAGATCGGACCCTCCCGGAGGGGTCCGAAGCTTCTTCTTCATCAGCCCGGACCCTCCAGGAGGGGTCCAGACCTTCTTCTTGAGAAGTTGATACTCCCTCGGATGAGAGAGTTGATCAATAGGCATCTTGCCTTTAGGATTCGTGCCTGGGGGTTGGGACCCAGACTTGCCTTCAGGTAGCTCCAGACCCTCCCAGAGGGGTTTGTGCTCCTGAGTTTAAGATGTTTCTGGTCTTTCTGCAACAAGAACCATGCTGACAACCTCCGTAGTTACAACAATGTAAAGCAGAAGAGGCTCACCAAGTTCCGGAGCTACCATGATTGATAGTGTGGTGATGAGATGCTTGATCTCTTGGAGTACCTTCTCTGCTTCTTTAGACCAATGGAATGGTCCAGACTTTCTCAATAGCTTGAAGAAGGGAAGTGCCCACTCTGTCAGCCTTGAGATGAACCGGTTGAGCGAAGCTAGACACTCAGTAAGATTTTGGATGTCCTTGTGAAAGTTGCCTAGAGGGGGGTGAATAGGCTAATCGACCTGCAGATGACTTAATAAAACGAGATTAAATCACAGGGGGCGGACTAGTCCGGTCTGAGGGCGGACTAGTCCGGTCAGCCTGCGTGAAGAACCCTAAAAAGTGTTTCTAGCAAGTTTTAAGGGGATTTTCTCGAGGCTACAAGTGGGGATAAGTTTGAGACAAGTTTAGAAACTATCAACACAAGAGTGAGTCAAGTTTTAACAAGATTAAGCAATGTGAGGCACAAGACAAGACTAGTAACCCTAGAGCTACTAAACAAAATGCGAAGAACACGAAGACACAAGGATTTTATCCCGAGGTTCGATTCCACACAAGAATCTACTCCCCGTTGAGGAGTCCACAAAGGACCGGGTTCACCAACCCTTCCCTCACCAAGTTTACCGCACGGGCCTAACTTGGTTCTCCACTATCTCAAAGTGTGAATACAAGATTCATTGGGGCTTCTCACAATCTGAGGCTCCCACACCACAAAGATGATTAACAATGCAAAACACACTCAACACACAGCTCACAAAGACTCAATGAGTGCAAGAGATCAAACCGGGAGCACAAGCGCGATGTTCTTCCTCTTCTCCACCTCACTAAACCCTAATCCACACAAGAATTAGTTTTAGAGGGAAAGTTGGCAAGAAAGAGGCTTAAGAGTGCTCCAAGTTGGCTGTGGCGGCGCTAGGGTTCAAGTCTGTTCAAGAGTTTGTTCAAAAGAACCCAGGGGACCTCTATTTATAGAGGTCCCAAGCCCATACTGCTGACTTCAGCAAAAGGGCGGACTAGTCCGGCCTCAGGCCCGGACTAGTCCGGCCTAGGGGACCACTGACCCCTCTGACACTGTCGCACTGCGAGGCAATCGTCACGCTACCCGCCAAAGTTCAAATTCAAATGGTAACTTCCACAACGGACTAGTCCGGCCCTTACCGGACTAGTCCGATCTCACACAGAACCTTTTGTTCCGTGTGAAAACGGACTAGTCTGGAGACCACGGACTAGTCCGGCCCCAAGGGCGGACTAGTCCGGCCTTCCCAGACTTAGTCACAAAACCTCTCTGCACTTAGCACCACGGACTAGTCCGGCCCAAGGACGGACTAGTCCGATCTCACACAGGACCTTTTGGTCCGCCCAAAAACGGACAAGTCCGCTCTCCAGGACTTAGTCCCGAAACTCCACTTCAAGGGGTACCCCGGACTAGTCCGGTCCACTACGGACTAGTCCGAAGTCACACAGGACCTTCTGGTCCGTGTGAAAACGGACTAGTCTGGCCAGGAGCGGACTAGTCCGGCCCTAAGACGGACTAGTCCGGCCACTCCTGCCAGACTACTCTAACTTCAACTTCAAAAAGGATTTCTACCTTAACCACCACTCTTGAGCTCCTACTTTGATCTCATTGCACTTTACGCACACACCCTCCTGTTTCTACGGCTAGTCTAACTCAACACGCTAGAAACCCTAGTTTCTACGCTTCGAGTCGACTCCGTTTCCTTCCTTTTCCTTTTTGAGGGTTTGCGTCTCCAATCGAGTCCATACCTGTGCTAAGATCACATGAGCTCATTAGCGACTTAATTGTCGTCATCAATCATCCAAAACCCACGGGGAACCTAGATGCACTTTCAATCTCCCCCTTTTTGGTGATTGATGACAACACATCAAGTCCTTCACAAATAAGAGTATAAATTTTGGTTTTCATAACTTGTGTGCGTATGAATGACTCCCCCTCAATGTATGCAGCATGTAAAAGAGGTGGAGGAGATCTTTCATACCCACACACGTTATGGTGGGGTGCCTACGTGATGTGCTCAACAATTGTGACAAGACATAAAAAACATCAATATAATCAAAAGATTGGCAATAGGAACATTATATTGATATTTAACAACATTAGCAAGTCTTGCACAAATGTAAACAAGAGGTCCAAAAGACAAGAACACACCACACACACAAAAGACTGCTACTTCCTCCAAACACACACAAAGGACTGACTCCCCCTAACTCTCCCCCTTTGGCATCAAGGCACCAAAAAGGAAAAGAAGAGGGGGACAAGGACCCAAAAGGTAGTCCTCGTCCTCGTCACTATCGCCGTCGTGGGAGTCACTCTCTGTGGCCTCCGGGTCCTCGACGTCTTCCTCATGATCGTCGTTGTCGTCGTCGGAGCCCGGTGAGGAGGTACCCTCCGTCTCACCCAAGAGTGCCAACTCCTCGGGGGTGAGAAGGGGGTAAGGAGTGAGCTCGTCGTCGGAGGCCTCAGGGCTCATCGGAATCTCCATCTTGTCGCAGAGCTTCCTCACGTACCTCTCAGTCCGCTGAGCTCGCACCTCGGCTTTGCGGCACGAGGTGAAGATGGACCTAAGAAACTTGAGGACTCCGCTGCTAGAGGAGCCACCGGGTGAGTGAGTGGCACGGCGAGAAGCTCCACCACGAGGTTCCTCCGGCTGAGAGGGAGGATCCGCGTTCTTCCGACGCGGAGGGATCTGGACAGCAGGAGGCATCTGGGGTCGGAGAGGCTGGTGAGTGGTGTCCTTCACAAACACAAGCCCGGACACCTTCTCGATCAGACACATAATGTACGGTGCATAACCACAGGCACGGTTGGGCGTGTGTGAGATGTTGTAGATATCATCAAAGATGTAATCTACAAGGTTGAACATCTCATGTCCATCGATGAGAGCCAACAGGTGCCTGAGGTGACCCTGGATGATCCCTGCATCCCCTTCCTTCGGAGCCACTGTCCTCCTAAGAATTCTGTTGAGGATGCTGTAGAACGGGAGGATGTTCCTCGCCAGTCCAGCTTCACACTTGACGTGAGGAGGGTACATATAGCTCATGTCATCCCTGTCCATTGCCTTGAGATTGGAGATAATGATCTCATGGTCCAGGTGACTCTCCAGACCAAGAGCCTGAGCAAAAACCTCAAAAGTGGCATAGTACTGCTCACCGTTGGTCATCCAAGTGATTGCACGGTCACCACGAGAGTGGAAGTGAACCGTGGTATAGAACTGAACTATGAACTCCTCATTCCAGTCATACTTGAACCCAAGAATGTCCTTGATTCCGTGGCGCTCAGCTGCCTCGATCACTGCGTCAAACGCCTCGTGCTTCTTCTTGGCCATATAGGTCCAGTCCACCCATTGAGCCTGGATCACTGGCTTCTTCATGGCCTGGTAGACTGTGCGATAGTAATCGCAATGGAAGTCACACCAGAACCGAGGGTCGGCAGTGGACCTCTCATACCTATAGACATTCTCGTCTCTGAGCCTCCTGGCCTTCTCAGCTCCTTTTCCTTTGAATGTGTTAGCTGAGAGGTTGGGCTGACGGTTTGGATTACGTGCTGGACTGTGCATCACAAGAGGGCCAACAGCCTGAGTCTTCCCTTTTTCACGAATCAAAACTCCTTCGGGTGCCTTCTTGGCTGGCACCTTGACGGAGGGCTTCTTCTTCTTCGGCTCGACTGGAGCCAGAGCCTTTCCTTTCTTAGGGTCACGCTCGACCCTTGGCTCTTCTTCCCTTTGGGCTTGCTCCTTGCCCTTTGCCTTCTCGCCAACAGTGACGAGTTTCTTCCTTTTAGGGGCATTGGCCTCAGCGGCCCTGGAGTTGTGAGCCTCCCTGTCTTGTCTCTTCTTCTTCCTTAGCTCATTGAGAGATTCGGCAGTTGCTCGTGCCAAGGCTTCTTCCTCATTGTAGATAGTGGCAGCTACTTTGGAGGCTTCGAGTGCCTTCAGCCGCCTTTCTTCTTTTTCTTTCTGCACCTTAATGAGGGCAGCCTTCGTCCTCGCTTCGACGATTTGAGCCTTGGTGCGGCCCTCCCGGGGTCTTTCCGCACCTCTCTCCTCGGTGCGGCCCCGATAGGTCTCGGGGCGTTCTTCATCGCCCGCGGGGTTGAGACGAGAAGGGGAGCGCTCCGAGTTCGACATGCTGCGGAAAATACATAGACGGGAAGATATGAGTTCAAGGAGATGGAAGCATTGCGTAAGAAGTCTCGAGAGAAGACTAGGACTAAGGTTTGCTCTGTGCAAACCGGACTTGTCCGCCCCAGGGGCGGACTAGTCCGGGTTGCACAGGATAAACCCTAACCCTAATCGAATCATCGAAAAATCTTCAGATCAGCGCGCAATACTCCTAGGCTATGATCACAAGGGTATATAGAGCAACATCTATGAAGGTGTTCCTATCAAAAACCTCAAGAATCAAAAATGGGGAGAGTTTTTGAAAAAGCTAGAATACCTTCTTAAATCCGCGAGAATCGACGAAATCGATGATGGATTGCGAAGGTGAAGCGCGGGGAAGTGATCCCTCACTCCCAAAGACTCTGATGTGTGGATTGGAGTCGAGATTTGGAGGTTGGAGCGCAAAATCGCCGATGGGGGGCGGTTGCTAGCGCGTGGAAGTGAGAGAGTCAAGTGAGAGGAAGAGGAGGGGTCTGGGCCGACCCTGGGGGTTTAAGCCCCCAAGGGCCGGACTAGTCCGGTGCCAGGATGGACTAGTCCGGTGAGCGGACCAGACGCGGACTAGTCTACCTCCGGACTAGTCCGGCCACAGAGCGGACTAGTCCGGTATGCGGACTAGCCGCGGACTAGTCTGGACCCGGACTTGTCCGTCCAAGGGGCGGACTAGTCCGGTCCGACTGGGCTGAAAAACTGTATTTTAGAGCTTTGCCCTCCAATCATTTGTCCTTTTGGACAACAAGCAATGCAAACATGATTATTGAAGATAAATATGACACAAACATGATCAATTTTCAAAAAAAAAGGTTTTCTCAAACAGATTTTGAAGAGAAATCACGATAGAGAAGAGTTTTTCGAAATAGCTCAAAAAGTGAGAAATGTGGTTTAAGCCACATTCCTAAAATCCAAAATGTTGAGCTCACTTCTTAGCTCACAGAAACGCTTCTCATCAAGGGGCTTGGTGAATATATCCGCGAGTTGATGTTCCGTCCTCACATGAGAAATTACAATATCTCCCTTCATTGAGTGATATCGCAAGAAATGGTGTCGAATGTCTATGTGTTTGGTCCTAGAGTGCTCCATCGGATTATGGGCTATCTTGATGGCACTCTCGTTGTCACACAAGAGTGGAATGTTGCGCAAGTTAATCCCATAATCTCTAAGGGTTTGTCGCATCCAGAGAAGTTGTGCACAACAACTTCCGGCTGCAACATATTCCGCTTCGGCGGTGGAGAGAGCAATAGAGTTTTGCTTCTTGGAGGACCAAGACACTAGAGATTGACCCAAGAATTGGCATGTACCCGATGTGCTCTTCCTATCAACTTTGCACCCGGCATAGTCCGCATCGGAATATCCAATGAGGTTAAACTTAGATCCTTTGGGGTACCAAAGTCCTAGGGAAGGTGTGTGTACTAGATATCTCAAGATCCTTTTAACGGCGGTCAAATGACAAGCCTTATGTGCCGCTTGAAAGCGAGCACACATACACACACTTAGCATGATATCGGGCCTAGATGCACAAAGATAGAGAAGTGAACCAATCATAGACCTATATAACTTTTGATCCACACTTGGACCATCCTCATTTAGGTCTAGGTGTCCATTTGTCCCCATAGGGGTTTTGATGGGTTTTGCCTTATCCATGTCAAACTTCCTTAGAATATCTTGTGTATACTTAGTTTGACTTATGAACGTCCCTTCTTTGAGTTGTTTTACTTGAAATCCTAGAAAGAACTTCAACTCACCCATCATGGACATTTCAAACCTCTTTGTCATTATCTTGGAGAACTCATCACAAAACACCTTATTTGTGGAACCAAATATGATGTCATCCACATATATTTGGCACACAAAAAGATCTTCGTTGAAGTGCTTTGTGAAAAGGGTATAATCCGCTTTGCCTATCCTAAAACCATTTTCAACTAGAAAGTCTCTTAGGCACTCATACCAAGCTCTAGGAGCTTGCTTGAGGCCATAAAGAGCCTTTCGCAATTTGTAAACATGGTTAGGATAGTCTTGGTCTTCAAACCCTGGAGGTTGCTCTACATAAACTTCTTCCTTGATTGGGCCATTAAGGAATGCACTCTTAACATCCATTTGGTAGAGCTTGAAGTCATGATGAGTAGCAAAGGCTAGTAATATCCGAATTGACTCAAGGCTAGCTACGGGAGCAAATGTCTCATCAAAATCCAATCCTTCAACTTGTGAGTACCCTTTTGCCACAAGTCGTTCCTTGTTCCTAGTTACCACGCCATGCTCATCATGTTTGTTGCGGAACACCCACTTGGTTCCAACAACATTAGCTTGTGGGCGCTTGACAAGCTCCCAAACCTTGTTCCTTTCAAAGTTATTGAGCTCCTCTTGCATGGCAACTACCCAATCCGGATCTCTTAAGGCATCTTCAACCTTATGGGGTTCCAAGGATGAGACAAAGGAGAAATGCTCACAAAAGTTTGCAACACGTGAACATGTTGTTACTCCTCTTGTGATATCTTCTAGAATGTTGTCAACGGGATGATCCCGTTGAACACTTTGATGAAAACGAGGATGTGGAGGTTGAGCTCTTGAATCACTTGCTTCATCTTCTTCACTTTGGTCTCCCCCTTGATCCAGGCCTCCCCCTTGATCTTCATTCCCATTATCATTTTGGGGAGTATCTAGTGGATCTCCAACTTGTCCAATGGGGGTTTGACCTACTTCATAATGATGATGGTCACTTGGGCTTTGAGATGGTTCTTGTGGGCGAACATCTCCAAGTGCCATTCTCCTTAGAGCTTCTAGTGGAGGTTCCTCTTGATCAAGGGCATGTTGATCAACTTGCTCCACTTGAGAGCCATTTGTTTCGTCAAACACCACGTCACGTGCTACTTCAACAATTCCGGAGGATTTGTTGAACACACGGTACGCATGAGTGTTTGAGTCATATCCAAGCAAGAAACCCTCATCGGACTTTGAAGCAAACTTCGAAGTCCTAGGCTTCTTGTTGAGGATATAACACTTGCTACCAAAAACACGAAAGTAAGAAACGTTGGGTTTCTTACCAACGAGAATCTCATAAGGAGTCTTCTTGAGGAGGTGATGAAGGTACAATCGGTTTACGGCATGGCAAGCGGTGTTAACCGCTTCCGCCCAAAACCGGTCCGATGTTTTGTACTCATCTAGCATCGTCCTTGACATCTCAATGAGTGTCCTGTTCTTTCTTTCGGCAATTCCATTTTGTTGAGGAGAATAGGGAGCGGAAAACTCATGCTTGATGCCCTCCTCATCTAGGAACTCTTCTACTTGCATGTTCTTGAATTCGGTGCCATTGTCACTCCTTATAGCCTTTATCCTTAAGGTGAACTCATTTTGAGCTCTCCTTAGGAATTTCTTGAGGACACCGGGGGTTTCACTCTTATCATGCAAGAAGAACACCCAAGTATATCTAGAGAAGTCATCAACGATGACTAGACCATACTTGTTGCCACCGATGCTAATGTAAGCAATGGGGCCAAAAAGATCCATATGGAGTAACTCCAAAGGTCTAGTTGTCGTCATGACATTCTTAGAGGGATGTTGAGCTCCTACTTGCTTTCCCGCTTGGCACGCACCACATAGCCTATCCTTTTCAAATACCACATCCTTTAGGCCACGAACGTGCTCTCCTATAAGGAGCTTTTGAAGGTTCCTCATTCCAACATGGGCAAGCCTTCTATGCCAAAGCCATCCCATGTTGGCTTTCGCCATTAAGCATGTGTCGAGTTGAGCCTTATCAGTAGTAAAGTCCACAAGATACAGCTTTCCCTTGAGCACTCCCTTAAAGGCTATTGAGTCATTACCCTCTCTCAGAACATTCACACCCTCACTAGAAAAAACACACTTATATCCTTTATCACAAAGCTGTGATATGGATAGGAGATTATAGTCTAGGGAATCAACATGCAAGACGTTAGATAAGGTATGCGAAGAGGAGATAGCAATTTTACCAGAGCCAAGGATTTTGCCTTGGCTATTATCCCCAAAGAAGATTCCTTCACTTGGGTCCACGTTCTCCTCATACTCTATGAACATGCTCCTCTCTCCAGTCATGTGGTTGGTACATCCACTATCCAACACCCATTTCGATCCACCGGAGGAGTAATCCTACAAAACAAGTTTATGCCTTCCTTTTAGGTACCCAAGCGGAGTTGGGTCCTTTCACGATAGTAGTTAGGCATTTGGGCACCCACACGCAAGGCTTGGGGCTCTTGCGGAGTGGCCCAACATATCTAGCAAACACTTTGCCGTGTTTGTTCCTCTTTAGCACATAAGATGCATCAAAATCATGGAATAGAGGATGCGATTCAGATTTAGGCAATTTGTTGCTAGAGGGTGAGTTCTTTTCAATTTTAGTTGGGGATGAACTCCCCTTAACAAAGACAATCATGTCTTTGCCATACTTGGAGGTTTTGGCGTTATGCCTTCCACCTCTAGTGTAGCCAAGACCA
This sequence comes from Tuctoria greenei, assembly GCA_036927565.1. Taxonomy (NCBI): domain Eukaryota; kingdom Viridiplantae; phylum Streptophyta; class Magnoliopsida; order Poales; family Poaceae; genus Tuctoria; species Tuctoria greenei. The sequence continues at coordinate 93,341,562 of JAYESD010000001.1, forward strand.
TCCTTGACATGGGGAGGTCTTGTGTTGGTGTATGCACTTCGTGCATATGCCACCTTCTCCTTGTCAAAGATGGCACCCTTAGGTGCTTGCTTGCCTTGTGCTAAGTTGAGTTCATCCTTAAGCTTAAGGATTAAGTTAGAGCACTTGCAAGGCGGGGTTGCATTGGATGAGTCCTTTGAGGAGGTTGAGCTCTTAGAGGAAGAGGCTACATTGTTCTTGAGAGACTCAACTTGAGTCTCAAGGATCTTGTTAACTTTTGTCAAGTTCCCAAGTTCGTCCTTGAGCTCAATTGTTTTCTCCTCAAGACTTGAACACGTTTTCTTACTTAGAGCAAGTTCGTGTTCTAATGCCTTGCTCTTCTCTCTTTCAAGCTCAAGGAGCTCGTTGAGCTCTTGACATCTCTCCTTTTCAAGGATGAGCATGTCCTCTTGTCTGTTAATGAGATCCTCCTTCTCAAAGATCTCATCCATAAGCAATTTCATCCTTCGCAAGGTGCTTTTGCTTATGTCCTTAAACATGTGTTCATTCTCACTAGCACTATCAAATTCATCTTGTGAGGAAATTGAGGAGGAGGGATGAGATGTTACCTTTCTCCTTCCCTCCCTTGCCATAAGGCAAGTAGGTTTGTAGTCGTCGTTGAGGTTGGGGAAGAGCTTGCTTCCCTTGGAGCTCCTCCCGATGGCTATGGTAGCCATCTTCTCCTCTTCTTCTTCGGAGGAGGACTCATCGTTAGAGTCTCACTCCTTCCCCAAGTGGGCTTGTCCGGAGGGCCTCTTCTTCTTGAAGAATTTCTTATCTTGAGGCTTGCCCTCCTTCTTCTTCTTTGCTTCTTCATGTGGGCAATCAGCGATGAAGTGCCCATACTCGCCACAATTGTAGCAAGACCTTTTTGATTTGGGCCTTGCTCTTTCCTTCCCTTTGCCCTCATGGTTGTATCCACATTTCTTCCTCCTCATCATTCTCCTGAATTTGTTGATGAAGAAGGCCTCTTCCTCATCGGTGTCGAGGCTCTCCTCATCACTTTCCTATTGCTCCTTTGAAGAGGGTGTTGCCTTGAGTGCAACGTTCTTCATCTTGGAGGCGGTGAACTTCTGAAGGTCGTTGTAGAAGAGCACCTCCTTATCCATGATCTCGTGGTTGATGATCCTACCAAGGACCTCCTCCGGGGTCATTTGAGTGAACCCCGGGCTTTCTCGAATCATGGAGCAAAGAGCGACGTTCCTAGGCATGAATGCCCGGATCATCCTCTTCATAACCTCGTGGTCGGTCCACTTGGTGCAGCCATATGATCGGCTCTTGTTGATAAGTATCTTCAACCGTTTGTACATGTCTTGGGGGGATTCACCATCCAAGATGGCGAATCTCCCAAGCTCTCCTTCGATGAGCTCGATCTTGGCCTCCTTGACCACCCGATTTCCTTCATGCGCCGTCTTGAGGGTGTTCCATATGTCTTTGGCCACCTCAAGGCCATCGACGTGGTTGAACTCATCTCTTGAGAGAGATGAGATAATCACACCCGCAGCTTGAGCGTTGCGGTGGATGAGGATGGCTTGTTCTTGCATGATGTTGTCCTCATCCTTCGGGATCTCCACCCCGGTCATGACAATTTGCCACAATGCCGGATTGAGTGACACGAGGTGGATCTTCATGTTGTGTTTCCACATCCCGTAGTCGGTTCCATCGAATTGAGGAGGTTTCCCCAATGGGATGGAGAGGTAGTGGTTGTTGGTGGCAAGGCGTTCATGGTTGAACCCTTGTCGGTTGTAGTTGACCCCGCCGCCACCACTTGATGAGCTTGACGGCTCAACCACAGCAATCTTCAACTTCTCCCGAAGCTTCGCCTTGAGCTGGCGAGTCTCCTCATCATCCGTTGGCTTGTCTTGATAAGCCATTGTCTCCTCACGTGTCGGTTGAGAGTCGTTGGTCGAAACCTCTTCAAACACCACTCCGGCCATCTCTCCGAGTTGTTAGACTCTTTGTGGAGAGTCCTGCTCTGATACCAATTGAAAGTTGCCTAGAGGGGGGGGTGAATAGGCTAATCGACCTGTAGATGACTTAATAAAACGAGATTAAATCACAGGGGGCGGACTAGTCCGGTCTTGGGGCGGACTAGTCCGGTCAGCCTGCGTGAAGAACCCTAAAAAGTGTTTCTAGCAAGTTTTAAGGGGATTTTCTCGAGGCTACAAGTGGGGATAAGTTTGAGACAAGTTTAGAAACTATCAACACAAGAGTGAGTCAAGTTTTAACAAGATTAAGCAATGTGAGGCACAAGACAAGACTAGTAACCCTAGAGCTAAGTATGCAATAAACAAAATGCGAAGAACACGAAGACACAAGGATTTTATCCCGAGGTTCGATTCCACACAAGAATCTACTCCCCGTTGAGGAGTCCACAAAGGACCGGGTTCACCAACCCTTCCCTCACCAAGTTTATCGCACGGGCCTAACTTGGTTCTCCACTATCTCAAAGTGTGAATACAAGATTCGTTGGGGCTTCGCACAATCTGAGGCTCCCACACCACAAAGATGATTAACAACGCAAAACACACTCAACACACAGCTCACAAAGACTCAATGAGTGCAAGAGATCAAACCGGGAGCACAAGCGCGATGTTCTTCCTCTTCTCCACCTCACTAAACCCTAATCCACACAAGAATTAGTTTTAGAGGGAAAGTTGGCAAGAAAGAGGCTTAAGAGTGCTCCAAGTTGGTTGTGGCGGCGCTAGGGTTCAAGTCTGTTCAAGAGTTTGTTCAAAAGAACCCAAGGGACCTCTATTTATAGAGGTCCCAAGCCCATACTGCTGACTTCAGCAAAAGGGCGGACTAGTCCGGCCTCAGGCCCGGACTAGTCCGGCCTAGGGGACCACTGACCCCTCTGACACTGTCGCACTGTGCGGCAATCATCACGCTACCCGCCAAAGTTCAAATTCAAACGGTAACTTCCACAACGGACTAGTCCGGCCCTTACCGGACTAGTCCGATCTCACACAGAACCTTTTGTTCCGTGTGAAAACGGACTAGTCTGGAGACCACGGACTAGTCCGGCCCCAAGGGCGGACTAGTCCGGCCTTCCCAGACTTAGTCACAAAACCTCTCTGCACTTAGCACCACGGACTAGTCCGTCCCAAGGACGGACTAGTCCGATCTCACACAGGACCTTTTGGTCTGCCCAAAAATGGACAAGTCCGCTCTCCAGGACTTAGTCCCGAAACTCCACTTAATGGGGTACCCCGGACTAGTCCGGTCCACTACGGACTAGTCCGAAGTCACACAGGACCTTCTGGTCCGTGTGAAAATGGACTAGTCTGGCCAGGAGCGGACTAGTCCGGCCCTAAGATGGACTAGTCCGGCCACTCCTGCCAGACTACTCTAACTTCAACTTCAAAAAGGATTTCTACCTCAACCACCACTCTTGATCTCCTACTTTGATCTCATTGCACTTTACGCACACACCCTCCTGTTTCTACGGCTAGTCTAACTCAACACGCTAGAAACCCTAGTTTCTACGCTTCGAGTCGACTCTGTTTCCTTCCTTTTCCTTTTTGAAGGTTTGCGTCTCCAATCGAGTCCATACATGTGCTAAGATCACATGAGCTCATTAGCGACTTAATTGTCGTCATCAATCATCCAAAACCCATGGGGAACCTAGATGCACTTTCACCTTGATACAAGATGGAGGCCGCATCACTTAGATGGCTTTGATCTTAGCCGGATTTGCTTCAATTCCTCGGTGGGTCACCAAGAAACAAAGAAGCTTTCTGGAGTTAACCCCGAAGACACACTTGTCAGGGTTGAGCTTCGTGCGTGTCAAGCACAGATTGTCGAAGACGGATTGAAGGTTGTCGAGGAGTGAGTCTTTGTTCTTCACCTCAACAATGATGTCATCGACATAGACTTCCACTAGGTCCCGAATAAGCTCCCCAAAGGTTTTGTGCATAGCTCGCACAAAGGTGGAAAGTGCATTTTTGAGACCATAAGGCATTGTTGTGTAGCAGTAGAGACCAATCTACCGTAATGAAATCAGTGTGCTCTTCATCTTCCTTAGACATTGGAATTTGATGGAATCCAGAATATGCGTCTAAGAAACATAAAAGCTCACAGCCGGAGGTAGAATCCACTATCTAATATATTCTTGGTAGTGGAAAGCGGTCTTTTGGACATGACTTATTCAAAGTGGTATAGTAGATGCACATTCGAAGCTTCCTGCCAGCCTTTGGCACGACAACCGGGTTTGCCAGCCATCGAGTATGATGAACCACCCGGATGAATCCAGCGTCAAGCAGCTTTTTGACTTGTTCTGGGATGAAGTTCTGCCGCTCAACAGATTGCTTCTGGGGCTTCTGTTGTATAGGTCGTGCGTCAGGGTATATCTTCAGATGGTGCTGGATCACCACCCTAGGGATCCCAGGCGTCTAGGATTGTTCCCATGCACACACGTCAACATCTGCCCGAAGGAAAGTGACAAGTGTGAGTTCCTATTTGTCTCCTAGACCTCCCGATATATGGGTTTGAGTGTCATTAGAACCGATTTGGACGACTTTGACGGGAATGTCGGTATCGTCGCTTGGCTGCTCGCGAGGTGCAGAAGTTGAGACGCGTTGGTGCGATCTCGATGGTTGTTGAGCAGATTACTCCTTCCCAGATTCATCTTCTTGTGTTGTTGCGAGCGCATGAAGTTTCTCCAGTGAAGTGACTCCAGCAGTGCGGTCTCCTGCTTGACAGAGTTGGCATCTTCAACACAAGATAGCCGTAGTGGGCCACCGCCATAAACCTATACAGGACTAGCCTGCCTAGGATGGCGTTGAAGGGAAGGTTTAAGTGAGCCACATCAAACACCAGCTTCTTGGACCTGTAGTCCTCTGATGTCCCGAAGGTTACTGGCAGAGTAGCTTACCCGAGAGGCGTGATAGCTCCCGCACCAACTCCAGAGAATGGGCGTGAGGGTATGAGGTCCAAGAGACTGAGCTGGAGCTTCACAAAGGTTGTGAAGCTGATGAGGTTGAGTGTCGCGCCTCCATCCACCAAGACATGGAAGAGCTAGATATTGTTGATAGTCGGGGACACCATCAGAGACAATTGTCCAAATCCTGCCATGCTCTTTAGGTAGTCTGAAGCATTGAAGGTGATGGTAGTGTACATCCACTTCCGACGTGGCTCTGCCATGGCAGTGGGAGCAACAGCAGCCATCTCCCGATGCGTAGTTTTCAGAATGCATTGAGAGGTGATATCCCAGGATCCTCCATACATCATATGGAGAGTCTTCTGACGTTCATTGTCGGAGTTGGTATCAGAGTCATCGACAGTGTTGTAGACTTCCTTTAACACCTTCTTGGTGTCTTGGAAGCCTAGCTCCTGATCAGACGGAGCTTTGTCGACTTTCTGCTTCCCTTCCCATCGGCGGAAAGGGGTTTCTTCTCGATGCTTGCTATTGCGTTCAGCAAGCCCCTTGACATAGCGACAGTCTTCAATATTATGGCCCGTGGATATGTGAATCGGGCACCACATCTTGTCACCGTCTTCGAACGATTGTTGAGGTCGCTTGTCAGGGCATGACCCCCGGCCACCAGGTACTGCGGCAGCAACAGCGGTAGGTGGGCCGGCAAGTGACTTCTTCTTGCCACTTGACTTCTTTTTCTTTTTGCTACTGCTGATGGCAGTAGCTTCGTCTTTGGATCCAGATTGACCAGCCTTCGCAACTGGTTTGGAGTGCATCTCACGGCCCTTCGCAGCTCTGGCACATTTGTCATCCAGGCTGAAGAGTTCCAGGACGCTACTGACATCCTTGGTTGCCAGCTTCTCCAACATCTTCTTGTCTCGAACCCCTTGTTGGAATGCAACTACGACAGAAGCGTTGGAGATAGAATGTATAGTATTCCGTACCTGAGAGAATCACTGGATGAATGATCGCAGTGACTCTCTTGACTTATGTTGTACGGCGAAGAGATTGTGCCAGGCCGGCTGTAGGAGCTCCCGAAGTTGGCGGTGAACTGGCGACATAGTTCCCCCCAATTATAGATGGAGTCCGGGTGTAAGCTCATAAACCACGACCTTGCGGTCCCGGTAAGAGCCACGGAGAAGTAGTTATCCATGACAGCCTCATTCCCTCCACCTGCGAGGATGGCAGTGGAGTAGATTTGAAGAAACTCAACGGGGTTGACTGTCTCGTCGTATTTCTCCGGCAGATGAGACCGGAACTTGGGTGTCCATTCCACCATGTAGAGATGCATGTCAAGAGCTAAATAGCCGCCTCCAACTCCCAGAGGAGAAGGGTTTTCACGAGCAAGTCACCTCTCGCGAGTACGCTTGATGTTGATGGGGCCATCCTGCCTCATGCACCGACAGTCGAGCTCCAACCAAAGGTCTTGAGTCGGGAGCCTCGATGCCGTATGACTACAATGAGCCCCGGAGGTCAGAGACGGCGCATGTTGAGAGGGTGCACATCTCCTGGGCTGCAACGCCGCAGGACCAAGCCTTCGAGACAAAGGTCCTGTTACGAGAAGGTGTCTGCCCTGCATAGGGCGGACCTTGGTTGTTGAGCGATGTGGTTGTGGCTGCAAATAGATGCTCAACGTCAGCGCACCACTGTTCCAGCGCGACCGGAGAAGCTCCCGACACAGGAGGATGTTGAAGAAGAGTCTACGCTGCGTTCAGCGCGTTCTCCGGGTTGCTCATCGATTTCGTGACCGAAGCGAAGTCACCATCTTGATGTCCAGCGTTGGCTGCTGCATCAGACGGTGGCACTGGTGGAACGACGTTCGCCAGGGCAATGGTGGTTGGCTGCTGAGCATTGGAGGGATTTCCCCCGACAGCCTGTGCAGTTGGTCCGTTGGAAGCGGTGGTTGAGTTCACCATCTTGGAGATCTTGAAGATCCCCTACCCGGCGCACCAAATGTCGAAGTGTGCCAACAACACTTCCCTTGGTACTACTAAGAAGTAGTCCACGGAGGATCATACTTAGGCGGGGCGCTAATCAAGATCCAAGAACAAGGTGACACAGAGAGTGTTTACGTGGTTCAGGCCGCCTGAGCGTAATACCCTACTCCACGGGGTGTTGTGTATTGTATGAGTGTGGTTGACTTGGGATCCGATTAGATTGAGTTCTACCGTGCAGTGCAACCCTTTTATATATCAAGTACTGGTTGTTACAATATGCGCCACGACCCGACAGGTGGCCCCGACTGTAATAACTGCCCTATACACGATCTACGGGTGTTAAGGGTGGTTAATAATGTGATAATGTGTCTTAATGGCAGCGTTACTGGTCTTGATAGTCCTCTGATCATGCGTCATTAATATATCATTAATGATGCATTAACCAGGTCTTGTAACGACTGATTGATAGCCCTTGAATGTCCGCGCCGTTGGAGATCCTGTTATCTTCTTTTTGCAGACATAGGTCCAGACGTGTGACACGTGGCAGTACCGGAGTTTCCCCTGTCGGGGAGGCAGGTCCGGTGCCCCGAGACATGTGGCAGCACCGGAGCCACCCTAGGGAGGAAAGCAGGTCCGGTACTGCGGCACATGTGGCAGCACCGGAGCCACCCTATGGAGGGAGGCAGGTCCGGCATTGCGGTACACGTGGCAGCATCTGAGCCACCCTAAGGAGGGAGGCAAGTCCGACATTGCGGGACACGTGTTGGCTCTGGAAGTCCACAATATTAGAAGGTGGAACTCGACGCGTCTTCTTCTAATACAAAGAGATACGTGGTATGCAGGGTATCGACAAAATCGTTGTTTAATCTCATTGTTTAAAGACAGTAAGTAGCTGATTTGATGGGTTAAACAGTACGGGTCATGGACTTGATCATAACCAAAAATCAAACTAGGATTGGCATGTACCGCGCATCATTCAGTTGGAGTTCTGAAATCATCTGGATCCCGCAATGCTCATAAAAACCACGCTCAAGTTGGTATTTACCAGAATTTGTTAGACTTTGAAGCTAAAATACTATATTATTAAAATGAAGTTTAATTGAGAACTAATTTATTAAATTTGACATTTCATCTTGTATAGCTCACTGCTACATTATTTTAGTACATTAGTTATTTTCATTGTGAAAAAAATGTGACATGTCTATCAAGTGTACTTGCAAGAGTTGACAACTAGTAAGGTAATAGTGGTTCAACTAGTATTAATATTATTTCCGTGATTCAAAATTTGCAACTTCACTAAGGATGTTTCTTTCACAGTTTGCTCAACACCTCAATTCCTTCTTTTTATCTTTATTATTTCCATACATCATTAAATATTCTCATATAATTTGTGCCTACAGGTTCTACTTTGATTTCTCTGCTATGTACATTGGCCTTGGCATGATTTGCCCGTATGTTGTAAATTTTGGCTTACTTATTGGTGCCACCATCTCCTGGGGTTTCTTATACCCTTATATTGAAAGCAAACAAGGGGACTGGTATCAAGAGAAAAGTCCAACAAGTTTAAATGGATCAAATGGATATAAGGTATGTATGTGAAAGAAATATGCAATCACTAACAGCCAGCAACGTTATTTTATTTAGAGTCGATTTCATAAAACCCCTGGCTGTTTTGTAGCCCTCTCATAAAACATTATTGTCTCTTAACCTGAAGTTTTACTGTCATATTGTTCCAAAACCTAACCTATATCAAGAAATAGTTTATGACATGTAAATTCTAACTTTGTTCTTTTAAAACGAATGTATTCTGACATATTAAATCAGTGGAATCATTGAGTCAGATGCACGGACATGCAATCTCCTAATGTCAAAGTGATGTCCACCCACATTGAAATATTCATATTATGTAATTTGATAGGACAGGGTAGGAATTTGTGAAATATTATGACCTTAAATCAAGAATAAGTGATATGCATGATCCAAAATACATGCGCTTTTGCGAGGAACATACCACAAAACCTGGAGTTCAACAAAATTTACTTTTTTATTATTATGAATGTATTAAAAGAACAGACCTAGTATTAGAAGTTCCCACACAAGGTGGGATCGGGAAAAGATTATGAGGCAAGCCTTACCCCTATAATCTCCAAGAAATGCTGCATTGAACCTAGCACCTCTTATCACAAGTAGGGTGACATAACCACCACGTCAGACTTGTCCTTCACTCTTTTATTATTGTGAAAGTTTACATCAGTACTTCAATGCTTTCTGTACTAAAAATATTGTGTTGACAAAACTGTTACAACTAAATTCCATCCACTTTTAAAAGGCCAACATTTTCAGTGTGTTTGAAGACCTTTTAGAACATGACCTACTATGGGGAGTGCAGTGATGAATACATTCTGCTCGAGGAATAAGGAATAACAATTTAAATAATGACCAATACTATAACATCAATGAAGACACCATAAACACACTTGTTCTTGACTTCATGACTTTCACCGAAATAGCTTGTAAAACACAGGATAACACACTCATCTACACATTGAATCTGATCAATGTAGTCGGGATTCTGCTTAAATAGACAAAAAAAAGTTCCATAAGTTCATTTCAATTTTACAATGTCAATAATATTGGATTATGATTTCTCTTTCTGTACCTACCACAACATAGATATATTTACTTGATTTTTAATTATGTGTTAGGTGTTCCTTGGCATAACGATAATCCTTACGGATGGCATTTTCAACTTCGTTACAATCATTTCTACCTCAATGTTTGACTTGTACAACAAAAGCAAGGAAGAAGATTCAGGATCAAGTCATTACATCAGTAAACATCCAAGTCTTACCTACGATGACCGTAAAAGGATTGAGAAACTTATTTCGAATAAAATCCCTCACCCCTTACCAATTATCGGATACATCTTAAGTGCAACAATTTCTGCAATTGTTATCCCTTGCATCTTCCATCAGATTAAATTTTACCATGTGGCAGCACTATATATTATCGCTCCTGTGTTTTCCTTCTGCAATACCTATGGATCAGGACTGACGGATTGGTCGGCTGCGCCAACTTATGCCAAGTTCACAACCTTCGTTATCGCAGCATGGATAGGCCATCCTGGAGCGGTTGTGGCTAGCCTTGTAGCCTGTGGAGTAATGAATGCAGCTACTCATATATCAGCAAACGCGATGCAAGATTTCAAGACAGGTTACATGACGCTGACTTCGCCACAAGTTATGCTAACGGGGCAGATCTTTGGTGTGATACTCGGTGCTATTATCAACCCATGCATCTATTACGCATTTCAAGAAACTGTCAAGGGCAGAATTCCCATCGGAGCACAGAAGTCCGATTTCCCTTGCCCCTATGCTGGGGTCTATCGTGCCATCGGGATAATTGGCATGGGAGGGGTGAAGGAGCTACCTAAGCACTGTGTTGAATTTTGCACGGTTGCCTTTCTCATAACATTAGCCCTTGATGTACTTAAACTGGTGTCTCAGAAAAAGGGCTGGACTATACAGAAGTATGCTCCTAGTATGACGGCGGTAGCGCTGCCGTTCTTTACTGGGCCTTACGTCCCCATACCTATGTGCGTTGGTAGCGTAGTGTTGTATGTGTGGAACAAAGTTAATGGTCAGAGTGCAGAGCTGCTGTCGTCCGCAGTTGCGGCTGGCCTCATCAGCGGGGAAGGACTATTTGCATTACCGACAGCATTACTGACAATGAAGAAAGTGGAGCCTCCAATCTGCATGAAGTTTCTTCCGAGTGGAAAGGAACTTGAGGAGGTGGATTCGTTTCTAAGTAGTTTGCCCGCTGCGAATTCATGAGAAAAGTGAACAGCGGGTAGATTTGCAGAATACCAGAGGACGCACTGTATTATGGGATTGTATATTTTATAACGTGCTGTTAATTAATTTTACAATAATAAGAAACATTGCAAAAGATACATGACTCGATCATTCTAGAACCAATTCAAGATTTTGTTTTATTATTTTCGGTTAAGGAAAAAGTCTACTTATCCTCCCAAAATATACTTTAGAGTTTAAGACCATCCGCACCAATATACTCTAAACTATACTCTAAAAGCGTTGACCCCGCACAATTTCCAGCGTCCTTTCCAGCGCACTCTAAATTTCCAGCGCGCTCTTCTGCACTCATCATACTCTATAACATACTCTATATCAACTAACTTTTCAACATCAACTACCATCCTAATATTTATATATGTTTACATTTCTTATGTTTCCATAATAAAATACAAAGCCGCTTACATTATTATTATTGTTAATTTTGTTTCCCGGTAAATATTTACGAAAAAAATGCAAAACAAATACGATACGTAATAAAGTTGGCAATATTTTACAAGTACGATACAGCTCATACAAATATTTTACATCGGAGTACATAAAGTTGAAAACAAATACAACTTCGGCAAATAAAAAATACAATAGAACACATACAACAATTACAATATTACAAATCATCGTGCAGTAAATAGATTCCAATTGTGTTCAATAAGGTCACCTTTAAGCCTAAGGGTTGTCGCTTTGTCTTTAAGCTTATGATGAGTGTTCACAAAGCCGGACCTCGCTGACACACTTCCGAGGGATGGATCCACTAACTGTTCTGGCTCACCCGTTACAGATATAAAGTTTACATCCGTTGAAAGTCCTCTAACTTCGCGTTCATCCTCGATGATCATGTTATGTAATATTATACATGTTATCATAATATCATGGAGGTTGTCTCGATTCCAACCGTATGTCGGGCCTCGAACGACCCCCCACCTAGCTTGTAACACTCTGAATGCCCTTTCAATATCCTTCCTCGCACCTTCTTGTACATGTGCGAAGTGTTGTGACTTATGACTTATGATCATATGGATGACTAACAGCTTTAACAAAGGCTGGCCAGTCGGGATATATGCCATCAGCAAGAAAATACCCCATGTTGTATGTGTTGCCGTTAACGGTAAATGTCACATGAGGTCGTTCACCGGCCAAGTAGGTTTGGAACACAGGTGATCGGTTCAACACATTTATATCGTTGCAACTACCTGGCAAACCGAAATATGCGTGCCATATCCACAGGTCATGTGTCGCTACAGCCTCAAGGATCATGGACGCATGCTTACCACGTCCTGTGAACATGCCCTTCCAAGCAGTTAGACACTTAAGCCAAGTCCAGTGCATACAATCAATACTGCGTAACATGCCCAGAAACCCGCGTCTCGCATTTGTGTTTAATATTCTAGCAATATCCTGTTCGTTAGGCTCACGTAGGTACGTTCTGCTATAAACTCTAATTATAGTCTTGCAAAATTGAATGAGTGCCTCACGAGAAGTCTTCTCTGCAATTCCAACCGCGTCATCCGAAAAATCTCCTGGAACACCTGCTGCTAGCATTTTCACTGAAGCAACTACCTTTTGGAGAGCAGATAATCCAAGTTCCCCAGATGCATCACACCTCTGTTGGAAGTATAGATTATGAGCCTCTACATCATGAAGAATATGTTCAAAAACATGTCGGCGCATGCGAAACCTATATATGATATCACACAATTAGTTATGAGTATGAATAACTATAGTAATTGACTTAATTGTAAAGTACCTTCTACGAAACATTTTGTCCGTATACAACGGATTCGGACCAAAGTAGTCTCGACGAATCTTTGCATCATAGTGGGCATGATCCCTTCTACACATTGTTTTAGCGTCACTTGTACTCCTACGACGAGAGCTCTCACCCTCTAGTCGTGACATGTGCCACTGAGCAGCCATGTCAAAGTCTTCATCCATCTCCCTAATGTAGGCGTCGGCATCTTCAATTGCTTGTTGATTCCTCTGCCGATTTCTTTTGGAAGTTTTGACGAGTGAAGAATTAGAACCGAAAAAATTCATTCTGTCTACACGCCTGTGGAGAATGGTTGTCTTCCTATTCTGCAATCGGAATGGAACCGTCGGCCATCTATATAGCCGTCGGATTGTAATGGAATAAACTTTATGTCATAGAAAGCAAATGGAATAAAACTTTATGTCATAGAAAGCAAATGGAATAAACTTTATGTCTCACAAAGCAAATGGAATAAACTTTATGTCCCACAAAGCAAATGGAATAAACTTTATGTCCTACAAAGCAAATGGAATAAAGTTTATGTCCTACACAGTACGAGCAGCAAGGTCAGGTGATGCAACATCAAGACAACAGCGGCCATCCTTGAATCTTCACTTGCTATTGTAGCGCTCTCACATAATTGCGGCCTTCCGGAACCTGAGGTACTCTTGACTGCACTCATCAAGCTTGCTTGGATCCATAAACATGATACGATCATCCTCTGCTTGCTTCCTTGCTTCAATGTCCTCCTTTTGGAGCCGCATCTGTTCCCTCTGCAATTCAGTATTGAGTACCATTGCCTTCTCTTCATTTTCCACACTTCTCTGTTGCCATTTGTTCCTTGCCTCTGCATCCTTCTCCCAATAGTCCAGCCTCTTCAAATTCAGCTCATGGAATTGTCCTGCAACACAAAATGAAAAACACTTGACAGAACATTACGCAAAGTACAAAATTAATTGACCCAACAGTATTGTTGCATTGAGACAATTCAGTTCAAAGTACCTGCAAATTGTGAAGATTCTATTGCGTTGCTGCCGGATTTCTTCCTAGCAGCAGCCTTAGAGGAATCCCTCCCAGGCAACCTCTTCATCCCAGTTGATGGTGGACTCGGCTGTGTAACTCCATCAATCGTGTTAGAGTCAATGTTGACCTGCAAAAAAGTGGTGTCACAGTAACATAGAAGATAGTCGAGTTACAGTCACTTGATACAAAAAAATAGTTACATGTATCACCTATTCATCAAGGTCAATTATCTTCGGATCTGCCCATTTTGGTTCGTCTTTCATTATCATCCAACAATGCATAAGTTGGAAAGCCGCATTTTCATACTTTGCATATTCAGCTAGAGCTCGAGTAGCCTGCACCCATTAGTAAACATTAGAGACGGAAAAACTATACAGCATTGCAGATTGTTAAACACCAATTGTAAACTATCTCACCATGTCAACATCTGTGGTACCACTCCATTTCTTTCTCACCTCCGCGCTGTAGTAGTCGCAGAACTTGGTTACATCTTGCCTAATGTGGTCCCAGTGACTTTGAAGAGATCGCACAGTCCGATCAGGGTATGCACCTCTTTCAATCGTGTACCTCTGGTGCACTCGTGCCCACATGCTATCGAACCGCTGTCCCGTGTTTATAACAGCATCACAACTAACTTGGAGATATGAGTTAACAAGCAAAATGTCCTCACAAGGGTGGAAGTTAGAGTTCTTCACCCGAGATGGCACAACCTTGGCCTTGCCCTTTTTCTGTGCAGGAAGCTTAGAAGGGCCGCTGTTTGGAATAGGTTCATTGCCATGTTGGCCATACATAGGAACCTCTTCCATAGGGTGGGACTGGTAAAAATCCCCCATGTATTCATGCACAGCAGGGTTGTAATTATAAGGGTTTGTAGGATCCATCCTATGAAAAATATGGAACATAAGCCTTACATTAACAATAGGAACTGCAATACTGCAATTCAGTAGGTTCATACATAGCGAAGCAGGACATGCTTCAGATTAGACATTTTAATAACACCTACCATGATATGATGAAAACAATACTTATTAGGACATACACACAAGGACTCCTACAACAAGACTATAATTTCTAAGGGTGCCCGACTATTCCGAAGATGCGTTGGAGTCGAAGGAACTTTCAGAGAAAGTGTGTTCCCCCTGGCCAGGAGTTGGAGACCAATCAATTGGAACCAAGTCCTCCGCGGGGACCTTTGTGTCATCAGAGAAGGAGGGTGTCGGTGCCTCGTTGGTGACCTGTTCATACTCTATGGCTATTATGTGGAGGTCATCAAGCACCTCTTCAAGAGTAGTCATGACATCCCGCACATCTCTTGGAAGGCCCTCGGGATGATTCCTTAAAATGTTCTCAATGGGACCTCTAACTTTGTGGTACGACGAGTCGACGGCGTCGGTCAACGAAAGTAATGCTTTCCTAAGCTTTTCAGCTTCACTCGACATTGTAACTATTACCACAAAATGAAAGCTGATTGGAAAATGGAAGTCCACAGCTATACATGATTGCTTAGAATAATATAAAGTCAAATAAGCATATGAAGTACATGTTCCATTAACTTAACCATATATACATGAACACAGAATGAATCCATCTGATTATTCCATGTCAAGTTC